>VZRH01001693.1:684542-714097 GCA_013397555.1 Urocynchramus pylzowi | reverse complement strand
GGGTCAGACAGAAAATATTTCAGATAAGAAACAATAAACATCACTGAGAACACGAGCAGAAGACTCCTGACTCCTTCTTGGACAGCTGGGTTGGGAAAAGCGGCTTCCACCAACATCTGGGGTCATGTCCAGCAGAGAAGACCCCGACACCTCCCCGTCGCAGCGCAGCCCGGCCGGAGGCAGAGCGGAGCCGCAGTGCCCCGGCCGGCTGGAGCTGCACGGCTCTCCCCGCTGGAGTGCGGGCAAAGGCTTTGCCTTTTCCTTAGCACCCTGAGAATGAAACCTCCCTCTGAGCTGCTGCACTTCGGGGAGGGTGCAAGTGCTGCTGCCCCTCCATCCAGCCCTGCGGGATTGCAGGCAGGAGCTGCACACAGGAGAGGTGTGGGACACGTGGAGCACCTCATACCTGCAGCCACAGAGAGAAGACAGCACTTGTGGGACACGTCCTTCCAGCCAGGGATAGATCAGTGAGCATGAGTCTCTAAGTGCACAGGTAGTATCATCGCTTTAAGGCTTATAGACGAAGTTATAGGGGCACAAAAAAAGCTCTGCAACTACTGGTAGCCGGCTAGACAGGAGATTATTTGAATCTTTTGCACAGGAGCTAGACCAACCATATTACAGCACCACTTTTCCACATGGTGATTTTTATTTCCCCCCTCCCACAAGAGGACTCCTCACTTCAAACCACAAATCATTACTATTTCTAGTGTTATTTCCACATCTTTTCCTGAAAGAAAAGAAACAAACAGAAAAGCCCTCTTCAGACCTCTGCTTCAGTTTGGATGCATCTGGGTCACACAATAAGAAAAGCAGAAGCAGCCTTTCTGCGTGGGAATTACTGGGTTGTCCTCATCCTCAGTCATCATAGACTGTGGAAGTCTCAGCTCTACAGAATAAACTTCCAGAAAGATAATTAAGAATCAGACTCGCATAAAATGTAAGCATTAACCTCTCCTTACTATAGTTTTTGAAGATATAAAACAAAATAATGCCATTTTCCTATATTCTACAGAGAATAAGATGCTCAAGTCTCAAACTACTTAATTTCACTATTTAAGTGTTTATTAAGGTCAAGGAAGCTTTTCACAGATGTGGAATTTCACCTGAAAGCAGCAGTTAAAAAAATCAAAATAAAATAAGTTATCAGAAATGTGATCTTCTCACACACCTTTTTAAAAAAGACTTCTATATCTACTCCTACATATTGTAGAGAAATAGGAAGCACTTGAGATTCTTCTCACATTACATCCATTTCCACATCTTATCTTACTTCAGCTCATACCTGCTGTAGAAATGAAATCTAAGAAAAAAAATTAATATGTTTAAACTTACCAGTTAATAATAAATTTTTGATATATAGTCAGGCCAGATTAATTTGTTTTATCTGTTTAGAATGCAAGAAGCAGCATGTTAAATAATGAACTCTCTCTCAGAATGTGAAAAAATATATTCTCCTTTTTATTGACTTCAAATATTAAATCTAAAGAACAGTTGGAAGGTAGAGCCTGCAATACCTGCTCTGATTAGTCAACAGATGTTCTATGGAGTCTAAACTTACTGAGTCCCTGAGTTCTGATTTTTACTGTTAACTCAAACAATAACAAAATAGAAACCAAATCTTTCCCCCCCAAATGACTACAGTAACAGCAGCTCTCTGAATCCATCCCTGCCCTAATACTTCATTATATCTGCTTGAGGGAAAGATTCCTATATCTGAGATAATTTGCACCTGCTTGTATGAGTCACCTGTTAGTACAGCTGCTTCTTAATGATAGTGCCTTGCAGCTGAGATAAGAGTAAATTCAACAGCTAAAGATCAAGGGGTGATTTGAGAGTCTAATACATCAGTTTCTTCCACTGAACAGAAAACTTATTTCCTTATTAAAAAAAAAAAAAAATCATTACATGATCCAATAGCTAAAATGAGGAAAGAAAAACATTAGGACTAGAAATGAGATAAAGATATTTAATGTTGAATGTAACAAATAACTGCAAAACTTTGCTGGACTGCACTTGACATGTAGTGTAAAACAGTAGAGTACAGAGTCCAGACTTCAGGTCAGCAGACTTTAACTTCCTCAGGAAACTGTCAGGTGTGATCTTATGGCAGGTCTGAAAAGCAAAGGACCTCAGGGAAGTTGGCAGGTCTGTCAAACAGCCTCCTACAAGTGTAAGAGCAGTCCTTGAGAATAGTCAGGAAGAGATCAAACTTATCAGAAAATCTGCATGGCTGAACAGGGAACTTACAGCATAAAAAGATTAAAAAGCAATACACA
Source organism: Urocynchramus pylzowi (assembly GCA_013397555.1). Lineage (NCBI taxonomy): Eukaryota > Metazoa > Chordata > Aves > Passeriformes > Fringillidae > Urocynchramus > Urocynchramus pylzowi. Next base: position 711,818 of record VZRH01001693.1, on the reverse strand, counting down.
GGAGGAGGATGGAGGGGCCAGGAACCGGAGTTTATAAACAAATCATGCCAGACCACCCTGCTTTTGCTCTAGAGTACAGTGATGGGGTCTGCAGTCAAGGATAGAGCAGGAGATGTTATTTACGTTGGCTTTAGCTTTTGACTCTGTCTCACACAGTATTCTTGTGTCCAAATTACAGCTTTACAATCTGCTGGTGAACAAATGGATGGGTAAAAATCCAATCAGACTATCTGGGAAGGGTCATGACTAAGGGACCATACTCCCATCTGGAGGCTGGTTAAAAAGTTGACTATCACAAGAGTCTATTCTGCAACTCATCCTGCTTAACATGTTCACCAGTGATCTGCAGGTTTCTGAGAAAATGGAGTGCACTTTCACACCAAACTGGGGGAAACAGTGGATACACTGCAGGACAGGGCTGTCATTTGAAAGGGCCTATACAGGTTTGAGGAGCAGGCTAAAAGGATCCTTATGAAGTTTAATAAGGGGAAAAGCAAATCCCTGCATTTAGGAAGGAAATGGTCCTTGCAACAATACAGGCTGGAAACCAATGCATGGGGAGAGGCTCTGCGGAAAAGACCTCTGGAGACAGCAGCATGAGAGAGCAGCACCCTGGCAGCAAAGAGGATGAGAAATATCTTGGGCTGTAGTAACAGGAGCAGGACACAGAAGGGATTATCACTCTCCATTCATCACGGTGGATGATGATGCACACTGGAGTACTGTGCCAAGTGTTGGTTCCCCAGGTACAAGACAGAAATGCATAAACCAGACCAAGTTCAGCAAAAGGTCACCAAAATGTTTGGGAGCTGAAATCCTGTGAGGAGAGGTTGGGGGAGCTGGGGTTATTCAGCTTGAAGCAGAGCTGGGCCAAGAGGAAGTAAACACCAGTCCTTCAGCATCGGAAGATACAGCCAGACTTCCCAGCCATGAGGTGGCAGTGTGAAAGACACCAGGCAAAAAGGTGAAACAATAAAGGTTCAGACTAGTATTAGGAGAAACTTTTACACCATAAGAAGACAGTCAGACAGTGCAACACACTGCCCAGGGAGTATCTCTCCATTCTTGAGGGTTTTTAAGACCCAACCAGATAAAGCAAGTGGTCTGGTCTCACAGCTGACCTTGAGCAGGAGCCTGGATTATCCTACCTTACCTGACTGGACTGAGCTCTGAGTTAAGTGTTCTCTGTAGTTCATGAAGAGAGACAGGAACCTCCATTGTGCAATTCACATCTAAATGGACTAATCAACCTCTGCTGGAGACCTATTTGTCTCCAGTAACTGCAGAGATTAGATTAAAGTCACAGCCTCAATAATATTCAAATATATTTCTGTGCACCAAAGAATCAGCAAATATTTGCCTTGATTCTCATTTAAATATAGAAGTTAAATGGAAGTAGGCATCATCTGACCTGATTTTACTCCTTTGATATGTCCTGACAGAGGAAAGTAAATATAACACAGTCACTGAAAACATGCAAGAACTTAAACTTTGCAGATTTTGTTGCTACCTTAAGAATTGCAGTTGCACAGTCAGTTTTGGGGTTACTTTCTCTAAGACTTCCTGTGCAGAAAAGAAAGTATACAAAATTTTATGTAGTAAATCATGGAAATTATAAAAGAGATTTACAAAATATTGCTGAACCTTAAAAATCAAACACATATGGAAGATTTCATAGTAAATAAAGAGGCTTCCAATTGTATAGGCAAGAATAGCATGCTGTGACACCACAAAAAGAGAAATTTGCATTGAACCAAGAAATAAACATCCATGATTACTTAAAATATGCCTATATGATGCACATGCACATAGTGTAGGAGTAGACCAGAGCAAAAGGTGAGGTCCATTTCCTGTTGGTAAGAATGGTAACTGTCTCTGCAGCAGCCCCAGTGGCATTCCTCACTAGCAAAATGCCAAGGAACTTCTTGGTTTCTCATGCATGCTGATTTTGCTACCCTAGCATGGCAGTAAACTATCCTTAGGCACGTGCACCTCTCTCTGCTAAGGTCCAGTTCCCAGAGGTGCATGGTGTTCTCCCATGAGTGAGGGGCACCACTAGTCCTCCTAAAGACCACAAGGAATGTGAAAGAGGACTTCCATGCCTTCCTTCTCTTTTTCATATACAGAAACAGTGTCCTACTGAGAATGACAGTCTCCACCATACAGAAAAGTCAAGATATTTTAGCAACATGCTCTTTATGTATTTGGAAAAAAAAAAGGGAAAAAAAAATTTAAAAAAAATTCCACCAACTAGCTAAAAAGGTCAATTTCACTTCAGCAAAGGGATGAAATACCATATCTGTATTTCTGCCCTTTACTCATCATTTTGAAGATGTTCTTTGTAAAAGATGTCCATCTCATATAATCAATTTCTTTTTTTAAATACTGTTACATTAAAAACCTCTTGAAAAAAATCTATTAATTTTCATGTGCATTTACCTCTTCCTTCAGAATACATAGTGTCAGATTTACTTTGCTTTCCAATGTCATCATATACAGCTACCATTCCAGCACAAGTGCCACTTCAGCTCTAGCCTCTTCAGCATGATGAGCCTTCCCTTGTGCTGTGTGTCCTAGACCACAACAAATTCCCTTTGGCTAAGCCATTGTAAAAATAATTGGTCCAATTGCTAAATATTTCTGCAGGTAAGAAAAAGCATTTACTTGTTATCATGCTTACCACCTACAAAGCAAGAATAATCTCATTAAGGTATAATGTTCCCTTTGCCCATTGTCCATTTTTCAAGAATGATAGAATTCTGTATCAACAAAATGGTGTCAATTTTTTCCAAAGGAAAATATTTCAAAATACATACTTTAATAAATCCTCAGTCTTTGTAATTAGAAATCAAACTTCTATAATTTCTTTAATAAAGCAACATACTAACTATGCTACAACTAAATCAAATAAATTACCATTTTTAATTAGGCATAACAAACAATTAAACAGATGACATTTAAAACTAATTTTCTCTACTGGAGAGAACATGATTTAAATCGGTGCTGAGCCTAGCACTCTCCTTGTGGATATTCCTTCAAATGCAGTGACATTCAAAATCATCATAACATTTTCATAGACAAGTCTATTTCCATTTTCCAGTATTTGAAGTTTCACTTTTAAGCCAGGTTTTTTCAATTACCAAACTTCCGTAGAAATGCTTCATGTCTTAAAGTTTCTGCTCAGCTCCATAGTATGTAATTGCAGAACAGCTGCACAAGTCATACCAACCACTGATAAAAAGGCATTACAAACTTCTAAGCAAATCATATTTATAATGCATAATATTAAAGGCCAAAGAAAATCAGTAGTACTTCAAGGGAAACTTCAGAAAATAGGGCAAGAGCATCTTGGGAAAGTGGTAAATACTGTGCAGCAGTGAAAAGATGCAGCTGTCTAAAACAGAGCTCCCGTACAGCGCACTGAAAAGAGAATTACCTTACTTTTGGCTGTACTTTGTCTCCCAAATTAAAGCATTATCTACAGTTAACTGCTTCAAGGACTGGAGTCAAAAACTCTTAGGAGCCCAGTCCAGGAAAGAGCAGGAACTTGCACGAGTTACCTGATGCTGAGCACATGGGTCCTCTTCCAGACACATATTTCAATACAGGAAAGATTTGCCCCTCTGAGCTATTTCAGGTGATCCAGAAGCCACAAAAGAAATGGCCTATTTCCTACTCTGAAAGAGTTCTGTAATTCTTCATTTATAATGGTGTAAGTAAAGAGTGAGTCTATAGAAATCAGTGGATTAAGGCTCTGTAAAGGCAGTCAGCAAGGAAATATAGCAGGTGCACATTTCACTTGCAAGCTTTGCTTAACAATTGTCATCACATGCATACACAATTTTGCAAAGCATCAAATGGTAAAAACACAACAAAGATGCTTTATATTCACTAAAAGGTGACAGACGAGTTTCTAGAAAGTGCAAAATGAAACTGAACATTTCACCCAGATCATTTTAAAGAAAAATCAGAAGCCCAAAATGATACCATGAATTTATTTTTTTTTCTCTGTTGCCTGAAAGAACTAAATGTAGTATGGTATCCTCCTGCTTGGACTGTATGTGTGACTCCCATCAGCATAAATGAGTGCTGCATATGTGAATTGAGGGTAGAACAAGACTGGCTTTGTACATGCCTTCTGGAGTGTGAGAAGGTAGCAGTAAATCTGCTCTAAGTGAAAGAAGTGGGAAGCTGAAGTGGCCATTTTTGTAGCTAGCATATTGCTGTTGAAAAGGTAGTTGGAGAAACCTGTTTGTGACAAATATGACATCCATCAGTTTAAGACTATAGCTAGTCTGTTTTATATTGACATATAGAAAAATATATATTAAAAATACAAAAAATAATAAGTTGTTTAAACATTTGAATTATGACATTAATAATTCTTTCTGCTTGGGAAAAAGCCTCAGGGGAACAGTTTTACAGCAAGTTCCTGCAAGGGAAATGCTTCCCTAGACAAATGTACAGGGAATGCCTCCCTAGACAAATCCCCTGTAAAGTAGAATGCCTCTGGCAAAATGCTTTTGGTAAAGTGCTTCTGAAAGGTGATGACTGTCTTGACAAAACCTGTGCTCTCTCTCTCGGAGTGCCCAAAGCCAGGCTTTCATCACAGCAAGGTGCAGCCCAGCAGTGGGATGAGCTCACTGTCTCTAACCAATGAAAATAAAAACTGGAACCAATTACTGCCTGTATCCCAATGATTATAAAGCCAGAGATTTCCATAATCACAGTTATTACAAATATTTATACTCTGATTAGGTAATAGTGACAAATAACTGTCAGAACTAAGGGATTTATGTGTGATAGAGTTACTGAGAAATAATCATACTGGAGTTATGCAAATTACCCCTCATCAACCAATCTTACTGTAAGGATTTGCATATGTGATTACAAATGTGGAGTAATATACATGCAACTCTGAGCTCTGCCTGCCTGAGAGACAGCTCCCTCTGAGGAGTATCTAGTTATCTGAAAAATCCTGACATTACACTAGTAGTGAAATTTGGCCTTGTTTTTCACATTCATTGTGTTATCTGATACAAGTGTATCTGTTAAGAAATTCTTGTGCCCTAGAAATCTTAAATCATATACTCACAACAAACAAGACTACTGTAGTTCCCTCTTCCTCACTAATCTATTTAATCTCTCACTATCCTCTTGCTGCTGCTACCTCTCTTGAGGACAGAATTTTCAGTCCCTGTGAGTGCTACCTAAGAGTGAAAAAGCAAAAAGTAGGAAGTGACCGCATTTACTAGCACGTAGAATAAGGAGGTCAGAGCACAGAGGCCATCATGCTGTACAGATATTCAGAAAATGTCTTTTTTTTTTTAATAGAATGATCATGTTCCAAACATACTGCCATAAGTAAAATTAGTAGCCCTGCTCTTTGTATTAAACTCTTTAGGGCTAGAAAACTGACAACTTTCTAGCTATAGGATCAATTTCCGCTATTTCAGATTCCTTATCTCTTCAAAATGGTGACTATGATATAAAGAGATTTGCAACACTAGCTTTTTAGCATTGCAGTAAAAGGTGGGGTGAGGAAAGAAATACAACTTTACAAAAGATTAGGCTTTTTCACAACTTTTCTACCTAAAGTGCTTGTATATCTGTTTAATGATCAATCTGAATATATTTGATACATGGAATTTTCTGCACATAATATTGAAAATGTTAACATATACCGACAGCCTGGAATCTCTGGTCACATCATAGTTTAGACCTGAGGCCAGATCCTGTTTCCCATATCCTGCCAGAATGCAAATGTACAAATACACCTTATATTTCCAACAGCAATCCAGCCCTCCAACCTGCATGAATAATCCTTTAAGTATTTTTCTGCTTGTCTAAAATTTTCTTTGGCATTTGAAGTATGTCTTCCATAAGAACATAACTATCATGAAATAGTTTGTTGTTCTCTCTAATGACCTTGTTTGGGAAAACAACATTTATTCTCATAATGCAAGGAACTTTGATTCGCAACATCAGCTTTTACTACACTCCTATTTCCTAATGCCACTCCAAAGTATGTTATTCTTACATGGTCATTGTCTATTTGCTTTTCTGTATGTATTATGTCATTCTTTTCTGTTGTCAGTGCATAAATACAAGGAAGAAATTATATACACAGAGATCTTTGCAAATAGAAGTATCATTGATGACACTTGAAGGTAATTGCAAAAAAACCCCAAGGAAAGCGCTTTGCAATACTAAAGACAATGAATACAGAATTTTCAGACACATGGTTATTCAAATACTTTTGAATTAGGTGCTATCAGAGCTGGGTGGGAAAAGGTCTCTCAACCCCAACAATAATTTCAAGATTTAAAAATATTTTCTGTTTTGCTTGAGGATGGAAACACAACATGCCCAGCTTTTCCACCAAAAATAAAACAAATCTATATTTTAACACAAGAGATGTTTCTAAAATGTGTAAAATCAGAATTTAAATGTCTGTCTAGGAAACAAAAAGTATTCAGTTGGGACTGAGGGCTATCTGGGAGTTATATGTGTTTATAACTCTAAAACTGCTTAATAGATCTGGAAAACTTTCCAGATTACAGTTTTAGTGAAACTATACACTTGCATTAAAAAATTTGATTCAGCTAGTTATAATTTTCAAAGAAAAAAGGAAATGTTCATAATAAAATTCCAGGCAAGGAGTAGTTGCTAGTATCCAAATGTTGATGTAGTACTCATTTTACCCTATTTTATCTTTGTGGAGTTTTTTATTATTATTTGGCAACAAGTGAATCATTTGTCAATCAAAATAAAATTACAGTCAGTTTCAGACTGTGGTGCTCACTCCAACCAGATATCTAATTAGATGTAGTCAACGTTATGACTCATAAACTAATGAGATTCTTTGATTCTTTCAAAAAGGAATAGGGCTTACCTCACTTGAGAAACCTTTTTCCCACTTTGAACATAGTAATCATGTGATCACAAGTAATTTATTAAAATAGTCTATTCCATAGGTATTGTATAAACTTGCCGCATAATATCCTATTAGGAAATTGGGAGTTTTTGTATAATACTGGAAAAACATTCAAAAAATCACTTACAGAATTGCTCTTTCATTCATTTCTTACATTCAAAACAAATAAAAACTGGCATTTTGTCCTTAACAAAGACTAACTTGTAGACATAGCAAAGCTCTTTCTCACAAGACTGAAAAAGTTACAACTCTCATGCCTATATACCAAAAAAAAATAGTGGGGATAACATCAATATGTCATGGCTTCTTGGCATCACCAATTCCTGAAAACAAATTTTAGTTCAGATTTCAGTTCATTTTTTCTATCAATAAAATTATAGGAAAAATTCCAGGAATACATGAGGGTTTCTGTGTTTTTCTTTTTAGAGAAAAGATTTAAGCTTTTAAAATCAAGCATCTAGAATACTAATGCATAGTTAATATCCTGAATCTACTTCTTTACACTGATTTATTTTAATCTGCTCCTTTTTTGTTACAGAATGTAAGCCCACCCCCAGAATGACTAATTTAGGCCCTGGTGTACATACATTCCTAGCACCTGCTGAACTCAAGTGTAATCAGCGTGACTAGGTTTAAACACACCTTGTACATGAAGGTGAGTGCCCTTGCCACCCAGCACCAGGGCACTGACAAAGAGGAGAGGTGGAGTCAGTAGGCTGTCTAGTGGGGTGCAGTTCAGGAAGGTAGCTCTTGCTCCTGGAAACCTATATTCATTTGGCTTGATATTGCCATGGGTGAGAAAATACATACAAACAAATGCAGCATCATCCAACTCCTCCAGATTAGAATCAAGTTGCCTTTGCAGTGGATCCTTTTGCTTCATGAAACTGACACTCTCCATTGCCCAAAGGACCACACTCTAATGTGCTAAAATGGCTCTGCTCCATAGAATCATAGAATTATTTAGGTTGGAAAAGACCTATAAGATCACCAATCCCAATTGCTAACCCAGAACTGCCATGTCCAGCACTGAAACCATATCCCTAAGCACAACATCTACGTATCTTGTAAATAACTCCAGGGACAGTGACTCAGCCACTTCCCTGGGCATCCTGTTCCAATGCTTGACAACCATACCAGAGGTTTGGCAACCACTAAAGGTGAAGAAAATATGTGGACAGTTCTGACCAGCTTGAGAACAGACTTGTGGTGCCCCATGTTTCATGCCTGTAACCCCACCAGGTCCCTTCCCCAGGAAAGAGTGAAACTGGGATATTTCAGAAGTTAATTTGTCATAGTCTCTGCTGCCTACAGTTCTCTCTGTTCTCTGCCTGCCTACTTTGCAGCAGACTCTTACCAGGGCACTGGTGTTTAGTATTCCCAGCATCATGGGATGGACATGAAAGCAGGAAAACAGCTACATTCCTGGAAGAGATTTCCCAGCATTTGGGGATTTCCCTCCAAAGTACTTGCAAAGTGCTCATTACTCCTTCATTAACTTTCTGCTGCAGGAGCAGGGCTAGTGCTAAGGGGAAGATTTATGAGTCCCTCTGCATAAAATTAAATCAATGTGCCCTGAGACTGGGCACACAGTCTGGCTGGGGACGACCCAATCAGTCTTATACAGACTTGAGTCTCAAGGTAAAAAAAAAGAGCTAACAAAGAGGGCTAAAGACTCCAAACCTGACATGTCAGCTACAAACTACTCTGTTTGGTAAGTCTCAAAATCAGTAATAGTCTAAATGCTTACTCGCTTCTTTTTCTTTATCAATCTTCTGTTATGCTTCTATACAACAAATACTCTTCCAAACCTCTTTTGGTATCACTGATGTTTTTTAGGAATAATACCTATGAAGGACCTCACAAAGTATGTTAGCTGCAATCAGTACTTCCTAAGTGAAAACTTTTATGGCTTTGAACTCAGGAACAGAAGGTTCATGTGACAGCTCAGCTTGATTTGTAATTAATAAATCCACAGGTCACTCAGCAAGAGTTCCTACTGCAAAGGATTGTTCTTTCATATATTAGGACAGGACCTGACTCCAGCAAGGTTGAGGCTGGTGGCCAGCTAATTTGGGTAGCACATGATGCCGAGCATCTGCTCTGAAACAGATGCTAAAGCTTCTAAAGCTAGACACACTCCTCTGTCCAGAGGTCCTAGTAGATGGTGCAAATACAAACAGCAGGGGCATACTGGTCCTATTTATATCTATTCCACATATCTCAAGATCATAATTTTATCAAAATACTAAAGATCTGTATCAAAGGACATCCATATATGTGTTCCACTTCAGAAAAGGGTCTGATTTGTGGAAGCCTGGTCACCACAATGAGACAGCTGATTGCTCAGAAACTCTGCAAAGCAGGCCAAGAGGAATAAACATTGGACAAGATAAATCCATCAGCTGTGCATGTTCTAAGACTGCCTTCACCCAAAATAATTAAAAAACCTGAAAAGGCTGCAAGTCTGCTGACCCCAGCTATTCAGTGGTATCTCTGTGAGCTTTGGGGCAAAAAATTCAGAAGTCTTCAGGCAGCTTGTCTACTAAATCTTTATTTTGGCATGAAATTTGTTTACAAGACAGAGATAATGCCCTTTAGTAATTTTTTTCTTAATAACTACTAACTTGCTCTGCTGAAATTTTAATCTTAAACTATGATAATGTCTCAAAATCCAGTTAGAAAAAATATGCAATCAATGAGCAGCATAATAGGGATAAATCTTATTCAAACTAATTCACATTAAGACATCAAAAATTAAAATAATTTTACTAAATTTTTTAGTAAAAATTGTATCTATTCAGTCTAAAGACAAAGAGCTTAGATGTTTGTGTATAGATAGATACATAGATAGTAGATAGACAGACACACAGATAAATAAATGTAAGTCCTTGGGTTAAAGGAGACCCAAGGAACACACACACACTTTTAATCCTTGAGTGTTGAGACACTATTTTTAATGTTATGTTTTGCCTACTTTTCCCATAAATGTTTTCATTTGATCTTAAATGACCTGCCAGAACAGGGACCAACTATCAATTCTGTGTTGTAGACATCTAAAAAAATTTTGTGAAAAGACCATAGTTACTTCACATACACTAATTAACTATCACAAGTGAAGAATTCTGAGTCACTACAAACAGCAGCCAGTTTTGAACTTGGAGGTGAAAGTGCACATACTACAAAGCCCAAAAATGTCAGGGAGTTAAATTAACATCTGACTCTCAATATAAATAGATTACGTCTGGTGTTGAGGAATAGAAGAAATCATTGCCCTCTGGTGGCCAAAATGGCATTTTTAAAGCATCAAAATTTAAGCAGAGTATATAGGAACAATAATCCACTATCCCATATGTACAATGAAAAATCTTAAAGGATGCTTATTTTATTGATATTTATATAAATGGAGAACAGTATGGTCCTGTCTTTCATCGTTTCAGGATAGAGGCTCTTATCAAACCCTCAATCTAGATGCAGCTTTTCTCCCCTTACCAGAGTTATCTCTAGTTCAAAGTGAACTTGTATGAACATACACTCATTAAATGTACAACCTTTCTTAATTCAGTGTCAGAAGCAAAGCTCATTTTCAGCACCTAATCACCTCTATCAACAGCAGTTTAAACATAGCATTTAAACATAGCAATGCATTATTATATCTGTGTCTGAGAGTGGTTTTTTTTCTAGACAGCCCTGGAGTTGGATTTGAAGTACAAACTGAAGCAACACAGCCAGTCTGACAGTGGTTCTTGTACTGGGAACAGCCACGCAGGCTTCCTGCAGTCCACACCCAGGCAAGGGCCAATTACTTTGCTGGTGCCTGGGATGCTGGGGTGAGAACAGGGAATTGTTTTGCTACGGGAACAGAGAAATACAACTCCTTCCCTCTGCTGAAGGCATATGCACTCTGTCCATGTGCCATATGAGTGGGTTCAGAAAGGACAATGCCTTCTGTCGCACAGAGTGCCCACATGCATGTTCTGCCTTTGTGTTACAAAGGCTGGTACAAACACATAGCACAGCACACTACTGACCACCACCTCATATACCAGAAGGCTTCAACCAATCTTTAATATGAGCTCTGTGATCTTCACCAAGCATCTGTTGACGTCGTGGCTGCTCATCATTTGACAGACACTTTAGCAAGAGAGACCCTTTAGGTTGGCTCCTTGTTAAAAGTCACAACTGTTCTGTAGGCACAGCAAAGGAGAGGAATGATCTGAACCTCTCACTTCTCTCACAGCCCACCTGAACAGGTCCCACTGCAGCTGAGTGCATCTCTAGTTGTCAGTGCAGAAAGTGAGGCTCCCAACCACCCTTATATGTCCCCAGTTGTTCTAAGCACCACTCCTGCACCTAGAAAACTCCCAGGGAATCTGTATCCGAGAGTGAGTTTAGCAACATACATTCATTTTATTCATAGGAAATTTAAAAGATTCCTGCTTAGAGGCTGGTTTAGCCCACCAATTTTCTTAGGAATTAATACTTTAATTTCATTACTTTTTCTTTTAACTTCATTCCATCACCATAATTACACATTTTTATCACTATTTGAAGCAAAGAATAGAAATGGCCACTGAGCAAAAACATTTTACAAGGGGGGATAAAAGAAAAAAATGAGAATCCTAGCCAAAAGAGAACAGATACAGACAATGGATCATCTGTTAGAAAGGAGTCAAATTAAGCAAGACAGAGTAAAGGTTATGGTTTTTCCAATCCATCAGGTGGCTTCATTGAGTTCTTAAAGAAGATAGAAACAGGATGGAGAACTCTTCCTAAAATGAAGTGTAAAATCTTTATTCTCCAGTCTTAATGCTTATTCACATAAGCAGTTACTTATTTATGTCAAAGACGCTTTTTGTGTTGCACAGCTGACTTCTGTGTTCACCACTTGTAAGCTAAAGCTGCTCTTACTACCTATTTAAATATGGTTTTATTAACTAAACCACGCTTGTACCAAAACCTGTCCATTTTAGCTAAGACCAAGTATCAAAGTATTAAACTTCATAAACTGCACCAATTAGAGATGTGAGGTATTGGCCTGTGGTTTGTTTTTTGTCCAAGTGTTCTAAAATAGGACATACTTAAATTGAATCACAATTTCTGTGAATGTAACTACCTTTTGAAAGAACAGTTACAAAGGCTAACAACAAACACAGAATCAGATCAATTTTATTAATATTATATTGCATACAACAAATGAATAATCTTTTTTCCAAGTATATCCTGAAATATAGCAATTGTCATCTCATGCTATTCATTTCATTAGAGAATTATAAGCTTATTGCACTTTGGAAAGCACTTTTTAATTTTACAGCTAAACAATTTAGATGGTTTTCTTCTGTCATTCTCAGCAATCAAAAATGCTTTAGTCTGGCTATGCCAACAAAGTCCTAAGTGCAAGCAACGTTCCTATTGATTGCAGTGCATAAAAATAGTAATCAAGCACTTTAGGATGCGATCCAGTATCTGGGGTTTCTGGAATATTGACATTGGAGTAGATGTTATAGAATGGTTGTGAAACCACTAACATTTTTATAAACATCAATGCATTTTTTAAAATTGAAATTATTTCCCCTAATTGTCATGAAATTAAGAAGTGAATGAACAACTATTTAAAATTTAAGGGGATTGATCATAGCAAAACATAAGCATGTATCTTCCAGAAACAGGAGCAGTGTCTCTTTTTTAAATGTTACCCACAGCAGATATACACAGAGATCATTTTTGGAAATACTATCTTTTATCTTTGATCCCAAATACAGTTATTTTAAATGTAAATACAGCTATTTTTGAAATATTTTCTGCGAGCTTATAATTGCAAAATTCTGCCTTTTTTTTTGTGATCTGATCCTGTATGGGCATGTTTCTTGTAGTAAATACTAACAGGAGCTTAAAAGACCCATAAAATTATGACTGTGGTCCCATTCAAATCATGTAAGCTTTGCTCTGGGACTTTCTTTGAAAAGTAGTGTTAAATCTTTGCCTTATGGCAAAAAAGAGTACCTTCTGCTTTAAAACTGTGTGAGATGCTTGTGCTAGGGAAGACTCAGCAGAACAGAACTGCACACATCAGCAGGACCCTGAGCATTTCATCAGGAAAATCTCCTAGGGAAACAAGAATTTCATCTGGAACAGCAAAGACAAGATGGGGCTTTAATAAGGGGATGTGTGGCTGAGATGGGCCATGGCTGAAGGGGGTGTGGGTGGCACAGCCCAAGCCCTCGCAGCTGCTCCAGCACCAGCTGCCTGAGTTTATCTCAGGTAACATCCTCTTTCTGAACATATTGCAACAAAGGCAGGGTTTAGCAGGTTCATCAGGCCAGACGGTTTGCCCCTCGGTTTAAATGGATTTTCTTAAATACTGTACATCACAAGCAGATGCTGTTACACCCAAAGATATTTTGTTTTGTTCTAAATATAACTCATAAGGAATCCAAAGGAGTTCTCATAAGATTGTCTTAAAACTTCAAAGGATGAGCTAATTTTCAGAGCAGTCTGGCACCTTTTAACTGGCAATGCTCCTCTTGCAGCAGTGCTGAGTCCATTCCACACCATGTGGATGTGGATACTCTGCTTACATCACCCACACACTCTCACAAGTAGCTGCTACGTTACTTAGCGTAGAAGAGGTTAGCTGAGGTCCCTGGTTAAGGTTATCTACTTAGAGATGGCATCACTTCTCTTCACATTTCCAAGTTCCCTCACAGGCACCTCAAAATGAGCCACTTTATTTTAGCTGGACAGAAGAAGTCTTAGTTGAAGACAATCCAGCTGCTTGCAGATGGTTTGTCTGCGATGGTAATGCCATAGAAACACAAGACACAACATTTGATTTGAAAAGTTTATGAAGAAAACACTCTGATGGGACAATGGAGTGAGATTTTAGAATCCAAGGCTCAAATGTCATCTGAGTATTTATTTTAAAAGGATTACTGACTATGAGCCAAAAGCCATGTAAACTACTGGGTAAGACTCCTCAAACAATTGAGAGTTAGGATTTCTTCCCTCTTGTACTGGAATTTGTTGTGATCAATAGAAAGGTTTCTATTCACATTTTCCTTCAGCTTTTTTTTTTTCATTATATACAGAGTCTACAGCCACTCTGATTAGGAAACTTAAAAAGCTTAGACATTAGCTGCTTAAGAATTAACTTCTTAAGATTTAACTTCTTAAGACCATATAAATTTAGATCCTCTCTGCTGTGACATGCGTCCAACAATTCAAGCAAATGCATTTTCATTAAAAAAAAGAAAAGAAGAAAATTCTGCAACTCATGTAATTATGCATCTGCAAATACTCAGAACTGTACTGTCTAATTTCTTTCTTTAATCTCAAGTATATAATACACATTTATTTTCAATAAAAGCTTTACTACCAAGGTGAACAACCTCAGAGCAAAGCTGATCAACTCTAAGAGTCTTCCAGACTTCATGTTTCAACCACAGCTCTGTTTGCTGGATCATTAAACCAAAAGAAGGGCAGAGCCAACAGTTTCTTTCCTCCACATCACGATGCACTATTGTTTTCTCTGATCTCCTACTGACAGGTATATACCTTCTGTGAGAAATAGACATAATTCTTCTGGGAGACTGACAATGAGCAAATATCAGGTGCAGTTTAAAAGCTTAAAAATTGCAAATATATTAGCCCATGTCATTCTGTTTTCAGACACTGAAACATTTTAAAAGAAATTTGGGGTTCATTGAAACACTGATATTTTAGCCCACTGCCAAATTTTCAAATGCATTTTTATTTCTTAAAATTGATTCAAAATTTATCACTTCTGGATCTAGTGCTTTCAGACAATTCTTATGTCCAGGTTGAGAAGTACATGCCTGAATATAATTGAATTTAAGCACTGTAAACACTGAGACAGGTGCCTAAATTGAACAAAAGAAGCAGGATAGAATAAGAGGGCCTAATTCTGTCCTCTGGATTGCCTGGGCAATCCTCTGCTACTTCAAGAGCTGTATTACACTGAACAGTAAGACTTGGATAAATTAAAAACAAAAAAAAAAGAGCTATTATCTGTTATAAGCAGATCATATATCAATAAAAGTATTACTATTACTATCTATCTAGTCCATCCATCTGTCAGGACAGGATTATCTCTTAAAAGGGCATTTTCTGCCACTTTGCTCAGTCCAGGTTAGATGTCACGTGAGATATGATATATTCCTTCCTCAGAAGGCCAGTTGGTCTCAGAAAATATAGCAGACATAGAAAATGATAGTCAAGGTCAATGATTATTTACTTTATTTAATTTAACTATTTGTTATAAGCTCTAAGACCACCCTAAATTATTCAGAATAATTTTTCTGCAAATATGTAGTTAATGAAATCTTATCTTCCCTGTTGATAAAGGAAAAGGGCCAAAATCCCATCTCATCACATGGATTCAGTCACAGGCAACACCAATTGCCTTCTTGGAATTACTGCTGTATCCAACCAATTTCAATATAGCCTGCAATGACTGACTTTTTTGACACACACTATTCAGGACTATAAACTCTTGTAAAATTTAATTTCAGGTTGATCAGCCTGCTGTTTCTATGATTTCTCCTGTTTCCTAAGTGGGGCTTACATGTGGGCAAGTCTCTTGTGAAGGCAGCATGCCTAGAAAGGCTGCCAGCCACTTGCTGAAACAGGACCAGAAAGGGAGACATCAAACTCCCCTGAGCTACTTGATGCTGTTCAGTCTCATGTTGTACAGGCTGCTTTTGCTCTTTTCCAGCACTGCAATCACTCATCAGATTTGCTTTCTGTTCCATCCTTGTGTCTTCCAAGGTATTTGATCTTGTAATTCTTTTGTTTTGTATCACAAAGAATATCAGTATATTTCCCTGAACTGGAATCCATTAAATTTTGGAAACTAGGGAAAGATGCCTAATTTTCCTCATTTTCATGCTCATTTTCATAGTAGCTCTGGCCTTCTGCTAGACAATTACCCCTAATTTATTATGTATAATTATAAAAAAATTATATCTATTATATTTATTTCTATATTTTATTAGTTTTCAAATACATTTGTAATTTATTTATAATTATTTTATATATTTATTATCACTTTTATATTGTTGTTGGTTTTATTATTATTTACCTATATTTATTACTCATAATATAGTATGACCATAAAAGACTATTCAAATAAGCATGAAAATCAGGATTTCATGAGACATTGTAAAAAAGCTTACTAATACCTAACTTCATTGTATCAGGCTGTAGTTCTGCCAAAATCAACAATTGCCTTTGTGAAGCTGTCATTACAAGATCTCTTAAACTTTACAGACCATTAAATAGTTTTTTAGGCATTTAAGCTGGCAGTTGCAGATCTGCTGCACAGTAGAGATACGACAGTCTTCACTGAGAGACTCAGTGGGAGTGAGATAGAAAGTGTGTCCCTTTTGGGAGTGCATATGGATTTCCCAGCAGCTTTCTAAAAGCTGGGAACACGAACCCTATCTGTATGTGGTTCTATCTGACCTCATTACACATATAATTTCTTTTCTTTCACTCAGAGACACCCACAAATTCCTTCCTTTTGTTCCCCAAGAGTCAAACAGTTGCATGACACAAAGGGTGCTCAAGCACCATCCAAAGTCTGGATGCTATTATGCCAGTTCCTCTTACTTAAAAGTCTTTTTGCAGCTTTTGGAATAAACATAACAAGGCTAAGGATAGATTTGTCCTGGTATACAATCATCTACATGGTAGAAACCACAGCAAGTCCCGTGGCACAATTTCAGCTTCATTCAACAGCTGCCAGCTGTGTTCAGTCTCAACTTGGGAACAACCTGGGCCAGGTGTTGGCCAGCCAGGGTACCATACTTTGCAGTATAGGTGTGAGCTACTGGCATAGAGGACAAAGATAAAAATATAAAGGCTGAAGAACAGAGACAAAATAGTCCAAACCAATTTTGTACATATTTTACAAGGAACAAGATCATCCAGTTTCATTCACCATCAGGATTTATGCTTAATCCTGATTTCCAGAGGTCTATGATATTATTACTGGTTAAGCTGAACTAAATGTTGACAAATCTGACCTACTTAAAGTAGGGATGGCTGAGATTTATGGAATTTCCTTATCTGTTTCTCAGCCAGGACAAAGACTCATGGTAATGTTCTATGACCTTATAAGCTCCTATAAGGTGACATACCTCTGTTCTTCTTTCATCACAGTGTTCAAATTTTCCAAGTAGTCATTTTTTGCTTCATTTTCTTCTCTCAGTCACTGTATAACTCCCATACTACTTTAGCTCTTTAAATCTTTCCTAGCAATGATTTCTCTAGACCACAATAATTTCTGTGTTCACCCTTGAAATTTTGCTCTAATTTGTTCACATAGTAAGAAAAATATAGGTGAAAGATCATACAAATTTTGACATAAACTGCCATCTCTATCCTCTGTGTTGTGATCCTTTCATGAGAGCACAATGAAATCACCCTATTCTTCTCTGTAGCTTTATCACACAGCACACTTTATCTATTTGCTGTCATTACTGGATAGTAGTTGCTATTGTCACTCATCCCTTTTATTTTTTCTGTCCTGGTACTGGGCAACGCCTTTTCTTTTCCTGAGTCTCTGGTGCCATCCCTGTTGCTACTGGTCTTTTTAAGTGGTCAAACATTTAGAGTCTCAGTGATTATGCATCATCTGTAATGATTGATTTGTCTCTGTATTTTCCAAGTATTCCCAAATCTGGTTTTTTTTTTTTATCATTAGCTGTTGTTACATGATCTCAAATGTCTTCTAATTGCCAAGCCTTCCTTTTCTTCCCGTTTCTTGCTAAAGTCAATATTAAGAAAGGACTTCAATCCCCTGAGTCTTCTTAGGTCACATTTAATTTTACAGGTATCTTATTTATTTTTTAGCTCCCTTTGTCACTAATCTATTTTTCAAGTTGTCTTAGTTTCTTCTGGAAAACCTTGTATAACTCTGAGTCATTTCTGAGAGTCAAACTGTATAGTTACCCCTTCCAATTCTCTACTTTTTCCACTTCAGATCATTTTTTAGGATCTCACAGATTTGAAAATTGGAAGCAATTATGCTATTTGGAAAGAATACATTTCTTGCTCTACTTTTCATGTGTGAAGGTTCACCTGCTTATCTTTCAATGCCATCCTCAGCTCAAAAGCATTCCCTTTTCCATCTTGGCAACCACTACTCCACCTTTTATTTCACCTTTTACTTATTGTTTCTTAGTACTGTCTGTCTCCAGTCTGGGCTTTTGTGTTACAGCAATCACAGACATGTTTGCAAGGGTGAAGGTAATAATGATGCTAATGCTATTTAATATAGCTCCAAAATAGATGTCAGTGATTTACAGGAATTTAGTAGCACATACTATTATCCCTGCCTTATTTGTACAATATCTTAAGTCAAAGAACACTTGTCTACAATCTACCTTTCCCTCTATTTTGTTTTTGTATTGGTGTTTCTCAGAAAACACGATTGTCAAAAAAAGCAAAAAAAGTTTAAAACCAACTTCATTTGTGAGACTGGCAGACTCTAGGCACATCAGCAGTAGAAAATGCAGTAACTTTTCAGACTGCATGCAGTAATGCAGGTGCAAACCAGTCATTTGACTAATATGGGAGGCTTAAGGTTATCAAATGATCTTTTAGGGGAAAGGATCTCCTAGGGTAGGAAGGCTTTTTCATTTGATTAGGGAGAAAAGCATAACAGAAATAAAACCGGAGAAGAACCAGACATTGCATAAAGCAGAGCTTGCAGAGTTCCATTGTGCTTTTATTTGAG
Source organism: Urocynchramus pylzowi (assembly GCA_013397555.1). NCBI lineage: Eukaryota > Metazoa > Chordata > Aves > Passeriformes > Fringillidae > Urocynchramus > Urocynchramus pylzowi. The sequence goes on along the minus strand of VZRH01001693.1, from coordinate 693,120 downwards.
AGACAAATTCCTTTGACAAGAAGAGGCCCAGACAGTTCAGTGAATAACATTTCTTGATGAAATGATAAACAAGTTACTGTAATAATCTCACAGTGTCTCTGAATGCTGTAGAATATTAAATCTGCTTTTCTGCTTTTGCAGAGATAAAATCTATTTTCAAAAGGGTACCCTTTAAGGAAAAAACTTTACTCATGTCAAAGACAGCAGTAACTTTAATTTCTAAGCTATGTCATTTGACACAGTGACACTTCTCCCATTGAAATTGCAGCCATGTTATTATTATTATTATTATTATTATTATTATTATTATTATTATTATTATTATTATTATTATTATTATTATCATCAGACAGGAGGAAACCAAAAATTATCCTCTGTTTTCTAAGATCTGTGGATTTAAATTTGTTCCCTTTTCTTTACTGCTACACCAATGTCACCATCTTCTGTCACCCTCTCCATGTTTGAAGCTACCTCACCCAGAAAATACAGACCATATTCTTCAGCATGGTCCTGTGATATTCACTCATCTGCCAGCTGCCACCCAGAAAGTGAAAGAGAACAGCTAGAATTTCCTGGACCCGTGTTATAGCCAAAATCCCTATTAATACCCATTCCTCTTTTAGAGGGCAGCATCTTTGGTTTGTACCTTTTCCAAAGCTACCATGTAAACTATAAGGCTGAGAGAAGATGAAAGCAAAAACTTTCAAACTCCTTTCACATATTTGACTACCTGAGGCTGTCACACTACTTCCAGAGCTGCCAGCCCCTTTAACATAACCCTTGGTGATGACAGAGCATTCCCAGCCACTCCAATGCCCTTACTGCATCAAGCCAGAAGTTCATCCTAATAGGGCTGTTACTGAGCAGTGAAACCAGAAAGGTACCTGGGGATATTGGCAAGGAAAAAATGTGTTTGCTTATTAAAAGTGTGTGTCTCCAAACCTTGATAGTAATCCATGAACTGCAGCGTTCCTCAAATGTCACATTTAAAATTTTGTTTCAAGAGCACAGAAATCATCTGTTCAGAAATACTCACAAGTAAATGACCACCACCATGTTTTTAAGTCTAGGCAGAGGGTCTTCAAGTAGTCTGTCTCACTCCCTGCCTATGACAAATCTGACTTCATTGCTTCATTTTGCAATGGTTTTAGCAAAATTTGAATTGTAGGTCAAATGCCTGCAATTGATGATTTCTGAATTTTTCTAACGTTTTCTGTTAAAATATTTTGACAGCTCAGCCCAAGCAGTTATCATCAGATAATGAAGCACTCACCACCAGATAATAAAGCACTCTGGACAAAAAATACCTGAATTAATTTTTTACAGATACTTAGCAGGTCAGGTAGTCTATCAGATTGGGTAATTCCTAAGCTAATTTTACTTTAATGGATCTGCTTTAAGTGTGCACAGCCAAGGTCAGCACATTAAGATAAATTTCTCATGTTAATGGAAGAAGAAAATATTTTTGGAACTTAACTTTTCCCCTAAGACAACTGAAGCTGAAGTTCCTCTCTATTAACTAATATGGGAATATTTGAAAGGATACAAGGATACCCATTTCCCATCTTGCCATGATGCCAAAGGAACTATTTCAATATATTGTAAAAAAAGAACACATGTATTAGGTGACAAAGTACAAAGTTAGTTTTACTTGGAGTGTGACTCCAGTAACTACTTGGTCTAACACTTTGGATACCAACTCTCATAAATTCCAGCTTCATACCAAACACAAATCACCCACAAGAGATCTGCAGTTCCTCTTACAGTGGCATACTGGGACAAACCAGAGGTCTTTCTTTGGCAGTGGTCAGTAACGAATACGTCATGAAAGTGCAAGATAATCAGCACATCTTCTGCCTTTGCATCGCAACAGATCATCTCAGACTAAGCTATTGTGGGGAATAAAGGAGTTTTCTTAATACCAAGGGGACATATACTGCATTTTGCTTCACCTCCATTAAGGACTTTAAACACCACTTTGGAGGACAGGATGCAGCCAAAAAAAGAAATTAACAATTAACACTTTGCCTTCTTGAGAAAAAAAATCCTTACAGAGAACAAAATTCACACAAGGAAAATCACTACCAAAGCTCTATCTAATTGTGCAATTAATGTTTCCTTTCATAAAACCCTGATCTGTTCTTCTTATATATATAGCTCAAGACATTATTTATTTGGAATACCATAATTGTACTACCTTCATCACGGAGTGGACATTTACTTGTTTCAATAGAATTACTGTAACCAGTAAGTTAATGTAAGCTCATAACAGAGATGCCATCATTACACAGATTTATGAGAAGAGCACTAAACATAAAATTGAGGTAATTGCCTGTGCGCTGCCAGGCTATTTTGCCAGTTAATATAAATAATACCGTTCTCAGCATGAGCCACCAGAAGGACATCATCCTCAAAACTAATTCCTCACCTGCCACTGTCAGAAATTTTCACTATAAACTTGATGAAGGATGTGTTGCTCAGTGCTACTGAAAATCATATATTATCAGGGAAAGGTGGTTACCTCAAGTACCCCAAACAATCTGTTGTTTTGTTATGTTATCACATAAAATTGATTTAATGCTGCAATTTTCCACTTCTCTCTGGACCACAGACTGCTAATTTATTAGTCACATACATTGAAATTTCTCTTTTCCATTCATGTATAAATTTCCATGAGCAAACTAAACAGACAGTACTTGTTTGGTTCATTTTTAAAACTTAAAAAAATAAATCACATGCGAGGTTCTGCTACTCAAACTATTCAAATGGGTCCTATGAAGCAAGCAAACATTAAAAGCCATACAGGAGATCAGAGACAGGAAAGGTTGATACAGAGATAATAAAGATTTATGTGTTTCCTTGGCTTATGAGAAAAGTTAAACAGAACAGTGTTTTGTGCCTTCTTAGTAAACAGTGCATGAGCGAATTTGAATGGATACTGCAGTATGTATTTGATTTTTTTCTTCAAATTTAATTCCTATATTCTTTACTTTTTTGAACTGAAAGGGGAAAAAAAATGAACTGCATGTCTGAAACAGCAAGTCTGGAAATTTTTGACTGCCAAGATCTGCACAAGAGTTAAAGCAGGTCCCCTAGCACACAGGAATGTTTGTCTGTGACCAATCTACTCTTTACCTAACAGCCTCAATGTTTATTACCATGAAGAGTAAACATTGTTTTAGCTGAACAAAAGAGATTTAAAAGCCTATCATACACCAGTGCCTCTGAGCCTTCTGAAACACAGGATGATGTTGTGAGCACAATCACTGGATCACTGTCATGCTCTTGGGCATAGTGAGACCCAAACTGTGGCATATACAGATGAATCCAGGACTCATGTCATGGACTTCTTAAAAGTATTACTGAGGCATACCACAGGTGTAGCTGAGAAAGATCTCGAAGAGCCGAAAAAAGTGATGAGTCTGGTGGCAAATTACACCATGCTCGATTGCTCTGCAGCCAATTCCAGAGTGATGCAAAGTGCTTTAAAAGCCCAACAGCTTTTAGGAGAACAGCTAAAGAATAATGAGTAGGCCCTGTTAAAGCTAGGGATTCCCAAAGCAAATTTTGTTTGGTCCAATAAGGTTCATGGTACTGGAAAAGGGCTGATATTATTATCTTATAGAGAATGGGCTAAGACAGCCACATTAATAGTAGTCGTTCCCTTGCAAAAGAAAGTTGCAGAGGGACTGTGATTTTTGCAAACAATCTCATATCTTCCCATCACCCTGCATGTACCAGAAACCTCCCAGGTGAAATGAATAATCAAACGAGACGTTAATACCCTTTTCAGGAATAACTGTATTCTTGAAAACATTGAATAAATGTAGAAAATTTCAGGGCAAATAACGTTCTGACACCTAGTACATCTGTTCAAGCCTAACAAACAATTATAAATTATCAACAAGCATACTTTCTGTCTGTTTGGGGAAATGTATTGTTTCCAGCCCAAAACGACATTTCAAGTGGGAAGAAGCTTGAGACTTTATCTATCTGAAAGTCAAGCAGCAGAGATAGATTTCAGATGCCAAATGCTTTCCAGCCAATTAATCTTTTAAATAGTCCTCTGGCTCAGGACCCTACAGGCCACAATATTGCAGTAGTAAGTTAGTATTGCTCACATGGTGGTTGCAGGCTGGAACAGATGTGTCTTCTGTCCTCAGCCTCCTGCTGTAATAGTAGCGCCCTGACAGTACCAGGCCCTGACAATTTTGCCTTCTATCCATTGAATTTCAAGAACATATTTTGTGATTCTTTGACTAATTTTCACATGTTTTTCCAGACTACTATTTTACAACTTTGCATGTACTACCAACCATTAGGATTAAATCACAAACTAAGCAATAGCTGTTCTCTCAATCTCATGATAAATCATAGTGATTTTGATAAGACTTGCTAAAGGACAATTTTAGCAACAACTTCTGGATCAAGTCAGTTTTTGCTAAATTACTTCTGGTTTTAGTTATAGAGACAGAATTTATATTGCAAGATACACAACATGAATAATCTTGACCCACAAATTATATTTCTTTTGTCTCAGTGTGCATACCTTGAAATAGCAGGAAAACAATACAGGAAACTAACAGGAAAACAATACAGGAACTAACAGGAAAACAATACATTCAAATTATACAACTGGTATCATCTTGCTAAGCTGATGGCAGGAATGTAAGATAGCATAACCAACAGAGACCAGGTATATTTGCTGTGATTTTCTCAGTAGGTTTCCTCCCTGACACAGTCTCATTTTCTTGCCTTTCACATGTTCTCTCCTTCTTCCTTTCAATCGCTTATCACACTTGAAGGCCATCAGAGACCTTCTGGCTAATACAGAGATTTTAGCTTCCACCAGTATGCTCTGTTTATGTCTCACAGATGATCCTTGAAAACCTTAGAAACAAGCTGGATAAGTAAAAAGGGTCAAGGAAAACTGGCTGTAACCACCCTTCAGTTTCTGGCTCATAATTAGGAAAGGAGTGCCCAGTGTGGCTGTAGAGGAGCACTGGCAACCTGGCAAGAAAATATTTCCTCAACAGAAACAGGCATTGGTATAAGAGCAATATCAGCAGTAGCTAGCAGAGAAGGACTTTTCCCTATGGACTTTCCTTCCCATCCCTGAGCATAAGCTTACCCGGATAAACTCCAAGCTACCTAATTTACTATCAATGTAAAGAAATAAAATTGGAAATTTTGAATATATAATTATGATGGTCTTATTAAATAAAGTATGCTTAAGGTACCTCATAGAATGACATATGATTCTGAGATTTACAGAAGTCAATGCTGTTATGTTTACAACTCAAAGTCTTGCTAAAAAGACATTCAAGTTTATTTGGCAAGACCTTCTTTCCATCCCTCCATGTGGGCTGGCATTCAAGATACTTCATTGTACATTAATACTGGTTTATATCAGTTATGTTATTTCCCCCCTGGCAGGGACTGGTTGCCAGATTTGCCTTCTTTTTCCCTCCTTTTCAAAATATTGGCTTATTCAAGTTCCCTGGCATTGCTCATGGAATAAAGCACCACTTAGCAGGAGGGATAAGGCAGATAAAGACATTTCCTGACAACAGGAAATAAAAATCAATTTTACAATCTACACAATATCAGCAACCCCACTGCCTTCTAAGCACTGCAGTAAGCCAGAGGGTGTGGAAGACCCCAGCTGGGAGTCTGAGTGCCCAGCCTGCTCCCATGCTCACACCTATGAGTATGCCTAATATATACAGCACCAATCTTTTGGGGACATCTCACCCAGCACATCTCACTCCTCTTTTTCTGCTTCTCTTTCTAGCAGGATCTCAAGTGAACAAACCACCAAATCTCTAGGGTTTGAGCCTTTTTTACTCAGTTTTCTAATTTAAATTACAGTGAATGTTAACACACAGTGTAAACAGGTGCAAAGGGCTGTTGCTATTTAAGTCCTGTATATTAATCACCTGTGGGAGATTAATAATAATAGTAATAATATTGATGACAATGATAATAATAAGGGATAATAATAAGTATGATAAACACCTACATAACTACGTGTGCGAAATGTAACCGAAAATTAAATGTTAGTTGTGTGCACATATCTGATCCTTTGCTTTGCAAACATGCAATAATTGGAAAGTATCTGCAGATGTGCTGTGAGTGCAACTCAGGTATTCTGACTGTCATACTGAAAGAAAGATTTTAATGAAATAAATGTCAAGACGATTTCTTGGATGACTGCTTACACAAGGATTTGATCTCTTGTTTATACTTGCTTAATATCCATAAATTATGGCATATGTTCCACAAGCATGTAATTACACTTGTCATTCTGTGTGTTAAATTTCTAAGCACTGCAGACAAACTGTGCAGTGATAGATGGCCAGTTCAGACATCGTTTGCGGCAAGTTAAATCATTTTCAAAAAAAACCCCACATGTAGCACTGTGAAATGGTCAAGGATACATAGAAGTAGTGTTACTTTCCATTATATCAACAGCAGAATTTTACTAACTTTGCTTTTCTACTGGTGCTTACTTGATAATACTTTTGCTTAAGAATATCTTAAATGCTTTTAAGATTTTCTAGGACGGGTCTGCATTTTGCAGTATTATTATCAAGGTTTGTTAGAGAGAATTTTAAGCCATTTCTATGATCACCATCCATCATACTGGCCCGTGTGATGAAAAGACCTAAGTATTCCTTTCACTTTTTCCTAAGGTAACAATAAATGCTTCTTAATTGACACTGTTCTGTAATGCTTTCCAGCAGTAACCAAAGGAAGAGGAAACGTCTCATATCATTTTGCACTGGATTTCAGTGAGTCACTACATGCCCTTATACCAGCTTCAGATATTCCTACTGCAGGGGATGGAAACTGAGCCTATACCCACAAGAGAGCCCTTGGCCAGGGTACTGAGATGTGTGTCCTGCAAAGCCAGAGCCCAGCTGCCACAGGCTTTCCTGGCACAAAGGACACCCAGCCACCATGGGCAGGGTGGGTGATTTTTAACTCATTGGCTATGAGTAGGCTGCCCCACCACATTGAAGATCACACATGGTTGCTTTTTGTCTACCAAAGCAAGGACCCTATTTCATGCATTGCCAGTAAAATCTGATGTTAATATTAGCATGTGCATAAAGTGGTTTGAGGCATAGGGCAGCTCTACTTGTCCAAATGTATAGCAACTTCAATCGAGCGATCTTGCATTTCTCAATATTAGAGAAACACAATCCAGTGATATTAAATTTCTCATCTCCTCAGGTGCCCTGGTGCAGTGCCCAGGGGTGGCAGCTGGCACTGCAGAGCACTGCCTGCACTCAGTTCTCAGGTTCCTGCCATCATTTTTTGTTCTCCTTGGCATGTGACATGGTGCAGATAGAGCAAAATTCAGCTCTTACAAGGTGGGAATAAGTATGTGTATAATTTTTTTTTTTCCCCATTAGTGTTTAGAACAGAATCTTTTAATAAAATCAGGAAGATTCATGTAGACGTCCAACTGCATAACTTCATTATTTTTCAGTCAGTGGATCTGAAAAATATCCCAAATAAATTCTACTGCTGTATTATTTAATTAGGACTTGCAGAAATATAAGCTGCATGCTGCTGCCCTTGCTTCCTCCTGACCTCTCCACATTCTCAGCCTTCAGTTAAGGAATGCCACATCACTGTTTAGAAAGACTAGTATGGTAGATTTGGAAAAAAAAAAAAGCTTCCATCTTAGAAAAATAAAACAAATAACTGGAATATTTTGTATTATTTTTATGATTCATTTTCTATGTGTTTTAATATTTGAATAGTCTGTAGTGTATTACAGGGAGGAATCTGGAGCACTGCTGCAAATAGGAACTGGGAAATTAAATACATTATTTATTATTATGAATCAGTCTGCCTAAATAACTGTAGTAACTAAAATATTCACAACAGTCTGAAGAATGAAAGAATGACAAATATCACTGTCAATAGCTGCTGTGGGAGTGTCCTCCAATGTTCTCTACTCAAAACAAAAATTTCTACACTCCTTCTATAAAGTCCTACGTGTAAAACTAATCAAAAGTAATTACAAGCCTGTATGCCAAGAACAAAAACCATCTACATCTTACGGGAGTAAGTAAATAAGACAGGTTATGGCAAGGGTTTTGCACTGCAGAGATATCAGCCCTAAGTACTGAAGGAGCTGCCTGACATTTAGACAGTTCAGAACTGAGATGGTCATCGCTGTAGAGCAGGAGGTGGTTAGAAACTCCCAGTCTTTGAAAATCACTGTCTTCATCTACAGCTAGCAAATACACACAGGCACTTCCAGTCCACTTCACATCAGACTCAAGTGGGACAATTCAGTCATTCATTCAAATCCAAGGGTCTGTCCTTGAGATCTACGTTCAGGTAAGCAGCTGAAGATGGGGGTGAGATGAATTTTGTGTTACTGCTCTGGCCAAGACTTTCAAGCTTAGTCTTTAAGAAAAATCTTGGCAATCCATGGCTAAAGCATATAAAGAAATGCTTCATATTCAAATGTGCTTTACTCTGAGGTCTCCCCTCAGCATTTATCAGGACTTATCTGGTCTCTGTCATCATGTATCTGTCTTTTTTTTTTTTTTTT
>VZRH01001693.1:666120-684516 GCA_013397555.1 Urocynchramus pylzowi | reverse complement strand
TTTTTTTTGTACTTTATCCTCACAATGCACAAGTATGTTCCAAAAGGAAAAATGAGGCTGCAGTAGCTGCCTGAATTATACTTAACAGCCTGGTGGTTAAAGTACTCAGCTGGGAACAACTAACCATTGAGTTATAGGGGGTTTGGACATGAAAGTCTCTCCTGCTGAAGCTGTTCATGTTTTCACAAACAATTAAACTTCCATTGTACCCGCCTGAGAGTAATTCACTGTAGAGTCCAGTACTCAGTGAGGAATGGGAATAGCTAAGTTCAAATCATTACTCTAATGAACATTTAATGAATTTTAGCATGGATAAAGTAAAATTTTCCCATTGTGAAAGCTTATCATCAGTGAATAGACAGCATCTGGCAACAGCAACCTTCACATGCATCCAGCTGTCTAGAGGTAGAAGAGTAAGCAAGAGTTTTCAAGAAGATGCACCATTAGAGACCTGTTTTAACAAACAGCTCTGAGATTAGAGCTCTCCAGGGAAAGTCCTGCACACAGCAGACTGGTGAGAAAAGACCTGTTCTGGCAAAAAGAAAAGTCACAAGGTGAAAGTTCATAGCATACAGCATGCCCAGGCAGCCCTGTTTCTGCAGAATTCTCACCCTCTGTGTCCAGCACTCATAATTTTACCATAAAGCAGTCTTGTCTGCATCTGTGGGGACTGGAGTTGAGCTATGCCATCTCCTAAGTTTTATTTGATTTCCTTCTCTGAATCCAAAAGGATTTGCCCAAGAACCTCGTTTAAACCATGAGTAAAAAGTGGAGTAAGAGGGGCACCAGCACTTAATGAATGGTACCCAAGACTGACGTTTCAAACCTATCACTTTTATTTTACATTATAAAATCTCAAAAATAGAAAGAAAACAAATAAACAAACAACAACAACAACAACAAAAAAGAAAACCCAACCCAAAAAAGAAGTCCCCAAGTTTCACTAAAACATGATCATTTTGGTTCAGAATAAAATGAATGTTTATTTTCAGTTCAGCTTTATTTGCAGAGCCCTGCTTACAATAATGCATTCATGCTTTGGGTAGATTAAAACAATTGAAAAAGGAGGAAACTTAAAATTAGGAATCACCTTTTCTAAAAGGTGTGAAATCTCCTCTTAGCTCCTGGTAAATAGATGAGGCAGTTATTCACCACAGAGCTGCCAGAAGTTGCCTATTCTTAGGGATTTTTACTCAATTTAGAGATAAGAAAACAAACTGCTAATGAAAGCATAATGAAAAATGGAGGGGGAAAAAACGGTTCCTGAGACACCAAGAAACATAGTGGCATAATGTTCAGCTAGAAAGTCTTTTACGAAACTGTTTTGATTGTCTCTCTTCTCAAACATTTAAGAACATAAGAAGTCATCTCAGCTTAGTAGAACATACATTTGCACACACACCTATCTTAATTTTCTTTAATCCCACACTACTTATTTCATAAAAATGACAGATATTCATTTTTTCCCAATCACCCCAATATAGGTTGCAGATATGAATTTTAACAATTTAATATTATTGGGCAATAATCCAAATACCTTTTCCTGACTCGGGAGCTCTGTCTTTCTTTGACTGTCATGGCTTCCTAAGGGGGATGTACAGCCTCTGATTACAGGTCAGGCAGGCTTCACCACTTGCTCCTGAGACTGATGACTTGCATATTTAAATCATACTACGAGTTGGATAATCTCCTTTCATAGCAAAACCCAGGAGAGAGAACTATGTAAGAGGATACAAGGAATCCCTCGTTAAGGACTAGCTATCTGAAGTACTTATATGCCCCCACCCCTTACTCTTATATCTGATTATCAAGGAGCCTTTATATTCACAAATCCCTTCAGCCCCAGAAGTGCTCTATGCAGGGAAGCAGGGGCAGTGAGCCCTGGGCACCAGTCCTCCAGAGCCCCGGGGCACTCAGCTCCACAGGCATCATCCCTCGGGCTGAGGATTCGCTGCTGGGTGACTTGCCCAAGGTCACTGAGAAAAACTGTACTGAAGCAAGACAAAGGACGTAAGGCTTCAACGAGCACTACCACACAGCAAGGGAAGTCTGTCACACTCACACAAAGCTTTGCAGCTTGCCATTGAGCCAAGTGATTATGTGATCTATACCAAAAATACCCTGCATCCTCATCAGCTTTTTACATCTTTACTCTCATTCTTTCCCGCAGGCCAGAGTAATTATTCAGTGTGCATGCAAACACACAACAAAATAGGTATAACTAGAATGGTGAATCTTCATTCCCAAAGCACAAGTTCTTTGCTGTTCAGCCCAAAAATAGAAATAAGGAGAGGGAAAAAGCCCATAAGCTTTGAAACTTGGCAGGAATGTCAGGAAATCATACCTTGAGTCACAGGGCACTCTCAGCATCTGTTCCAACTGCAAGCTTTTCATGCTCCCATATACAGCACGGCTACCTTCCTGTCTTATTCCAGTCACCAAAACTAGCACTAGAAATATTATTTTTTTCTTTGCAGTCTCTAATATCCTACACATCCAGTTTCCAAAATGCTGTTTAGTTGGTACTAGAGATGTGAACTAGCTCAAAGATGAGTTTTTGTTGTTCAGATGATATTTGGCAAAACAGTTCCCAGTGTGTTGAAACAATAGCTCTTACTGCACTTAGGATTTGCAAGTGGAAGTGTTTGCAACATGCACAAAAGAAGTGCTAGTTAATAAGACAAATGCTTACACTTAAAACTTTCTAAGGGCATCATCAAATCCTATCCAACAATGAAGACATAAACTTTATTTTTCTCTCATGTTTCATGCTTTTTAATAGCTTTTACTTTCATTACAAACACTTCAGTTCAGCCTGAACTGAGCACAAAGAGAATCAGCACTTTAATCCTCAGGACAATACATGTTTTCTTCACACTTTGGAAAGCAAATATAGCAGCTGGTAACTTTTAAATCCTGTGCTTTGTTGTACAAAAGATGGCAAGCAGAACCATCAAATTTAGGAGTGGAAAACACTGGCTACTTTACCCAGATCATTTTCCTACTGGCATAAAAATGTATATTTTTATACTTCTATCCAACCTAATTTTCAGAAAGCAAGGAAGTAGGAAATTTGGCACTTTTCTCATCATACACAACTGGATTAAACTTTAGACAACATATAAGAGAGTACTTCTTAGCAATATTTTTTTTCTAATAATCAGCCCATAATTTAATTCCTGAAACAATATCCTAGCTCTAGCTATAAATATCTTTGCTCTACTAACTCCTCTTTATGAGTGGAATTTGGAGTTTTAGGTTTGTAGTTCATCCATATTATAAAATTATTATTTGGAGAGGCATGTCTGTGGAGATTAAATTGCCAGCTCCCCCAAGTTCATTATTGTCCCATATTAAAAAAAGAAAAATATTTTTTAATTGAACATATTCCTATCTATTTTCAGACTGCTACCAATAGTGCATCAACATGATCACAGCTAAAAATTCCATAAAGCAATAGAGGACCCACGTTCACTTTTTCTATGTGCCTGCTGGACAAACCCTACTCAAATACAAAGCCTACCAACAGTGATGACACAATATTTTAATGGACATAGGACATTATTTGCCTCTGGATAAATCCAGTTCAAGAGCAGTATAATTCACTGGCTTCTCTGGAATTCATTGCTCTCTCAGGGATTCTTCCTCACTTAGGCAAGACTAAAAGTCACACAAAATCAGACTCTGTCCCCTTTTTGAGTAAACAGAATTCAATAAGTAGGTCCTATCCAGCCTGCTATAGAAAAACATAGCTACATACACTACTTGTCTGTGTCTCTTGAACACAGAAGAAGCCAGAAATTTGAATCCTAAAACAAGTCATGCCCCTGCAGCAAGACATCCACAGTCTTGGGATTCCAAGGCCTTTGTACTTTCTATTCAGTGTATGATATCAGCCCTGACAGCCTATTTGTCTCTTTCTGTGGTTTTGGTTTGGTCCCAGACACCATAGCAGTGAGCACAGTCTGAATTCCCCAGGTTTTTTTTATGCTGCTCCTAATGATAAATTTGTTCCTGTCTCAGATTGCCAAGATATATTCTCTTCTCCCACAGCACTGTCTTGAAAGGTTGTTGGATTATGTGGTTCACAGCCAATGAATTTACAGTAATATAATAACATAGCAAACATCCTTTACAAAAGCACACATATATATGCCAATATGTTATTATTAATAATATATATATTATTAATATATATAATATATTATCTATTATTATCCAATAGTGCTAATATAGTGCTGAATTTCAACATGCTCCACTTTATTTAATAGTCCATTTACATATGATCCAAACAGGCAGGTCAGTCTGGAAACCTCCTGCAACCTCACTTACATTCATTCCACACACCTTCTAGTCTTAAGTTCTTGTCTAGATGGCAGCCCTCAAGGAAGTCAGCTCTTCTAGGACACTTTCTGTGTTTCAGCACTACTCATAAAACCAAAGCATACACAGGGTACCCAGAGAAGAAACCAGAATGGCAAGAAAACCAGCCCTTTCCTCAGCTCATTTCCTGGGCTTTGCTTCCAAAGCGTCAGGCCTAGAGAACCACTGTAGGATCGATAGCTGCTCCAATCAATTGCCTAAGTAAAACCGTGGTCATAAGTTTTCACTAAGACTTTAATATTTCACAGCATTTTGCAAGCAAAAAACAAAGAGATTTTATCTGAATAAGAGTAGCCATTACTTTAGGGGATCAGTGCTCCTGTAATGCAATGGAGTTCCTTAACAAAATTGTGCCCTGCCTGCAAGACAATTGCAGTGGCATTTTAGATGTAACAGAGCCACTCTCAAAGTAAAAATCTTATGGAAATTGTTAGGCACTTTTCACAGAATGATACCCAAAATGGGCTATCATACTTTTGCTACTTTCCAATTTCTAGAAGAGCTATGTGCAAAATGCACTAGTGAAGAAGGAATAAAGATTCTGCCTCTACAAATACAGTTGCGACATAACTAAATGCTGGAGGCACGTTTAGTGAAAAAACATAAGTCAAAACTCAAAAGATTAATTATTCCAGCTCAGAGAAATCACTTTTACTTGTGTCCTACAGTCTCAAGCTATAAAAGAAATACAATAGGAAGAGAGACCTCACAGCACCATGGAATATCTCAGCATTGCTATCAGAAATAGTTTACTTCAGCAAAGAGTTAGAGCCCAGTATCTGTCTGAAGTGCCAGACAAGAAATCCTACAGGAAGAGAAAAAAAGATAGAGACCCTTGTCCCTTTAGAGCTCAATCTTTCAACAAGCATTTCCCTTTTTTCCTGTTATCCCCATAGATAGATCAGTCTCATAAGTTTCCTAATTTACAGCTCTTTCTCCTGCTGACACACTCCTCCTCACAACCTGCAGAAACTGAGACTCAGTCAGTCTTGCTTATTCAGCATGTCTGAAAAATTTTTCTTTTAAGACTATGGAATTAAATAGTTACTTGAAAAATACTAGCAACAGCAGTCAAAAAGTACCTCTCCTTAATTAACCTAGAGAAAGAAATAAATGTGTTGGAAAAGAAAGAGAAAAGGAGATGAGTAAAACTCTTTCCAAAGGAAAGTGAGGAAGAATTTAAGAAACTGGCACCACCCTTGCGAGTGTTTGAAATCTTATAAAACCTCCCATCACTTCCATCAAAGGTTTCTTCCAGTGAGAAGAGCTTCTATCTGATGCAAGTACAAGCATGTATCAACCTATAATCTTTCAGTAAACAAGAAAGATGCATCTACTCTCATAGACCTGATCCAGTCCCCTTCTGAAATAATTTTGTTCTTTCTATTGAGGACACAGACAGCCAAGGGCCAACAGCCTCCTAATTTAAGGACTCACTTAAATGTTTAATTGTCCTGTCAGAGAGATAGGGGACATAATATCTTGCTGAGAGTACATATATATTTCAGCCCAGAGGAGTGTTTTGCTCTTGGCTATTTAATTCATTCCTGTGGAATTTGTGTCCTCCAGTAAGACTTTTGTTCTTATGACTACTTTTCTCTGATAAATGCTAGGAAGCACAAAGATATACATTGAAGCACTCTAAACCAGTTTAATCCTAAAAGCACAATATGCTTTAGGGAAAATAATGAGAATGGAAATAAGCAAACACACAAAATCTAGTTGGCTGTAACACAATAGTGCCTGTTTTCTGATGACAGTTAGAATGGAGAAGTATTCATATTGCCCAAGTGCTACTGTACTGAAACAATTAAACACCAGGGGGGAAAAATCATCTTTATTTGGTTCTCATTGTAGCTAATAAAACTAACATTGCTGTAGTAAAGCACTGAAAAAGCATCAATGATCCTTGCAGTGTCTTGGCTTCTCTTCAGTGTGACGTATCAGCAGAGCTCTGTCCTGAGAGATCAGCAGCAATGTCTGTGCTGGTAAATCACATTATTTCAGAGCACATCTCTCAGCAACAGCTCAGCTGCCTCCACTGTCAGACTGTCAGGACAGTCCATAACTCGGCCATGACCCATGCCAGCCAAGTCTCCATATTTTCTGACGGGCTTCAGAAGTCATCATGGGTCAGGAATCATGTCCTCCTGGTAATTTGCATGCAGACCCATGATTTGGGGGAATAAAGGAATATGTGATATGGGTGTGGATTGTCTGTGTCAGCCATGAAAGGGTGAAATTATTTTCTCTGCATATGCAGTTTCCTTCATGTAAGAGAAACATGTGTAGATATATATAGATATATATTCCCTGCCCTCAGGGAAGTAGAAAGAAAATCAGATTGTTGGTCTTTAACAGCTACACTCTCTTTCTAAGGTGCCCATGTATTGTACTTATGTAATGACGTAAAACCCTCAACATTTTAGACAGTTTCAACATGCCTACAAAAGCAGAGGAGACATCTCAAACATTTAACTAATGTTAATCAAGCTTCTGATTGTTCCTGTGAAATGCTTAAACACAAGCAAATCAAAATGACAAAAGAGAAGAACAAAAAGGTCAAAAGATGCTTCTCAAGCCTTGTAGCAAACCAATGACAAACAAATAAAAAAATAACACAGAAAAGCAGATTACCCTTTTGCTCTAACCACAGGTTACAGTTCCATCTAGGAATGTGAGAAAACAAAATTCTTAAACTTTTAGAGGAGTATTTAAGAAACTAATATACTGTAAAATAATGAATGAATGCATCAAGTTGGTTCTATGCTCTCTTGCCTCAAGCAGCTTAGCACAAATAAAATTTGATGCTAATCAGTGCTAGCAGTTTTCACAGAATCTGAAAACCTATTATTTCCTCTGGCTGCAACTAAAAAATTTGGCAAGTGTATCATTATTGATGCTAGCAAAGTAGCTCTTGTACCTATAATTTTATCTTGGTGTTGACCTGGTATTTGCCTCTCTTGACCGCACACATTTAACCTGGTAATGACAGAAGAATCATGGTTGAGTTAAAAGGGGTTTTCTGCATAATCAAGTGTCTACTGCCATGGAAATATAAAGAGAGATAAATGTTTCTTTTATGTAAAACAAGTTCAATAATGAAAAAAAATAATTACAATAAAGGTATTTTCCAGCCAATAACAAGACAAGATGCTCAGGCACTAAACAGATACATACGTGTACTAAGCTACAAAAATGCACTGAAAAATTAAATGGCATATATTGGTTTCTTTTATAGTTAAAAATTATTCAGAAAGTGCAAATATTATCTAGAACAAAAGTAAAAGAAATATGTTCATCCTAAGACCTATTTCAAAATGTTTTCATCATCTTCTCCCTACATACAACAATTTTTCTTCACACTTCACACAAAAATTTTCCACATATGTTTTAACCACCAAGAAAAAAAAATTGTCCTATTACACATTTCAAATGGTATGCACTGGAAAATATTGACACATGTAGCAGGACACAGTGAACAGAAAATGGATACATTTCAATCAGTGCAGCACAATTTTTTATTAATGAATACCAATATGTTGGGTAAAATTCTTGAGCCTCTTCTTTACTTCTTTTAATCATACAATGCAGCTTTTCCATTATGGAAAGGGCCTGCAGTCACATATAGAACAGACTGACTCCTGCGTCTTCCGGGAGCTTTTGAAGTCTGTAATGCTCATGAGGTGCAAATATTTCTGTAGATATAGAGTCTAGACCAGGATCTGTGTATGCCTCAGGTCACCTCACAAAAATATGTTTGTGGTCTCTGAAATCAGGTGGTAAAATGTTATCACATTTTATTTACATCATTTTCCTTTTCATGAGATGCACTCCATTGCCACAATTTAAATTCAAAGCCCAGCATTTATGAAGTTCAGTGAGATAAGCCTCTGTACTATGGTAATGCCCTCATTTCTGGGAGGCTTGTTGTCTGCTGCTCTGTGTAGGTCTAGAACACAAGGCAGCAAAAGTGCCAAATGGCAGCCAAACATAAAAAGACCTGCAACTAAGCATAAAAATAGCATCATCCAAGTATAGCCCTAGTAGCTGTGCAAAGCTACCAGGCAAAGATATACACTAAAATCCAAAATGAGGCAATGAAACAATCAAAGTGGATAAGTAAAATGCTACAGGAACTAATATATTCACTTCTAGATTTACTGAAAGAAACTATCCCTTGCATTTTGGAGGGTTGCCATAAAGTTGAAAGTGTTACTCCATAATGTCATTTGTACTTGTACTTCTGTAGGGGTAAACATGTATGTAATCTATATGGCAAATGTGCATGAAGTGAATATTAGTCCCTTAGACAGCACTTATTAAAGTGGATTACAGCTCTGCAGCAAAAAGGAAATTTGACCAAAAAGAGTAAATAAGTAATTTAGCCTTGGGAAACTGGTGAAAACAGAAGGAGAGACAAGGAAAAGCCAGGCAAGGCAAAGTAAGGCAAGGAAGGAATACAGCTGTCGATGAATATTTGGCCTTATACATGTGTACATAAATATATATATAAAAGCTTGAGATCACAATTCACAAGCATAATGTCCATCCATCCCAATTTGCATGCAAGCCATCTTCCCTAGGCTGCTCCTAGTGTGACACAGGCTAGAAGATGTGTGAAGGTGACAGATGGAGTGTACCAAGGAGCTCAGAAATAGTATGTGGGGTTTAGATGTGAGGACACAAGCATAAACAAACGCCTCTCTTTTTCCAGCAGATTTTAACCATTGACTTAAGTTACTCAGACATTAAACAAGTAGAAGCTTTGAATACAGGGAACATAACACATGAAGTGAGCTAAGTTACATAGTCTCCTGTTTCCTCCAGGCCAAGTTTGGGGGGCCTGGGAAACAACCCAGATTCTCATAACTGTCACACAAAACAGATAAAAGTTCCCATCTAGTCATGCCTAAGCACCCTACAGGAAAACAGAATTTCTGTAAAACAAATATAAGGAAGGATGTAAGAGTAGTATTTTGACCCATTGAGTCAATAGAAAAGTTTCCTTTGTGACAGTGAGACCTGCTTAACTGATACAGCCAGCTCCTCAATAGATCCTACCAGTCCACAGTCCCTTGTCTCTTTTTTCTTTGTGAAGCAGCCCACTCCTGATGTTTCCTGATAAAAAAAACCTTAACATTATGGCAAAAACCAACAACCTGATGATAACCAAGAAATAACAGGTCCACTTTCACACAATTCTATGTTCCAATGTTTCTTGTATGTAAAGTGCCTCTGGAAAGTCTAAAGCCATCAGTGGGTGAAATTTAGTCTGTCCAAATTTGTACCTTAATGTTTTGGACCTACTGTAAGACCAATGGAAAAACCACCTGTTAAGCAGCAAGGCACCTCAAAATTCACAGAACAAAAAGGAGAGAGAAGAATTCAAGGCAAGCCATTTGATCAGGAGAAAGGCTACAGATAGGGGTCATTTTCCATGGTGGCCTCCCTCCTCTCTTCTCATGGAAACACTTAGATAAAAGAATACACTTACTATCAGTTTGTGCTATCCACCGGATCATCAGATAGAACTATTGACCTGTATGTTTTCTGTCATAAAATCAATAAAAGAAAGAAAAAAATTGCAAGAAAAAGAAAAATAGCAGCACAAAAGTTCAAGCTGCTGAGAGTAGCACTTCTTAGACTATCTTTGTGTATTCACATTGGGAGATATAATATACTTCTCACAATTTCATTACAAATTAAAATTTTGCCAGATAATAATGTTCTCAAAAATATGTACTCCTGACATTTAGGAACTTTAGAGCAGGTATTAAAGCAATACTGAACTTCAAATTACAGGTTCAACTTTCTAAATAGTACTGTTAAACAGAAATATGGATGAATCATGCTCATCCTGGATAAAATGGAAACAGGCATTTGCATGACAGTGATTGGTGACTTCCATACGAGTACAGACATTTACCCCAGCTGAAGGTCCCACCTTGACATATACAGTAAACACAGTTTCATGCCTGCAGCCTCTGTGAGCACAGGCCAAGGTCCAGGTCCTCAGCAACAAAGTCATGGGGATGCATCAGCTGAGAATTTCATGCTATGTCTTTGGTCTTAATACAACCCAAACTGGATCATACATCTAAGTTTCTGGAAAATTACCCTTAATTTCCTAATCCTCTTGACTGTAACCATTGTGAGTTGTTTCTACTGTGCTTCTAACACAGAGCCTTATCCAGAAGCCTTTATTCATTAAGAGATTCACGTCTGAGAGGAAAGTGTAAAAACAGATTTCACATGCTGGTCCATCATCAGACATTAAAGGGTATAATTTATAATTTTTTTTACATTATTAAGAATATTTGTACAGGATCTATATTTAAAACTAAAAGAGATGTCTCCTTTTGCCAGCAGCTGTGTTACATCAATTAAATGGGTAAATAAGATCTTTCCCCAGAGGGGATATCACATGACCCTCTATTGATTAAGACTGCAGTAGAATGTTATTTGCAATCTTATTGCATAATGTAAATCAGGAGGTAGCTGTCAAGGTTTCAGAAGACAAATTGCCACTATCTTAGACAATTCATAGGCCTCTTTCCTTCTTGCTGCTCTTAATTCACAGTTAACACATGTCTTACCAGGCTTAGTTTCTTAAATCAGTCTGTAGAATCCTATTCAACTCAAAACTGGGTGTAAGTTGTAGTCTACATGGCCCTGCATTACAATGGGTTTTAAAGTGACCATTCCATCTATCATTATTTCATAAATATGCATTATTTATTAGGACAACACAACTTCAAAAAAGGATGTGAACTGAAAAATAGGCACCTCCTGCAACATGCCTGATGATTCCCAGGAAAGATAAACTTCCCCACCTGGCACAACACCAGAGTTGCTCTCCATATAGAACATTTTTTAAGTCTTAGCTCAGTTTTGTGTGATTCTCACAAGTAAAACATATGGCTAGAACTAGTCCACTACTCTCAAACCTGTGCAGTAACTGCAGCTGAGCATCAGTTTTGAGACTGAAATTATCACCTGATCAAAACCCAGCAGTCACTTTGCTCTGGATTTGCACTGAACTGCAAATCCATCATTATTTCCTTCAAGGGAGAACCAAGGAAGGACTAAAGTCTCCATTCAAATGACTGAAATGCACTTTGCTGAGAAACCATTAAAAAAAGGCCAATCTTTCTCTACTACTAATCAATCTCAGTTACAACAATTAGAAAACAAGTGCAACACTTTTCAAAATACATAACAGCAATATTAAACATTACCAGAATCTTCTGCATCAAAGTCAAAGAAATAGTCTTTAAGTGGGTTTTGGTGATTGTAAAGTTGTATGAAATAAAGCAAGAATAATGACTGGATGAAAGGAACAGTGGATGGTAGGACAGTAATAGATTCAGACATAAGTTACAATTGTTCTGTACATAGAAAAAAGTGCTCAACTTACCATCACCTGTTTGCCATTACAAAGGATTAAAAACTAAATATCCACTGCCTGATTATTTTCATCCAAGTTGATTGATTAGAATGTGTTCATCTGCCCATCTAACTTAGCAAATTTACAAGTGGTAGGTTTACTTTTCCATTACCTAGAATGTCTGAGCTTCATAAAGTATTTGGAAACAAATGTCACTAGAACTGTTCCCTAAAAATAATCTCTCACAAAGTGATAACAAAGTCTGTAAAAAATATCACCTTGCAGAAAATATGGAGGAGGTAAAATTTCAAGAAAATCAAAGATTTTACAGTACATTTCATTTGGCTAGACTTGCACATCAGTAGCACTAGATTATTACTGGCATATCTTTCTATGTAAGGAAATTATCTGGTCCTCCAAAAAATTTATTTGTGTTAAAATCTTATTTTTCGTTCTCCTGGAAATTTAGTAAATTAATCCTAACCCAGTCTTGATGGGCATAAATGTTTAACATGGAGCAAATTTGAGTAGTATATAAGTAAGGATAAAAATTCCTAAAGAGTTAAAATGTGCACAGATTGCTCAGAACTTTAAGAGAAGAGCTTGGTACCTTAAAATAGGGTCTGTAAACACTGCTTTTAGATATTTCCCCCCCCTCTGCTTTGAAAAGGCAAACCAGCCATTTCAGATTTTTGAAAGTGAAAAGTGTCCTTTCTTTACTGAAGGTATGACAACACAACCACTTCACTTATTTCATTGTTCTTGAAATTAAAAAAAAAAAAATAGAAAATGTTACTTACCTTAAAGAGTCTTAAAATATTTGCGACCATAATGGACACTGAGCTTGCTGCAGCACCTATCACACCTGATATCTTGTCTGGCTTAGTGAAAATAGGTGGGTCACCATTTGCACACTTCACGTCTGAACCATCTTTTTCTATCAATGCTTGCACAAATGTTAAGGACTGCTCCAACGCATAAGTGTCCCTGGAACACGTATCAAGGATACGGACACCTAAGGTGATATTGGCAAGAAGATCAGGGTCTTTATTAATCTGATCAACTGCATACAGCATTGCCTCTAGTCTGTGGATCCCCTTCTCCTTCTTGAGCTCCCCACAAGGCACCCCTCTATCCCCTTTTGCATGAACGGGGAACAGTCCTCCCAAGATGATGTCCCCATCCAGTCGAATGGAGTGGGCGTATTCCTGGCCGTGAGTCCTTTGCATCAGAGTGAGCATCCAGTAGAACTTGGCTGTTAACAGGAAGAAACAGTGGCAGGACACCAATCGTTTGCCTTCGTATACCATTTTCTCTGAAGACGTTGTTGCTATCCAGTATCCAGGTTTTCTTCTTGCTAAAGGATGAGGCTGACCATTTGAAGCTGCACTTTCTGGAGCCTACCATCAGTGCCCAATAAGTAATATAGAACCATGCGGTGGGTAGGTAAAAAAAAAAAAGATCTCAGCAGAAGTACATAAAATCTGCTTTACAAAAGATGTCCACTGATGGAACGGGTTGACCAGCTTTTCTGAGGTGGTTTTTCAATTGCTCTTAATTGATGGTGAGGAGTAGGGTAGTGTGTCTGGTCGTGATGCTAAAAGGAGGTCAGTAGCTTATGTCCTTGTATTTTGCCCTACAGCTGAGGTACTTCTGAAAAAAAAATAAAAAAAAAATTTTAAAAATAGTTAGAAATACCATTTACTTCAGCAGTTTTATACCTGTCACACAGTGTATTTACTTTTGAATAGCAATTACATCACCTAGGTTTTACTTTCAATGTTCTTTAACTTAGCAAATCTTGGCCTTCAGTGAATTTGAACACCTGGCTGCACTGTACTATAAGCCAGGAAATTGATGATGCCAGCAGAGCAAGAGCCGAATCAGGGGAACTAAACTTAGCTTGGTGTTCAGATTCTGAACAGTAATTCATATTTACCTTCGTGTTGCATGGCACCCAGAAGCAGACCTGATCCATAACACATTGTATTTTCTGTTCTGCTGCATTATTCTGTTCAACTTTATTATTCTGCTCCAGCCTAGAGAAGTGCAATAAGCACTTACACTCTCACTCCTGGAGAGGTCTCATTTATGACAATGGAGTAATCAGGGCGCCTGAATTTAAGTACACCCTTCATCCAATGCAGCACAAGCACATTCAATTCATTTGGATGTTAGACTGATTATTGCTCCAATAGAATTCACTTTGAGGGGGGCCTAACTATATATCTAAATCTCTTTCAAGATAATGTCTAACACTAAATTATTTTTATGAAAAGGTAGCTGATTTCTCAAGTAAAAAGAGCACAACATATTATGTTTGGAAACCAGCTAAACATCCAACGTTCCTTTTCCAACGTTTGACTTGAGCTGAGGTTTAACATTAACAAGGTCTATTTTCTCTATTCTCTGCTTGCATTTGGACCACATTAAATAGGAACAATGTTGTGCCTGCACTGACATTTGGAGGGATCCCACTGATTTTAACGAGATGGTGATTTCAGCCTACATATCTAAACACCTGACTGACTGTTATAAATATCTCCAAATTGCCCACACTTTAATTCTCAAGTGAAGGCATTTATTTATTTCAATTCCTAACAAAATTATACATGCCTGAATAAATTTTTAAACCTCTAAGGAGAATAAAGGAAAAATTTTACCTGATACTAAATAGGCACACTGTGGGCTATTGCATCTGAACCAGTCTCTCAATACATCTGTTACAGGCTATGGAGAGCAGTGGACACCCTAGGGTGCAATTTACCTTATCCCTTTTGTTACAAAAGTTTTACTTACTATGAAATTGATCACACTGAATAAGTGCCTATATCACTGCCTGTACAGAAAATCCAGGCATCAGGCTCTTCTGTAAATATCTGTTTTTTCCTTAATGATCTGACTGATTACTACCAAAAATATGGTCACAACAGAAGACAACTGCAGACAAAACCACAAAACTTTTATATATCGTGTGGTAAAAAAAACTCAAAATGCACTTTGATAATGCTTTAAACTGATAATCCTCTTCTTACACTAATTTTGTTACATGTTTTCCTTCCATGATAACATTAAGCTCACAAAGGTTGAAGTAGTCTTCAAATGATGGCTATTTGAAGACCTGAGAAAAAGATTTACAATGGAAAGTCTTTTACTGAATGTGAAACTGTTTCACCATGATGTGGTATTAGAACCAGCTGAAAATGAAACAGTTGATGGGTATGAATAAAATCACTGCAATTGAGAGCAGCACACAGGACTTTCCATGTCTCTTGACATTTAGTCTTGCTTGAGTTTGGCTCAGGGTTCAATCCAAGCGATACAAAATCTGTGCTGTTTTATGTGATAATCCCATCATTCCCCCTTGGTTCTTTTTAGGCACACAGGCTACAAAGCTGCCTGGGCTGCAGCCCTGTGAGCCAAACTCAGAGTCATTCACAAACTGAACAACTTGACTCACTACAGTGCAATTTCATCCAGGCCCATGGGATATTTCTCATATGGTCCACACTATAGAGAAAAGATTGAACTACTAACTAGCCACAATTATCTGTTGTTTCAATTGCCTCAGTAGGAAAAAAAAAAACCAGTTATGGGTTCAAAATAGTAAAGAGTAGATCTAAAATAGGTATGGAGGCAATTTGCTTTATGGTTCCACAATGAACTCAGTAGTTCATGCATGTATGTATGTACAAACTAGGGAGGGAAAAATTCACTAAGGCAATAAAAGATAAGACTACTCTTATTTAACACTACATGGAGAACAAGAAAGCACAACTGACAAAGGGAAAATATCCCCGAAGGAAAGAAACACTGCTTTTTCCCCTTTCTCAGCCGCAGGTTAATTCCTTACAGCCAAAGAATGCCCAGAAATTAAAGCAAGTGTCAGTCTTCATACAACAAATAGTGATGAATTCAACTATTGCAACCTAAATTCTAACAACAATAGAGAAGCTACAGTGAGCCCAAGATTGTCAGTCTAATACTTTATCTGGAACTGACTGAAAATCAAATGAATTGGCAATTAGCATTTTTCAACATTATAGTCTTCATAACCATTAATTGCTTTGCCTCAGCTTGCATGGTTTCCTGAAGAAGTATGTTTCTTAGCTGCAAGTGTCCACTGCTTGTCTATAAAACAGAAATAAAATTTTAAAGTGTTCTTTTTAAAAATTTAAGACCTTTTAGTCTTTTTTTAATGTTACCTAAGAAATAAAAGCTTCTGTTATACTGCCTAATTTATTCATGGCACACTGCTTTTTATATATTGATTAACATTACCTTTTACAGAACATTTCAAGTCTGTGTAGCTAAGCAGAAAGCATATGATCTAAATTAATTCCATTTTTATCAATGAATTTTAGTGAAAAAGCACAGGCCTCTGGGCTATAAAGCCTGAATGAACTTTTCTCATGTGCAGAGATTTCATTTGAAGTAAAATGCTGTCCTTTTCCAAATGACCATAAAAGTTTGAATTAATGCAAATATATTCTTGATTTACCAGGTTCTCCACTGTAGCAGCTGGTGTTCACTAGAAACTTGAGTTCAGAGAAGAAATTCATATATTTCCTCTGCACAGCCCAAGAGTAAGTGCACCACAAAGCGTCACTTCCAGTCACCTTGTAATACATGCTTCTCTTGGGTTTATTTCATTAAAAATATCTGGCATTATCAGAACATATTGCTATTTTTAAAGTCAGTATTTCAGCACAAACCTCCACTTGTTCTGCTAGAATATATATTTATTTTTAAACCTAAGGAGGCGGAGTACTGCAAGACAGGGAGATGGAAACTTCTGCATGTAGTGTCTGGTTCTGAAATTACTTCCTTCATAAAATCATTCAGCTTTATCAGATATTTGGTACTCAAGGTTGTGTATTTTTGTACCACACTGCCAGAACCAGTGCATCAGAATGAACCCAGACCAGTCCTTACTCCAACCACAGATCATTGCACTAAAAGACAGGCTCACTATGGAACCTCTTTATGTAAATGAAAAGGTCTAACTAATGGGTTGAGTGACAAATAAATACTTAAATAAATATAGGAAATGCTTCTATTTTGTTAACAAGGTTCCTGAAAGAGCATCTTCAGCTGGCACTGAAGTTTTCACTGAAAACATGTAAAAAGATTCAATATGTTCATCAGGAAATATAGTTTTAAAAAATCTCACAATCACAGACAGCAGCAGGAGCAAGGAGTACTCCCTGTAGCATAGGCAGGATCGACATTTTAGAGCTGAAATTGCTAGACAGACATACATGAACCCTTTACCGAGGGACAAAATAAGCTATCAAGTGAGGGGAAAAAATACCTCAGAAAAAATGTTTAAAATTTTGTTTGAGCCAAAAAAACTAATCTATTATGGTATTTAAAGCATGGTTGGAACTGCACCAAGATAAAATAAAGCAAATATTCTGTGAATTAGGATACAAGAAGTTCTAGAGTGAAAACCCATTCACAAAATATCAGATTGTCCAGTCAATACAAAACTGATCTGGTTTTACTGAATGAAAACAAAACAATGGCAAATTCCATTATTAAGTTCTGAGGAGGAAAAAAAAAAAGCCAAATTTGATTATTTTGATGTTTTACTACTGACACCACTGAACTATGAAAGAATTCTCTCATTAATGTTCATTTCAATGTTCACAAAAGTTGCTTTTTTCTCCTACGCAGCATTCCACAATGAACAAATAGCTGAATTTCCACACAGAACAGGTAAAGAGTTGCCACCTGCACACAGTAGCCTGACACATATAGAAGATTAATGGGTTTTGCTGACAACAAAAGGGAATTTGGAAAACCTTTGGCCCTGACATTGCAGCTCCTAACTTGCAAGAGAATTCTTCACTGATGTAAGTAGTCTTATCTACCTCGGCTCTTCTGTAATGGTTTGCTGTGCCCCTGCCACAGAGGTAACCTTTACACAATAATCAGGACTTCAAGGCGAATCACTCTCAGCATCTCGTTTACAGGAGCTATTTCTTCCCTGTGCAGTCTCATGTCTACCCTCAGCCTGATCAGCCCCTTTTCAAATACCCCAGAACACCTGCCCTTCACTTCCTACCCTGCAAATATCCATTTACCAAACAAGCTACCCTGTGAAAATCCAACACAGGTCCTTCTGCTGGGGTGACACTAAGAGGAGCCTACAATTTTTAAAAAGGAAACTACATTGAGTATTTTCCTCTGCCCTTGGTTGGACTTAAAACTTAATGAACCCCATCAGTACCAACACCATCAGGAAAAGGTTTCACCTCTGGTCTAGCAAATGATGATCAAGATTTTCCCAGGCACCCTAGGAGAGATTTCTCTGTTGTTTCTGCTTTCATTTGACCCTCTTCCCACTAGACTCCTGCTCCCCATTCGCACAGCTGTGTTCAGAGCAGGCGCGGCTGGTGCAGCCCGGGGCTCTGCAGGAACGGTTTTGCCCCCAGAAACCCAGCCGCACGCCGAAATCGTCCCGGGGCACCGGCAGGAAAGTCCCCCACTGTGTCCACTCCCGACCCCGGCGACGGCCCCGGCGAGCGGGTGAGTCCCCCGGGCGAGCATCGCTCCGCATCCCGCTCTCCATATCCCGCTCCCCGTATCCGGCGCATGGCTGGCCCGTGCGTTCCGCA
>VZRH01001693.1:639196-661677 GCA_013397555.1 Urocynchramus pylzowi | reverse complement strand
ACCAGTACAATTTTTAATTAAATTTAAAAGGGGGTTTTTATTTTTTTTTTTTTTTTTTTTTAATTTGAAATGGTGTGAAGTAAGACACTCTGAGTTCTGGATGAGGTTTTTGTTGCTACTTAGGTGAGAAATGTGACTTTCTGAGTTATTCAAACATGGGAATTAAACCCACAAAGGCAATAAAACCTCTTGAATAATCACTGTTCAGCAAGAGCCTGCTGATTAATAGCCATTAAAGAATACAGAACCACAAAGTCACTGACTTCCATTAAAGTGATAGTGGATACTACTGGGTTCTGAGTTACAAGGTGCTACAGAAAAAGTGTGTTTGAAATTTTCAAGAAACATAATTATTAAAGAACTTGAAACTTGGGTGCTTTGTGTGCACTTCTTTAAGAATAATATTTTTTTACAAATTTTATCATGTGGAGAACAAAGAAAAGGTGGAAAAAGGCATTTCACATCAGTAACTATGATAGAAAGCATTATCTGGAGGCCAAAGAAAGTGTGCAACCATCTGTTAATAGAATACACCTTTAGAAGGCCCCAACTGTGGCTTCTTTCAAATAAACGTTTCAGCAATGAACAGGAGATGTAAAAGTTTAAACTTTAAAAAGAAAGATAGCCATCATCTAGGAAAGGCAGCCTGATTTCCAGGCAAGATATTTTCAGAATCAGAATATTTTCAGTTTCCAATTTCCAAATCTGTCTAGCACACTCCAGTATGCTAGAAGATTTTAGCAGCTGGAAACCATTGTTCTGCTGGAAGGAGCAGCACATGAACACTGTTTGGTAAATGGGTTTTTGAAACCTTTGAAACAGCAGGGACACTAAGTCCCACCAAAGCCAGACTATGAAGCAGAGCACAGCAGGTCTGGTGGCAGCAACCAAAGCCAGCATGTCCTAGAGATTGTTAGACAAGAAACAATGCTAAGGCAAGTCTGAGGTCAAGCCAGGAAGTCAAGCTGGGAGATCAGAATCTTCATTAGAGGGGTACATGGCAAGGTACAAGCATGGCTGAAACAGCTCCAGGAAGGGCAAAGAAGAAATATCAGAGCTTAAAAAAGCTCTGGGGAGCCCAAATAAGATTTCTTACCGCTTTCTCACAAAGCTCTCCTCAGCAGCCTCACCCAGGGTCACACCATTGCCTCATGTCTGAGTTGCCTTGACCACTGGCTGCCAAAGCCATGGGAGCAGAGTAGGGCCCTTGGCCCTCATTTATATACTGGTCAAAGTCTTGTGTCATATTCTCTTACATCTTCTTTTTCTGCACAGAGCTAGAGGATGACAGTGACACATCTCTCCCAAACATGTCATAAAATTTGACAGATTTTCTTAATACACAGTATAAGAATTTGCCTCTCAATGTGATTGAAATGTGAAGGAGACACATCTGGAAGTCAAAAATGGTGGACACATACTACATTTAAGTGAAGTATATAGTATATTTATTAATCAAATACAGTGTTTCCAAAATAGAAATGGATGATGAGCCTGCAAAATACTCTCCCACACCAGCCAGAACACTGAAGTCAGCAGAGAGGGTTGTGACACAAAACATTTGCTAAAGAAAACAGACTTGATGCTAATTAACTAAAAATTACAACACCCCCAAAGGGAGTTATCCGTTCTTACACCATTATAATGGGGACAGTCTCCACTAGCATGTCCTCTAGCATAATGACTGTATGGTTTTATATTGATAAAGTGTCTGTAGAGGTACTAAGTTCAGCTGCTTCTAAACCCCTAGTCTTTCATTTTGTCCTTCAGTAAAGGAAAAATGAAATCATGTTTAAGAGTGCCTTTCACTCTAAGCCACTTTACAAAAACTGATAAAAAGCTATATATAGTGATTACTTCACTAGCCTTTGAAATGCTGACATCTTTGAGGTGAGGTACAAAAAAGGTTTATAAATCAGAAAGCCAAGCCACATTACCTTTTCAACATGTGAACCATAACCTTTCCTCTTAAATGACAGTAGATGGATACAGTTATTTTACATAGCTGTAAAAAAAATCTATATTTATATACACTTCCAAGTAAGTTATTTGCATACAAAGTTATTTGCCAAAAGGCAGGTGGAGCTGATCAGGCTCTGCCTTGTTCCAGACACCTTGTCAACTTTTGGCAAAATCCTCTCAGTTAGCAATGCATGGAAATAGCTAAACTTCACCACTGATATTCCTATCATTTTTGTGGGCAGCAGAATTGGGCAGAAGACTGTCTTTTAAACTAAGTGTACAAAATCTCTGTGTATTCCCTAGATTTAAAAAATGCTCAAAGCTTGTTATAAAGTAAACTTTGATTCTACTTTTAATACTGCCTACTAGACAACCAGAAAACAAACCATTAATCCATTGTCTAGAATTCAAGGCGTTATTTTGCACAGCCATTTCTTTCCATGGCTTGTTGCAGAAGCAGCAGAATTGTAGCTCTATGAATCATCAAAATCATGAATGAAGACTCACTTGAAGCAAAACCACCCTTTTTTAAAGTGTGATTGTAAGTTTAAATATTGCAAGACCCACCCTCATGCTTCAGGGAGCAGAGAGAGCATTTTTGATGAGGCTCTGAGAATTCCCCTAAAACCATGGCTTCCATACAGTGTCCACACAGGCAGCAGATACATACCCAGCCCAGCTTTTGGCCTGAAGTTAATCTCTGAGTGGGTATGTAAATTCACAAGGTTGATGTTAGGTCACTTTGTGTGTCCAGATCCATTAGAATAAGCACGTGAGCATGCCCTATTAGCCAATTCCTCTTGAAACTGTTCTGTAAGAATCATGTAAATACATTTCTGGGTTCTCAGAGTTGACTTTTCATGGGCAAAATACACATGTCTTCAGGAGGGATTCTCAAACATCTGAGATGTAAACTGTATTTAAAACATTTCTCTAGGCTCCATGTGTAAAAGAAGAATATGGAAATGGAAAGAAATAGCTCCTTTCCAGGCAGTGAGTCACCTGATATTAGCATAGACGTCTAAATAGAACATGTAAATCATGCCTCAGGGGTGTCTTTTTCGCCTCATGAACTATGAAAAGAGTCTAAACAACTGGCTCAGATGTAAATGTCTGCAGTGTAGATGATCAAAGCCAGGTGAGGTATATCCACCACTGGAGCATGGGAAGGTGCAGGCAGAAAACAGCTCAGGCTCAGGGTCTGAGAGCACACACCACCAGCTCATCACTAGTTTCTCATTGTGCCTGTTCTGATGGTAGCTAATGCTCCAGCATTAATGAGTCCTTCCTCCACCCTTCCCACAGTGAGTTGCTGACAAATAGTCAAACGGTCTTAAGAAGTCAATCAACTCTGTGCCAAGAACTTAAAGGTGGAAAATACTTAGCAAAAAATTGTATTTATTAAGAAGTTATATATTTATAAGGAAACAATTCTTTTTTTTTTTTCATAAAACTTAATTGGCACAAAATTAAGCAATCACTTTAATTAATTGCCTGTGAAAAAAAAGTTAAGGTTCAGTTTTTTGCTGACCTTTACATGAACAAGATGTAGTTAAGCTGCTGCTCAAGATTCACACATGATGAATTTTTACATCCATATGGTACTTTGCAGGGGAGTTCATGTTAACATGAACTCTTCATCATGAGCACACTTTTGAAGTAAACCTTGCAGTTGTCCCTTCTTATGATGGTTTATTAATGCTTTGGTTAATGTAACAGAGCAGTCTAAGGGCTCATGGACTGGATTCCTCTCAAGGAAAAACAGAAGCTGAAGCTGCACTCCAGGACTGCACCCAAAGCACACTGGCAGACCGAGCTAGACCTAATCTGAGCTGATCCACATGTGATGTGAACATCAACTCATCAGCACCAAATATTTTGTTCTATAGACCTGTGCTGGCCCATGTGGCTTGTTACAATAAATATAGCCCATGCCAGATTGAGGTTACAGTCTTGAAAACTGTCCCAGTATTGCCCTGAGGGCCAGGGCTGAAAGACTTCACTGAAGCTCTAAGAAAGCCAGACTTTGTAATTAAATAAAGGCTAGCATGATGCATGGCATGTTTCACGGGGAAGTTTCACACTTCATTTAATAGTTACCAGCTGTAAATAATGTACATGATTCAATCTTGTGTTTGTAAAGTAAAAGGTAGAACTTCTTTAATAGACTGGAGGATCACAAAACTTGTGTGTAAACGTATTTGCTGTAGGTTCTGTACAACTGGAACAACAAACTCCCTATCAATGTTGTTGGGAGGAAGATTAAGTGTACAGTGACATAACATTCATCCAGAGTTCTGCTCTGCAGCTCTAGTTTGGGAATTACATTAATTTGTCAATGATCAGGTCATCTTAATAAAACCCTTCATTGTTTAAACTGTAAGTAAAGTGCAAAGCAATGAGTGGTAGCAGTTCAATCAAGAAAGACCAATTGTAATGTACTCTTATGATAGTGACATTTTCTTGCATCAAAAAAATAACCTAGGACATCTAAAAGCCATTTTAGTCATGTCATTGGTATTAAGGTTAATGATTTATTTTCCTGTGCTTCATTGCTTAACTCTGACCTGAAGACAGGTACCCACTAATGGTATAATTAGGTTAGTATTTTACCAGACACTGATGATGCTTCTGCAGAAGCATTTCCAGTTCTTAAATGCTACCTCATTGGTCTTGGGCAACTCGGGAATGGCATAGAGCTGTTTGAGTGTGAAATACAACTACTACATCAACTATACTTGTAAAACTTGACCAAAAAGAAGTGTATTTATTAATGTCTCTAGCTGTTTCTCCCATATTGCCTTGTGTTTCCCGTCAATATTAACTCTCAATGCCCACAAAGTGTTACTACAAAAATATGTGTGCCCATTGCTCAGTAAAACAGATAAAATTGAGGAAAAAACTTTTGAACTCAAATTGAAGCCCTTTCCCTCAGTAGAAGAATTAATTCAAGTACCCAGCCAAGAGCTTTCAAGAATAAAACATTCCTCTGGCAACATAGTATCTCTGTATTTAGACTGAGGATGATCTAGTTGGAAAGTCCAGTCTAAATCTTATTTGGCAGACTAAATTAGAAAAGCTTGAACATTTGAAGGAAGATGAAATAAGCAGTGAATGACATAAACATAAAATAAATAGCTGAGGATTAGACAAAAAATATTTCTTCTTCATTATTTTTTTCTACCCTAAGTGCTATTATATTGCTTTGTTATTGGTTTTGTTGGTTTGGGTTGTTCGTTGGTTTGTTTTGGTTTTTTAGTTTGTATTCAACACTTTCAACAAGGAAATTTGAAAATAAAGGGCTGGAGCTATGTAGGAGGAGAAACTGATGGGATGTAGCTATGCTACTCATTTGCCATGACACGCACATGAAGGCATCCTTTTCCTGACTCCTTGCACCCAGTGATTAAAACCAGCACCAGATGTTCCCTGACATCGAGAAACTGCCCTAATTTCAGACATGCTCCAGGATGGCTTTCATTGCACATGTCTGTGTCTGCATCTTAGCTTAGGCCTGTAATTTTGATGCAAGCCTCTTTTCCACCACTGTTCAGCACTTGGGTTGGACCACAGAGCTGTCTGGGACCACACCAGCAGGATCAGCCCCCCGATGATACCAGAGCACTGAATGAAGCTGTGCCCCAGCTCCACTGGGCAGCCAGACCTCACCAGCAGAGCAGTCCTAGTCCCAGGAGATAGCCCTGGAGCAAGCACAGTGTGGACACAGGGCCCCAGTGCCCACGCCATGGATCTGCTCCTGTTGTGCTATATGACTTTTTCTACACATCTTCTCTCCCTCTCTTGTGCAGCTTCCTGCTTCAGGTCAGAAAACACCCACTGGGGCAGAGAGTGTGCTCAAGACAGAGCCCAGACAGATGTGCTAGCTGGGGGGGATATTCTGTCTTTTGCTCAAGCAGCTCAGGAGGCTGTAGTGATAATGCCCCAGTTCCCTTCAGTTGCAGGAATGCTGCATAAACATTGAGGAAAAAAAAACAAAGATTTAAATCCGTTTCAGGCCAGGAGAGATATTTTATCCTGTAATGATTATGCATTGAGGTGTCCCTAACATCTCTTTTCATTATTTTTGCTTCACAAAAAAATTTAAAAGCTTGTACTCATTCTAAATCAGGGAAAAAAAAAAAAAAAAAGATGTTTTAAAATATCACTAATTTGTTTGTGAGATAAATCCACATAAGCATTATTGCTAAGTGTTGGATGAGAGCTCATAGAAGAAATGGCAGCAAATCACTTCTTCCACTTCTATTTCCTAATATCAGGGGAAAAATCATATAAACAGTACATAGTGGTATAAAAACACTAGTTTGTTGATCAACAGAAACACTATTACTCCTATTATTTCAATGGATTTATGAGTCAAAGACTTAAAAATTACTTTTCTTTCCTGCAGTTGTTTTGTATTCCAGTATAAGCGTAAACTGTACTCACTAAAATCTGAAGTTGCACTGCTACAAAATTAGTACTCCCACATGCAATGCTTCATGCTCATTTTAAAATGCAATGAGATTGGATTAAAATATTTTAAGCATGCTGATATGTCTTCATTACTTATGAGCTTTTAAAACCTTAGCACAGACTCTTGTTTGAAAGTTCAAACACATGAAGCAATGAGCAAAAATAAACATCAGAAGCTTTAGCACACATCGAATGAGTTTGTCCATATTACAAAATAATCGGTTTTACAGTATCTAACTAGCATGTGTTGGTTACACCAGTGCTTTTCAGGCTGAGGCTTGCAGGTCACAGGTGATGAGATGCTAAATGCATTTATCACTAAGCTGAATAGTGTACCATGATCTGTGACAAGTTTTGGAGCTTGACAGTGATCCTCTAGGAAGTCCAGGAGCCAAGATTCACATGCCCCATTGGATTAGGCATATAAACAGTAACCCTAAGCTTTTTTATAAAAAACCTGGAGGAGAAATAGTCCTCTCCAGAGCAACCACTTCATCCTGAAACAGGGACTTAAAAAAGGTGGTAGATGGACTTATAGATGTCACAGTCTCTCTCCATTGATTACAGAGGGAGTCTCAGGAGACCAACAAGGTGGGCATTAGCTTTAGACTAGACCTCACTGCCCTCAGTGTCCCCCTCCATAACCTCAGACAGACAGCTCAGAGTCTCCTGCTCTGAGCCTTGGTTCTTCTGCCTCTTCATGTGAAAGGGCTGCCTCTCCTCCAGGAGCTTGGGAAAGATGAGGAAAGCATAGTCTCAGACCAGCCCCCAGGACCATGCATGGGGCACACCCATCCTCTCAGTGCAGGAGCACAGTCCAGCAAGAGGCTCTCAGCAGGTATTGGGGCTGCCAGTGCACAGGGGGGGCTGTGTGTGCTCTGACTGCACAGCCATGAAAGGAAGTTAAGACTAAAACATATACACATTTGCTAAAACAAAAAAAGTAATTTAATCTGGTATTTTCTGGTTAAAAATATTATTTTACAATTAAATTTAAAATCTCTAGAGGAGTTAATTTTTAAGGTTCTTTCTCAGTGGAGCCAATTTTAATTTTGGGATTAAATGAACAGCTAATAGAGACATTCAGATTTTTTCCTCTCATACATTTGATGTTTGCTTAAAGATTTTTTTTTCTTAACAATCACCCCTTCAAAATAGCACTGCCTTCAATAAGTATTTAGAACACATGCAGCTTATTAAAAACTTAAAATAAGCCCCAGGTTATTACATTTGCATCCATTAACAACCTTACTTTGAGAAACAGCTTTGCTAAAAGAACATGTTTTGATCAGCTGGTACTACTTGCTTGCATAAAGACTAGAGGGGTTGAACATTTTTTTTTTAAATTTAAAAGTTATGCAGTCAGCAGCAGCTACTGAGGACATACTTGGTAGTAACAAGACTACTACATCCCGATGCATTTTATTTGATATCACCAGTGCCTGCACGTGCCATGTAACACAATAATGCTTCAGTAGAAAAAAGAATGAAATGAAAATGATGTAAAATAGTGTGAGGGAAAGCAGAAAACTTTTCTGTGGATGTTAACTCCTTGCAAAAATCACCCTGAAATAGTCTCTTAGAGTTAAAAAAGTTAACAGGCCTTTTAGGCTTGCAATAAAGCTTCATTTAAAAGTTTTCTAGACAGTAGTTTATATATGATTAAGTGACCTGTAATGCCAGGTGAATGAATAATTGATCTATTCTGGAATGACCTGAGAGATTTCTTGTTTTCGAGCCTGATCAGTTTGGTACCCACACCATCCATTTACTGCTTCTAATGTTCAGAAGACTGTTCTATAACTCTGCCAGGTTCAGTTCTGCAGCTACAATTCAATCAAAAAGTCATGTCAGGGCTCAGAGTTGTATTAGCTGAAATTAGGAATGTTGGTCGTTTATTACACTTGGAGTCATATTTATCTTCTGGACCTCAGCTTTTCACTGAAGACAAATTCTCAAGGTTTTTATATCAACTAAAGAAAAAATTATTTTTATTTTATTTTTTTAATGGAAACTTAGTGCATCCTGGTTTTCATCCACCTTCCAGGTCTTTACAAATAGTCACATATTTCACAAGAGTTATGGTCCAAATCACAAGAGCTGTCAGCACTGACATTTACCCATCAACATTACAGGGTGCACAATTGCAAAAATACGTATGAAATCATTAGAAATATAAAAGAACAGTTCAGATATTTTTTCCTACTTTTTTGGGTTATATCCAGTGAAAGATTTAAAGGTGCCAACCCCTAACTTTCAGGCTGACTTCCAGAATGAAATTCAGAGTCAGATACCTGAGTTTCTTCCATAACTTGAGATAGGTTACTCAGTGGGAAGAAGACTCCTGAACAGTGAGAATCCTGCTCTCCCCATTCCACTGCATCCTGCCTCTTCACAGCTAAATCCTCATGAGGCTGCTGAGCCACACCCTCCTGGTTTCACCGGGAGACTTCAAACTGCCCCATGGCTGCAATGCTTTGCTACAGCAGTGGGGCTGTGAATCTGAAGTCCCTCAGTTGGAAGCGAGGATCCCATGCATGTCTCTGCCTCCTGGGTGAGTGCTACAGGTATAAGAGGTCCATTAGAAACACTTTACATATAATTACTGCTAGGGAGGGACACAGTTTTGGCAATGAGCCAGGCAGGCTCATTTCAAGGGATTTTGCATGCTCTTCTGCCTACTTTTGGGATCTACTGAAGTTTTGGTAAGGAGGCAGCATTGCAGACTGAGCTGAAGATCATCTCCAAAGACATTTAGAAACTTTCAAGGTTAAGCAGCCATTGGGCAGGATGTCTGGATAAAAGGCACCACGATCTCGGTCCAGTTATCCAACTGTAAATGGGTGTCTAGGAAAGTTTGTCCTGTCCAAGGGAGGTGCAAGTGGGAGATCACCACGGCCACACAGAAGACATTCACTTCTCTGGAGTGTAGCATCTTACATGGAAAGAGGTGATAAAGTTTCAGCAACTGAAATAAGCCTATATAGTAACCAAATCCCACATTAGGAAGAGCAAACTTTTACCTTGCGTCTGGATTTTGGTACACTGAGAAGATATTGCCAGCAGCAGTAAATACCAATTAGTTAGAGGTGACAACCAGTTCAAAATACAAGTTCACCTATACATTCTACTACATTAATAAAATGCTATGGAAAACATTCCATGCCAAAGCAGAGACCGAGCTCTGCAGCTGCACATTGTGAAGCCTGTGGGAATGGGAATAGAATAAAGTTAGATGTGGCTGCCTCCAATTTCACTCTCTTTTTAAGGTCAATCAGACCATACACTAGTTTACAGCTGTACGGACAGAGAAATCTGTTCATGGGGTCTTTCTGAGAAAATCCACTAGTTTTAGAGTGAAAGCCCACCCAATGAGATTTGTAAGCAAAATAAGCATCTAAACAATGACATGACTAAGTGCTTATCACAGCAGGCTGTTTGTTTTGGACACAGGATGGAGAAGGCTTTTGCCAGTTTCTGTTTAGCTTGGCAAACCCCATGGCAAGTGTAGTCACAGCAAATATATTCCCAAGCCAGATGACACACACAGTTCCAGAGCTGCTACAAAATGGGCTGTGGAAGACTTGAGTATAATAAAACGAGTTGAAACAGTGTGTGACAATGACAACTTTGCATACTATTTCCCTCAAAGTATCAAAAGGATCTCACATTTCTTGCAAAGATATGTATTAGTGATGTAGTGAAGTCAAAGATGAAATTATATCCAATTTTATACATAGAAAATTGTATTTTTTTTTTATGTCACAAAGGCTGATATTGCACACATTTGCCACAACAGACTCTCAGAGAAATCAAATGCAATCATAAAACAGAAAGCAAGACATTATTTTTTAACGACTGCATTATGTAAGCGGGAAGAAGGAGATGATATCAACCTGCCAGCTGGAAATCAATAGGAACTTGGCCAACTAGCCTGAGGCTTTTTTTTCTGTTGTCTTCAAGGGGATCAGTTTACTAAAATAATAATTTAATCCTATGTGCTTCAGAAACACAGGACATTTGAAGATCTGAACATTTAAATCCTGGGCATTGTAAAACCAACATTTTATGCACATTCTGAAGTCCAAAGCATAGCATGCAATCTTTATCTAGTCAGTCATACTTTCTGTCATGTGCAATAAATGACACTATGATCAATTCAGATACTTATGACTAAAATGGCTTTGTTTTACTTTACAAACTTTCTTGTTTGTAGTTTTAACAAGCCACAAGTCCAGCTCCTCAGACCAGAGGAGATTAAGAAGCAAGTGTATGAATACGTATGGCTCATAAAAACAGTAAAAAAACTGGAAAATTGTTGTACATTTCTGACATGTGCTGACTTCGTGCTGTACATGTTTGGATTTTACATATTAACATATCTGTTCTGATACTTGAGTCTAATAAGGCCATCAACTACCTTGTGTCTTTTTAGTGTCATCTTCTTACCAATCTCAAATTGCACATGACAGTAATTATACCTTAACTTACCACAGCAAAGGTCCTTGCCGCAGTGGGTCAAACCAAATTCAAGGCTGCAAAGTATCAAAAAGTTTATTAAAGCTCAAAGTAAACCAAATTCCTCTCCCCTACTGTCTTCACGCCTTTGTTGTGAAAGACAATCCTCAGCCAGGTTCTCCAAGCATGCTCACACATTTAGTGACTGCAAATTTTCCCTATTTTCCTACCACAGCTGAGGTAGTGGGCTGTAGCTCAGAAGCCTGACCAGACTGAAGAGGTAATATACAATTTTACAATTTTTAAACTGTAAAACTGTTTGCAAAATTTTAAAATTATTTATAAAATTTTCAGCTATTTGATATATAACAAACAAGCACAGATGCCATCCTTTGTTTTTCAGAAAAGGAAGCAGCAGGTTTGTTACCTGCAAGGTACACACAGTCCC
Organism: Urocynchramus pylzowi; assembly: GCA_013397555.1. NCBI lineage: Eukaryota > Metazoa > Chordata > Aves > Passeriformes > Fringillidae > Urocynchramus > Urocynchramus pylzowi. The sequence goes on along the minus strand of VZRH01001693.1, from coordinate 650,336 downwards.
ACAGAACAGGCGTGGCAGAGTGAGCTGGGACACAGGACAGTTCTTGTTTCCCAGCTTGGGGCCATGCTCAGGGACTTTACACATGCTACCTTTCATGCTGCTTTATCCTTCTGTCCAGCTGACCACGTGTGTAACACAGCTTCAGCTCAAACAGCCTCCCAGCATCTGAGAATAGGATGTGTGAATAGTTAGACAGCCTCACAGGAGGCTAGTCAATAGTTAGTCAGCATCTCACAGGAGCTAGAAGAGCCTTTTCAGGCTCCTTGAGTTTCTTCAAAAAACAAGAAAGTTTGGGAGAAGATTTAACATTGATTTTTAAGAAATACTAGTAGAATGTGGAAAGAAGAAAAAAAATGGCAAAAAGCTAATTAGATACTAAGAAGGTTAAAAGGGATGACCTAAAGGGATAGACTGGTATTGATTGCCCACAAAACGATGGAAGGCTGATAGGGATGCCACTTGCCATGAGTATGATAGCATAATTAAGGTCATTCAGTAAGAATTATATAAAACAGGCTTTGTCACACAATACCATTACTGCAAGAGATTAGAAATTTAGGTGATAATGTAAGTTATACTGACATAACAGGCTTTGACAAACTATTTTACTTTATGGGGAAGGACCTTCTGGTTAAAAACAAGTATAGAGTTATAAGAAAAAAAAGATGAAAAAAACTTCATACGAGTATCTAGTTCATCACCCACTGGCAGAGTCTTGAATACAGAATGTATTTCAACTGAAAACTGGGTTTATACATTTCTAAACAGAAGTATTTCAAATGGTGTTGCACAGAGTTTCTATTCTTGGCTCAACTATAAGAAATACCTTTATTATTGAACTGAATACAAAAGAATCATTGCAGCTAGTGTACAAATTCCAGCAGCATGGCAGAAGTGATAAGAATGGGTCAGTTCCACACAGAGGCTGTGGTGCTTGAAGTGCTAGTTTCATTCAAACAAAGAATATAGGTCAAACATCCAGATCTGGAAAAGCAGTATCCTGTAATTCAACGACTTAGAGAACAACTCTGGTTTAAGGGAAATAGGCAATGAAAAAAAAAAATCTCATAACATGACTGTGATTATGGGGCATAGTATGATCTTCAGATGTGTAAATAAGGATAAATCTGTAACAAGTAGGACAACTGTGTACTGCCCACCTGATATGAGCTAATTGTGGGGCTTTTTTCCTGATATTCCTCATCAGAAAATTTAACATTCTCAGAGGGAGGTAAAGTTTAAATAAGAAAAGAATTTTAGAAAAGAAGACGAAGATGTTTTCATTTTCATGACACTTTTCTTGTGCTTTTAAATATACGTGATTTGGTTTTAAATTTAATATGATTTTTGCATATTTGGTGACATCACATCATATTAAAATTTTTAAAATAAAACCTATTAAAAGTCAAACTGTAATGAAATGTCTCAAGTTTGCTATAAGATTACTTTTGAGCTCATAGTTATAGAAATTGTCAACTCTTCTCTTTCTTTTCTGTTTTGTGAGAAAGACTTTCTGAAAATCCATACCTTCTGTCAGCTGAGATTGTAATTCAGATATTGGAACCTGAGTCCAATGTCAGTATTTAAGAATATAGAAAGCCAAGAAATGTTACAAACAAACCACAAGAATGTTCCAGAGCTGCATTTCTTAAAATTACAGTTTGAAAACAAGGATTTGGATGCTTTCTTAGCTTATTACAGCAACAGAAACACAACAAAACCTAACATGAAAATCAGTAGCCAAAGGAATTCTAATTAAAGTTAAGGGAACATTTATTACCTATTGGAACAACTCAACTGGGATTACTGTAAATCAGTAATTTTTTGCAGCCTCTTAGATGACATACTTTCCTAGAAGGCATGCTTGCAGCTCAGTGACAAACACAGGACTCAATACTGAATTTCTGCAGGCATGTCCTGCAGCTCGCACTGTGCAGGAGGTTCTCACAGCTCCTGGGTTTCAGCCTATGAGAACAGAAAAAGAAAAAAAGCAGCACTCAAGTCACTGTTGTGGTCAGGCAGCTACTTTCTGTAACCAATATATGTTTGCAAGAATGAGCATCACTTACCAAAGGGTCTGACAGGGAAGAAAAGGGCCATGGTCTACAGTGTGAAGCACTCACTGAGGACAAGAGATAATGTGCACAGAAGGAGGTACTGTGAAACAAGCACAGCCAGACCCCCTACCATACTATGGGCAAAGCACCTAACCTTTCCATGCAAGTGCTATAAAGAAAAAAAATATTAGCAGATTTTTTTTAATGGTAATAAACCAGATTATAGGGAAACCTGTCTGAGCAGGACCCAGTGGGAGAAATTATTTCAGTTCACAATTTGGTAATGTCTCCGGGGGAGCAGAGGACAAGCTAAAACCTGAAGTTCAGAGAACTAAAAAGGAAAGAGAATCAACACACACTCTGCTCCAACACACTGAACACCTGACATCACAAGAAAGACCCCTTCCCACACAGATCACCAGCTCCTTACTTTTCCTCCCTGCCAGTCAGTCTTTCTGCAAGTGTAACTGCAAGCTTAGCTTTTTTTTAAATATCACACCTGCCTGATAAATTGTTCCTCTTAAACCCATAGCAATAATGGTTTTTACCTTCCTTAGAGCTTCAGATTAAGATACATTTTTGCACATTGCTAATCTTTGCATAACTCATGTTTCAGGAAAGCAGACCTATTAGTAAATACAGATCAAATTGTGAAACTGTACTACAGTATAGGAAATCTTTCTTAATCTAGATAAAAACCTCTCTTCTTAGATCATATAGATCAATCATAAGCAAATTTTTTCCATTAGTATCAGATAAGCAATCATTATCAAATCAAATCAAGCAATCAAATCTTCCTGATTCGTTAGGAATTCAAAAAATATAGCTAATCTGAATATATTCACCTCTCTCCAGCCTTAGACTGCAATTTCTCAGGCCAGGGACTATCTTTTCCTGAATGTATGGAGAGTGGTCAGCTAAGTGTGGGCATAAATAAACAATGACATCATAGTCACTAGGGACACTTAAATAAAATTATACTCTGATTTAACTGTGAAGCTCCTCTTCCAAAATCCCATATGAGTAATGATACTCAGAATCCTGCTTTACATTTATTTTATCAGGAGTTTCCTTCTAACAAAACAACTGGAACCATACATGTCCTACTCATCTACTCTTTCCCCATGCACTCACCAATGCTCAAAACAATCCCTCTTGCTCAAATGCTTGGGACAGATTCTTTTCTATTTACTGCTTCTAAGTTCTTGTTACTTTCTTTTGAAAACACAGTATCAGCCAGAATTTAAGAGGCAAGAACATCATTGGAGAGTTGCTTATTGTGATTACAGGATGCTTAAGGCAACAGATGAAGCAATGAAATCACTGCATGGAAAGAGAACATGCCAAGGAGCACCAAGGAGCCTGGCAGCTCAGGGAAGAACAAAAAGAACTTCCCAGACATGAGGAGCTTGGATGGAATTTGCTACAACTCAGGAAGTTACTGAATCAGCGAAAGCAAGGACTCACCCAAAAGACTAGAAATTGCTGGGATTTTTTAACTTCCTGTTTGCCTTTTTGAAGAGTTCTAAGCTTTCTCAATTTAAAAACTTAGTTTTCTAGATTTTAGTCAAATAAAGTTTGCCTTGTTTGAAATTTTAAAAAAAAATAAACCATCAACTTTAGTCTAACTTGAGTTAGAATACAACACAATATAAAAAAAAAAGACTGCCTGATGCAGAGTCCCATCAGGGATGGAAAGATGACTGCCCTTAGTGCTGTCCCCAGTGTGAGAGCAAAGAGGGAGGCTTTCACACTGGGAAGCTGCAGTGCTGTCAGAAGTGGAGCAGGAAGTGTGAAAAAAGGAAAGGAGTGGAAAAATACAAGATATTTTGACTGGTAACAGGCCTCCTCACCTCCCCACACACCAAATGTCTTCCTGCAGGGAAGACAGGTGCAAAAGAGAACAAACAAAAGAGAATGAAGAGGAAAAGCAAAGAGCAGTCAAAAGTGAAATGAAGGATAAAGGAAAGCTGGGAATCATCACATTGCTGGTAGCAAAAGAAAAAAATGGAGTAACAGAACTACACAAGAAGGTCTTTCCTTCCCATCATCCAGGTAACTCCATCATCCTAAACTGAGTCAATCAAGTTCTTGTGATACTGAGTCCCAGAGCAATGAGACAGCAATGAGACAATGTGAGAACATCCAAGATAAGAGACAAAAGTTGGACAAAAATGTTCTACTGCAATTGGAAATGGTAAAAAATATACATCACGCATCAAAAGTAGTCTTTCTTGAAAAATTATATTTTAAAAAAAAGAAGATGGCATAAGTGCTCAACTCCTCCTTAACCCTCAGCACCTGGAAATGAGAAAGCTTCTGAAAAAGTAGTTTCTGAAAAAGTAGTTTCTAATGCATCTGATCTCCCCATGAAAAACAAAAGTTAGAATGGGCCAATGCTGTAAGGTAAACACGGTTTTGTTGGAACAGCTCCGATTTTAACTTTAAACAAATTAGTTTATACCAAAAAAAGAGTCACAACTGCCTTTTTCTTTAATCACAAAGCTTGTCTTCATTTAAGTTTGCAGGGCCTGCTTGCAGCTGAGACAAACTCTACCTCAAAAAAGGCATTAAAGCTGGGGGGGAGTACAGCATCTCAGTCTTTCTTTCCTCTTCTTCCAGTATATCAGCCAATACTTCCTCTGCAAACAGACCTGAACAATATGCAATAGCAAGACAGTTTTCAACTTCTGCTTTCTTTTAGATGTCCTTACTGTACACATATTTCTCAAAATTAAATAGAGAGAATGTCATAAATGTAATACATAAAGCCAGGAGAAAGTTAAAATTACAATCATGAGGCCAAAAAATTCTCAAATTGGGAATCTAGGTTTGCATTTTCTCCCAGAGCATTGACATACATGAGTAAGCATGAGAACAGAAGGATGTGTCACATGGGGTTCACCAGGGGTCTGTCCTGGCTGCAATACACTCCAGCATTTATTCAGAGAGTGCATATTAAATTTACAGATGGCAAGAACCTAGAAGGAAATGAACCTATTGTAAAGGAAAAAAAATACTGTGGACAAAATAAGGAAATAATGTCTGGGAAAAAGAAAACAGAATGCACCCCAACAGGGACAAGTTGAAGATAATTTAAGAGCAAATGAACCACATAAATACAGAACAGAAGACAGCCAATTAGAAATCAGTTTTGTAGAAAAGGACCTTGAATGATATGAAAGAGAAGGCGAACAGAAGGCAACACCAAGCTGTAACAGGTTTCTTAAGGTACCAACAGAATTATGCATGAGCCAGAATACAGAATGCAAAATCTGTAAAAGCCCTCTACTCTGCAAGGCACAGCTGTGATACTGCCTTGTTCTCACAATATAAAAATAAATAAGTAAAAATTCAAGTGGGCCAACAGGAAGGAATGCATAGGAGAGTTGCAAGAACAGTTCCAGGAAACATGACCCTGGAGGAAACAGAGCAGTGAGTTTTTGAGTCCAAACAACTTAAGACCCAAACATGACATGTTAAAAGCCCTCAAGCACATAAAACACTGCTGCAGGGAGAGATTGAACAGTTAGTTTCCTTCACTCATCCAGGAGAAGGAAAAAAGTAACAGGCTTAGATTTTAACAGCAAGGTTTCCACCTCAAGCCAAGAGAGTTTTCTCTTGGCAAGAAGAATGAAATGTAAGAATGAACTGCCTGAAGAAGAGGCCAAACAAACCTTCCTTGAAAAAGTTAACTGACCTTGCCTCATAGTAAAGATAGACTCCACATCTTTCTTGCACCCCCATTATTCTTAGCTTGCTTAAATATTGTCAGAAAAAGAGTTAACATCCTGCACCCTTAAAAGCAATCTCTTCATCATGACCAGCTGGCTTCTTTCACAGATTAAATAACTATGCCTTGCTGTGCTCCTGTTTCTCACCTTCCCCAGATCAGCACACAGGCTGATCCCTCTCCAGTACCTTGTGCACATGCCCAGGCCATCTCTGCTTTCCCTGAGCAATGCTCTAGAGAGACACAAAAGCCTTTATGGATGACTAATAGCTACCTTTCAAGGCTTAATGATTTGGCTAAGAAACTCTACATCTTATAGCTCAGTCAGCTAATCTAGACCTTGGCCAGCTCTCTTCTGCTCTTTCCAAAAGGCAGACTGAACATTCAGCTCAACATCTCTCCTGCTTTCAGTCATTTTTCTCCATTATCAACCACCTATTCAGACAACTATTCCCAAGTTGCACCACTTTACTCAACAGATCATCTCCATTACATTACCAATGGGTAAGCAAAGAAACCTTAAACCTTAATCAAAACAGTCACTAAATACTCAGAAACAATTCAGGAATTAATCCTATTTTACAGTTCTGTGTGTTCTGTTTTCCAGTTTTCAGCTCTGCAATGATGAGACTGCATTTTATCTAAGGAAGAACACACCATTTTACTATACATCAGGTAATGTATACAATTCCAAACGGCAGAAGTTCTTTCCTTCTGTTGCTGGAAAAAAGATGAATAATAATGTTAAAATTAGTTACAGCCAGTATGTGGTAGATGGACTGTTGCCATATGGTGGTTATGTAAATTAAGTGACAAAATAAGGATCTAGCATTTATAAGCAACTATTGCACACTTCAAAAACCCAGCCTGCCTGTGAAATACCTACGGGCTCCCACTTATGGGAAAAGATGACATCAAAAACTTGGACTTTTTTTCTGAGACTCTGAACAATTATTTCAAGGAAAACATGAGCCTCTTATTTGCCTGACATATAAAGAATATAAAGTCCAATCACCACTCCTGTGCATTACACAAAGCAGTCTTGTTGTCCAATTAAACATCTATTTTCACTTGGTAAAACTATGTCCCAACTCCATGTCGCTGTGTTGCCTGCCTGGAACAGCGCCTGACTGTACTTTGTGGATGATTTAAATGCCCAAACTTAGGACAAAGACAATTTCTCTAAAAGCTGTTAAAGCCACTCACTTTTGCTGACTAGATAGGGAATTCAGGACCACCTTTAGGAGTCCTGGTTCTCTATGTGCTTGTCATTGAAACATAAAACAGGTGGTCAGCTGGGCAAGATACTTCCCAAGCCTCACAGCTCAGTCAACTTTAAATATGTTCAAGAGGTAGCATTTCAGACTCCATGTGTAGTAGCTATCATGGAGTAAAGTGATAATTTAAAGTATTTAATTTCTTTATTACTTCAGCAGGCAAGGCCACTAGGTATCAAATAGATAATTGGATCAGAAATCAAAAAAAAAACCAGTTTCTTCTAAAGCTGGGTCACTATTTTAAAAAAAACTAGTTCTCATTTCTCAGGTTATAATGAAAGCATAGCTCCTGCTATGAAAAATAAAAGTTGAAATTAATTATGGTATATAACAGCTTCATGAATCCTTGACAAACAGCACAGATTAAATTCTAGACTCCTACTGTCCCACCACACAAAAACATTAGTATTTTTTCTGTAGCCATATGCACAGAGGCTAATTAACACAAAATCCTTTTTCCTTACTGAAAAAGGAGTCTTCAGGCTCTATTAAAAAAAACAGGAAAGCAATTAACTAAAGATTAAAGGGGCTCCATCTGCATGAAGTATGATAGAAATTGCCAAAAGGAGCAGGAGACAGGTAACAGAGGATATAAAGAAAGCTGGGGTGGGGGGAGAAGGAGAGAATGAGCAACAGAAGGTTAATATTAAAATCACAACTGGAGATCTTTTTCAGTAACCTGTTGGAAGTCAGCCAGAGGGGATAACTGTAATGTAGGCACAAGCTTAGGCAAAAGTCTGTGGACGCTGTCCAGGTCAGATTACCGGATCATAATGGTCCTTTCCACCCTAATAAATCTGAATTAAACATGTTTGAAGACAAAAGTGTATACTAAGCAAAAAAATCAAGGAAAGGTTTAAATCTAAGTTGAACTAAAACCCTTACATTATTATCATAATAGCAAAAAGTATACATAAAAGGCACCAACTTTATTCTTGACATCTCTAGCCAAGTATTTATCCCTCTATCAGTCTTCACACTAGGTGCTATGTCTAACAGGGAGTAGCTGCTTGCATCTTTCTGAAAAAAGACTACAGGACAACTCTGCCAAAATTATCATCCTCTTTGATTCTCCTATCTTAGGGTAACCCTGGGTTTGTAACATATGATCTCCTCATACAGATTTCTAGCATTGGAACATTATTTAAAAGTTATAAAAGTCACACAATTCTGACTGAGTGTATCTAACAAGCTATATTCCAGCAAAATCTGATGGAGGTGAAAGTCTCAACTTATTCATACAACCAGGCCTTTTGCCCTGTGGCAAACTGCAGTACATCTTAACCGGCTTACTTCTGTCCACACAAAAGTTGGCATGTATCTGAAGTCTTCCCTTGCAGCAGTTACTACAGGATCAGGATGGGTCAAAAAGGGAGATATGAACTCATTAGAAGGTCACTAAGTCTCAGGGGCCCCAAGGTCCTTCGACATGTACTGCTGGAACTGTCAAAGGTCCTATCATGAGCACTGGTATTACATTACATATTAGAGCTACTTAAAAGTCCATTTTTACAGAAAGATGCAAATGTGAACCGCACCCCAAGCATGACGTAGAGCTCCTACAGCACCTTGCATGGATTTATCTGCCTGCAGCTCACATGACATGACAGAACACAACCAAAACCAGGTGCTTTTGAGCACCTCACCATGGCTTACATGCTCTCAGTGATAGGAGGGAAAGCTGACAACACAGAGCTTCACAGGGGTCATCAAAAACTAGAAGTTCCTTAAGGATAGTGACTCATGTAGTGGATCAGCTGACAATGAAAACAATGACAGTCAATCTGGCAGGTGCAGCATCCTGTTAGTTCATCTCCGCTGCAGACAAAAATAGTCTGCATGTTGGATGAACAGCTTCTCCCTAATGATTCTATCTGGCCATCACTGATGTACAACTGATATCACCAGAATCACAACAATAGCCCTAAAAGAAGAGCCTAGTCTCATATAAACTCTCTTTTCTCTTCAGACAAAACAGAATTTAATGGAATAGTGTCGTCTTTGTTAAAAATTGCAGGGTACCACTTATCTATAAGATAGATAGTCTACTCAGCTGCTGTTTTCAGCTAAAACAGAAAGATCTGCAAACCCCAAGTGAACAGAAAGGACTGAAAGTTCATGATGGTACTGGTAGCATTTCACTCACCTTAAGAATACATTAACTGCAGTAAAAAAGCAATAAATTAATCTATCCTTGATGCAACTCAAACACCTTCCTATACTGTCAGATGTCTGTTAGAGACATCTGGTTGTTAGGTGTATGCTGTAATTGCAACAGCTGTACAGGAAAAAGCAGGGATGGATACCAGGATGGAATGATCCTCCATCTAAAATTCTTCAGAGCCTGGAGCATACTCTTTATGGAGCTGAAGCTTGAGCTACTTGCACACCTCCAAGCTTATAATGAGCAATAGATATAACCTGCTTGAAAGGGGCTGTCTGCAAGCAGACGTAGACAAAAGGCCGAAAGAGGAAAGGCATTCCTGGGAATAACAAAAAACACATCTTTTCTTTTTCTCAGAAAAGGTCACAGTGTCAAGGAAGCTGGCTAAGATATTGCATTAGCTGCAGGTGCTGCAGGCAGTGAAGACCTGGGGTACAGCAGGAACACCCCAGGAAGCAGCACAGGAGAAGCTGGGACCTGGAGTGATCATGACACCAGTGAGCTTGACAGCCTCCTCACTGACTCAATGCACTCCCACAGCAGTGCTAAGTTTTGGTGTACAATTTAGGCATTCAAGATTTCTAGAAATTCAGAATTGCAGATATAACCACTGCAGAGAGCTCATTTTCAGCAAATTCATCATTTCACATAAACATTAAACTGTGCACTGTGTGAATCCAATAAATCTGACACAAAGGGCTACAGAATGCTTGCACATGTAAACGGGTCCACAGACAACAGATTGGCACCTACACATTAAATCATGTATGTCCTGAAGAGGTCTGATTTGACCTCTGTCTACAACCAGAATAATCAAGCTCACTGCAGATGTTTTAATTGGTTTACATTCACATTTTTTTACAGGCAGAATTAGAAGCTGTGGAAAAGAGAAGCTCTGATGTGGCACAACTGGTTTTAGCCATCATCCAAAACACAAAACAGTCACTATACTATATACTGACCTGTATATGCCTCATTATAGCTACCAACATAGTATTGTAATCCCTGCAGTTACTGCTCAGAATACGAGATACTGAGACATTTTCCATTTTGAAAAAGAAAAAACAAATAAACAAGCAACAGTAACAACAACAACAACCACCTCAAGACAAAATAACACACCAAAACCACACAAATGCTCATTTGGAAAACATACTAACTGCTTTTCAATTAATATTTTTCTCTTTCTTTGGCAGAAGCTGTGTTAACTTGAAATTAGGTGGTCATCTATACCAAAAGTATAAAAGAGATGGTATCTATCTGTAGACATGATCCATGTTTCTCCTTTCCAAACAGTAAGTCTGGGAATAGACTAGGATTTGAGGTCTGAAAACAGCCTGTTAATAGGTGCTAAATAACATAACAGTGCAGAAATTTCTATTTACAATATGTCTTCCACCATTCCCAAGATAAAGTTTCTGCATTTTAAAAGATGGAGGTAATCTTGTGTATGGCATTTCGCTTTTTAAATATAAAGGTAAGTTAAGTGAAGCTTAGAGGAGGTGAAAGACATGAGAAAAGTACAAATCCTCTCTTGATACTCAAGGGACTAAATAACAAAAAAGGAGCTTAAGTGCTATTGAGCTGCACAGGTTGCGCAGCTAATTTTGAGAGAGCACCTTGGCAGATGACACCTAATCCATTGCATTGTCCCCAGCTATTCCACAGCCTTGGGGACAAAGAGCAACTGCAATCAAGCAAACCTTGAAAGTCTTCATCCTTACAAACATCATTCAAGAATTCCAAAAGTCACAACCTACGAGCTGCTTACAGATATCACATTAAGGACTCCTTGCAGTGCCACAGGCCCGAGGCCAACCTTCCCGCAGTGCCCCGTCCCGGCCGTTCGGCAGCCCGGCCCCTCGCCTGAGGGCGCGCTCGCGGGGCGAGGCCGCGCGGGCCGGCTCGC
>VZRH01001693.1:620605-634981 GCA_013397555.1 Urocynchramus pylzowi | reverse complement strand
TGGATGATCTCACCCCAGGAGAATGATAACACAGGTATAGGGAAGGGGTACAGTTTGGGGTAAACTACTTAGGAAAACTAAAGGAATACAAAAAACTATTACAAAGTATTACAAAATATAAAAACACAGTACAACATCCTCTGATGCTCTTTTCAAGATGAGCAGAGAACCTTTATACCCAGGCAGCAGTGTCTCTTGCAAGTCTCCTCATTAGTACAAACACCACAGCTTCTCCATTAATAAAATCATTGAGGGCCCATTCTTCTCTACCCATCTTGCTCCAAACAACACACTACTCTACCTTTGGTTAACCAACTGTTGTATTTCACTATTCAGCAAAAGGGAATGATGCAAAATACCCACCCACGGTTCTTTCAGCCACCACTCAAAACTGACCTCATTTTCTAAGTACTTCAAGCACCTGACCAGTTACACAAATCCTTCACACAGTAGATTTAATTCATCCCAAGAGAATCCAATCAAAAACAAATGGTGGTAATGAACATCAACTGTCTAAGCTAGATTTCTTTATTCTCCTACAAAACTGAGGAAACCAAGCACTACAAGGACTTAAAGCCTAACATTTCAGACATTTTAGACAGAAATCTAACATTTCAGACAGAAAAGGGACATAAAACATAAAAACAGAAATCACTAAAGGCAAAAAAAAAATAAAAACAGGAAGACCATCACCTCAGCTGAGAGAAAAAGAAAAGATGATTCTGAGACACATGCCAGCATATTAAATGTTAGCAAGCCTGATGGCACCATATCAGCAAGATTCTCTTGTTGGGAATGAGAGTTCATGTCTCTGAAAGCTAGTCCCTCAAGCCTGAGCATTAGAAGACATGTATCACTTAACATAAAAAAAAAAAAAAAGACTTGCATACAGAATGTTTAGATAATCCCAAAATCTGGAAGTTTTCTGTAAATTATCTCACATTCACTCTAAATAAAAATCTCTTTTAACAAGACTCAACATTAATTCTGAGGGTCCTTCAAAGAGGCGCAAACCAATGTGCCCCACCAATGATGCAAGACTGCATCTTAATTAAAAACTTGTATCCAGTGTGCTGGTGAGCAGAAAGCATACCTTAGATATAGGAGTAACTTCACATATGTCAAGATGCAGATAACACGCTTACCCAGAACAGACAACAGAAACCACAAGGATAAATTGAGAAATGAACAGTTATTCTATCCCTATGCTTGCATTTTAATTTCCTACTCTTAATCTGCAGGCACTTAGGAACATGACTTAAAACGCACTTACATTAATAGTTTAATACAAAAGAATAAACAATGGTTATGGCAGTTCCTTTTTATATCCAACCATGAAAACAAGGAACCCTCAGCAGCCATCAAAGTTATTTCCAATGGAAAACTAGGTAATCCTATTTTCTTGTAAAAAAACCCTCATCATAGCCCATCTTCTTTGTATTTTGTTCTAAAAGGGTAACAACAAGAGTTCCTCAGTTAAGGAAGAGACTCCTTTACAAGGAACAAAAGGCCAATATTTTGCCAAAAATACAGCAAGAGTTGACCACCAGTGTGAAGTGTTCACTCCACAAGTGTCAAATTTTTAATTAAAAAAAAAACATTTATTACAACAGAATATTACAAAGAACGAGCTTCAATGATCAACAAATAAAACTTTACAAAATGCAAACAATGTAATTTCCAACTGTGGAGTGACAGATATCCCAAGTTTACAAACACAACATCTTTTTGTTTATGCCCACTTAAAAATCATTTCCAGTCTGCTTTATTTTCCATCAGATACAGTACATTTATCCAAACAAAAGCATGTACATTCAATATAGAATATTTTGAGCAAAGCTACAATCTTAGTTCCCATTCACAGTATTTTTAGTGCAATGCACTAACAGGGCCAAATAGTCCTCTATCCATAAAAGCATTTTTACTCCTGATCTTGTGATCAACATTTAGATATATTTTATACAAAAAAAGTATATATGAACACGAGGCACCTCCCTAAGTAAGGGAGTGAACCAATATAAAAAACATGGTATTTCTTCTGATGTACAATACCTTTCAAACTGTAGCAATTTGACACAAATCACTAAACAAAATATTTACTAAAAGGTAAAAAAAAAAAAAAAACCAAAAACAAAAGACCAAAAAACCAAGAACCCCAAACAATAACAAAAAAAATCTCGAAACAAAACCCATGATTGCATGAAACCTGCCAAGAACTTCATAATGGTAGGCATGCAACTGTTTTACTACAATCTTGATTAAAGGGTTAAGAAAAAGGTATCTAAACATCTTCCAATTACACAAGGTCAAGTGTTACCCATAGTGGTCATTTACAATTTTGAGAGAAAATATATTTTGAGTTTCTCCCAAACTATCCTCCCTTTTTATTAATATTTAATGAAATAAGCTAACATTATAAGTGGTTGTGCACAGATTGTCTATAATACATCAGCAAATATTCACTACCTTCATATTAACATTTGTGTGTTGATCTTTCAAAAATAAACTGAAAAAATAAACTGCAACTATCATTAAAGTGCTTGTGTATAATATTTTTTTAAAAAATTAAAGAATAGAGGAATGTGGATATTATTGTAAACTTTCTAGATGTTTAAAAAGTTTTCCTATGAACCACATATGGAAACAAAATGGAGGTCTTTGAAGCAACTTCAGCACAGTGAAATTCAGAATGTCCTTGAACTGGGAGATTAGTCAACATGAACAAACTGAATTTATGGCAAATACTAAAAATTAGTAGAATTCAGCCAAAAAACACTACATTGTTTGCTCTTATACATTCATTTGTAATAAATTTAAAACAGTATAAAATACAAGATTTACCAAAGTAGGATATCACATAAAAGTTTGAGCTGTCCATCAATTAGCACTGCCAGGGAGGACCAGTATGCATGATGAATTTTCTGAAGATTTCCTAAATGAGGAAAATCCACCTTCTTCCAAAGCTGCTGCTCATTAACTTGTCTCTGGTATACTCTTTCAATTTCAGGAAGTTTGTTCTATACTGGGTCAAACTACAACTACATAGAGATAAGTGCTAATTTAGAAGCATGTGCATTTCACTTCAACTACTTCAGTGTTTTGGGTAGTGGTACTGTCCTACAAGCAGTCAGAACGATTATTAATATAGTAAGAAAAAAAAAAACCAGCTTATGAAAGTATTTCCTCCTTATAGTACCATAATCAAGAATTAGCAGTTCCACCAACAAACTAAAGTCTTTTTCATTCAAATGAACTTCAAACTTTCCGAACATCACTTGAACCTATCTGAAGAGAAATGGGAATAAATTAATATTTTGAGTTTACCCATATAATTCATTTTTAAACTACGCAACATAAATATTTTATAAGGTTAATTTTTTAATTCTTATTCAAAATGCAGAAGTCACTCCCCCTGTAGAATTCAGCATAATTCAGGGTTCAACTCAGTTCATTTTTGAAGTTCTGCCTAATTTGGTCAGGATTTATTAGAAAGTCATGAAAGCACCACATTACAATTTAATATAACTAGGTGGTTATTCACTGTGAAAGCTGAACTCAAATCAAATCACCTCCCACAAAATAGTGTTTCAGAATTGAAACACAGAACAAGGCACATATACTTTGCTTTCTTTTTACCAAATATGCCATAAAGATGATTCTGAATAAGGATGTTAAAAACTCCTAAAATTATCACTACAGTCTCTCTTCACCATATTTTTGTACAATCCCCAACCTTCAGCCATCAGTTGGTCAGTTTGAAATACAAAGTGACTGCACACAAATATTTTCTTTTTTAAAAGGTCCTCTAAAAATAGGCCATGGCAAGGCCTACAGAAAACTGAGTAGCTACAAATACAACCCCTCCAAGTGTAAAAAATTCTGAGAGCACCAAATAAGCAAAAGTTTAGAAAATTCTAGGGCAGACTTCAATACATATTCAATACATATCGATGCTTAAAGCAAAAACTTTGATAAGATTTGAACAATTTAAAAAACTAAATGACCACAAGTCTCCAAACCTGGGCTTATATAAATAAGCATTAGAAGAATGGAATACTAAATTTGATGGCTTCAAAGGTATTTGCAGACACTTAACCCATAATGATTTTATATCAAAGCAACTAAGCAACCAAATTACATTAAAAAAACCTGTTCTATGCACTTTTGTTGACAGTGTGTTGGCAATACACATTAAAATAAAAATGTGAATTCACAAATGCTAATTCCAGTAAGTTCACAGAGATTTTTTCTGTTATGAGCTTTTACTTTAGTACTTTTAGTACTTCTTCAAGTGGTCACAGCAAAGTTAATTAAATGAGTTAAGTTATTCAAACCAAACAAAATTATTATTAATTTAAAAAAATTACTATTTAAAAAATGTACTTATATTAGCCTTATTACAGAGGATGCCTTAAGACAGTTTAAAGAGTTGACTTAGTACAGTTTAATCTATATTCCGTCTTTCTACAATGACAAATTTAGATTTTAACTCTTTCCCAAAATGCTAAAAAAAGAAAGAAACAAATTTGACATCTACTTTTGAATTTAAGCCACTAAACCATAAAATCTATGGGAAAATATGCTTCCAGCAACAAATCAACAACAGCAAAAGAAATGCAGTGGTATTGTTGTTTTTTTGTGGTTTTTTTTGTTTTGTTTTGTTTTTTTTTTTTAAAAAAAAAAAGGACAAAACACTTTTTCTTTTTCCTCACCAGACAACAGCTTTAGATCTTGTACTTCTGCCTTTGGTTTTACTTTCTTCAGGTGAATGAGATACGTTTGCTTTGTGGGTTTTCTTATGATGTTCTAGAAAAGCTTTTCTGGCAAATGCTTTCCCACATTTATTGCATCGGTGCAGAGAAAAGTTTTTTGTTACTTTTACTTCAATGCCAACATCAGCTCCTTCATACTTTTTATTGGGAGAATTAGAGGTGACATCCTGTTTTGAACCAATCTGTTTTGTTTCATCCTTCTGAGAGCCTCTTTTTGTCACCTTATTTAGAACAAGATCAATTGGCTTCTTTATTGCTCTTATTTCTAGACTTGCCGTTATTTTCCCAAGGTAGCGCGGCGACTTCTTATGAACCACAGTTATGTGTCTGATCACATCCCGCTTGCGACGCGTTTCGTAAGAGCACAGGGGACACCTGTAGTATTTAACATAAATATTATTTCCATCTGTGTGTAATTCAATGTGCTTTGTTAAATTCTGTTTAGACGTAAATTGGCGCTTACAGAGTTTACAGTAAAGCTGCTTGAAGTCAAAGCCAGCTGAAAGTTTTGGCTTCCTGGTTTTTTGCTGGCCACCTGCAGCAGATGCATTAGTTGATTTAGGGGTTGATTTAGTGGTTGATTTGCAGGTTGATTTAGTGGTTGATTTAGTGGTTGATTTAGGGTTTTCAGGGTCCTGTTTAACCTTATTTTTCTGTGCTGACGGTGTGTTCTTTTTCTCATTTGAATGATTTGTTCCCTTTAATTCATTCTGTGGAGAAAGCACAATGGAAGGGGGTGAAGGTTCTACAGAATTTGCTGGTTCAACTTTCATTTCTGCGCCATTGGTAGTATTGTTGGGTCCTTTCTCTCTTTTAGAGTTCTTTCCAGAAAGAGTTATCTTGTGAACAATTTGCATATGCCTTTTCAGCATTATCTGTGAACTATATTTTCTCTTGCACAGAAGGCATTTGCATGCACTTAAATTGTATTCAGCCTTTGAAGACGACTTTTGTTTTCTGGTCTTAAAAGATTTTTTAGCAGAAACTGTATCCAAGAACAAAGGTTGCCCAGGCTTTGTAGCTATATCAGGAGTAATGGAATCCCTTCTTAATCCTCTATGAACTTCATCAAAATGCCTCCTTACATTGGCTTTTGTGGCAAATGATTTATAACACACAGGACAACTTCTACCTAATGCGACTAGAACATTCTTATTTCGTCCTTTTGCAGAGCACTGGTTTGGTTTCTTTTTTGTTTCTATATACTTCTTTAGTTCTTCCATCTTTTTTTTGTGTACTTTTCGAATGTGCCGGCGTACACTGCGTCTTGAATGAAATTCCTTCCTACAGAGGCAACAAATCAACTGGTGGCCATAATCAGAATTATCCAGAGAGTCCAAGTCAGGATTCACCGCCGGTGGCTGTTCTTCAGGAGTAGATATCACTGTGTTTGTAACAGGATCAGCAGGAGGTAATTCTACAGTATCCCCAGCTGGGATTGGGGCTGGAGCTGAAACAGTCTTGGGTTGCTCAGTGCTGGGTTCCTGGATCTGTACTGGAGCTTGATCGGGGGTATGGCTACTTTCTGTGTTCTCATGTGGGCTATCAGTCCTTGACACGTATTGAAATACAGCATTTTGATTCGTTTCTATAGGTTCCAATGTAATGATATATTCTTGCTTATCTACCCTTGGATAGATTGCTTCAAGAAGGTCATTTATGGCTTGACTCTGCTTATCTTTTGTATCTGGGAGGTCTGTGAAAAGAGGAAAAGGTATTTTTTAATGATTTGGTAATTTCCAATTATTTAAATTTCAAAGTAGCTTTTAACCACTACGTGAATTCAGTCTAAATTTCCACAAATCCTCTTTTGTACTCTCTGAGCACTCAAAGGCTTTGAGTAATCATTGCAAGTTGCCTTTTTATTAAAAGCCAGCATCGGAAATAACCCTCCTGGCGTGCTAATGTGAAAGCCACCTGAACTAAAAATTTGTATGACTGGAATTAAGCTGGTCTTTAAAAAACTGTATCAATCACAAGAATAACATCATTCGACTGAGCTTGTTCTGCAGGTGTGCAACTAAGCCAGAAGTATCATTAAAAACCCATTTTCCTACTGTGGGATACAGGCACTAAAGTCAATAAAGGAACCTAATTCTGGAAATAAGCTCTTCTCTGTGAATTCTGAACAATCCTTACCAAAGAATGAAACAGCTGTGTAACCTGAGTATTGCATGAAGATAGAAGCAGATAATACTTTACAGGTCTCAGTAATACTCTCTTTTTAAATGCCAAATGAGTTCAGTGCTCTAGTTCCCAGTGTGACACTCAAAGCATCTGCAATGGCAAAACTAGGAAGCTGGGGTCCTACAGCAAAAAGGTGAGGCACTGAGGTGACACAGTTCAAATTATTGTGGATAATTTTAAAGATGCGAGTCCTGGTAACAGTTAATTAAAAACCCACAGTCAGAGTTATTCCTTCCACAAACCCAGCAATACATGGAAAGTGTCAGTACAAAAAATAGGCTGTTTTGTTGTTCCAAACCCATTTTTTAACACTGAATTTTTAACATCTTTTACAGTCAGTTTCAAATGAGCCTATCTATATAGTTTTTACCAAGAGTAAAAAGTTCTTCCTGTTTTATAGCACCTTTTAAGACTACTTCATTACTATATTGAGTGCATGAATTTTTCACCATGGTGTGCTGAACTTTTATTCCTGACTCTTGTTCACTATCTTGATTTTATTTATTTTATTAAAAACCACCCGCTTAGTTCAATAACTATACTCAATTGTATACAAAGCACAAGTATTTATACAGTTTTATTCAGTGTTTAGTATTATTCCTTTTATTTGCTCCTCTCATAGGGAACAGTAAAAGTTATTTGGATGTCACTTGCACGTTATTTCATATTAACATATGAATGTTAATCAGAAAGTTAAATGAAGGCTAGAATGGCAGGAGCTGGACATTAAGTCCTTCCTCAAGTCTTACTTTGCTTTGAAACTATTACATCTAAAGTCACATGCACTTCTAACCTTACTTTGAAACTACCAGTCACCCTTCTCACAAAGAACCTCTGTGACTCTCCAACTGGCCAAGCAAGATAATTTAAGGAAGGTGACAGTACCAGGCTTTTCACCTTCTTTCAGGTGACACCATGTGCAAAAAGAATCAAAGTATATCTCTGTTTGTTTCTAATTTTTGAAATATTGAGGCAGGAAGGCATTAATCAGGACAGAAAAATCCTCATTGCACCTATACTGATCTAGTGAAGAGATCAAGATAATTAGCTTTACAAATATTTCTGAATGCTGCCACATTTCCAAATTAATCAACTTTACTCAGATTAACAAAAAGTCATCACTGGAATGAGACTGTAATAAATTTCTTTTTCCATAAAGAATATAATTCTTAGCTTTTTCATCATCATTTAAGTAACTTCTTTTAATAATAAAGCTTATTTTCCACAACAAAGATGTTGGGCTAGGCATGATCACGTAAGATATGTTAAAGCAGCATACAGCAAAGTGAAGCAGGGGAAAAGAGACAGCATTATTCAAGTACAGATTCTTAAATAAAAGGGTAAACTTTTAATCTGTGTTTCATACTGACTAAAACCAAAAGACTGCATCCATGACACAAACACTGTGTTCTCTCAGTACAGGAGAATATTAAGGATATTGACCCAGGTCACTTCACAGGAGCAGCTGAAGTCCATCAGAGCTATGATGGCCTAAAACTGCACCACCCTGTTAGAGCCGTCTCTTCTGTGAGATTAGCTTCCCAGTCCTTTGACACGCTTTTGGTATCCTTCACAGTAAAGGACAGATGGGAAAGAAAAAGGGGAAGAAGGAATAGAAAGTGTTAAGACTAACACTTAATTAAAAGGCTAGATGTATAAACTAGCTATCTAATTATGATATTGGCATGGCTCTTGGTTGTTAATTCGTATAAAGTCATTGCTGTAGCTCCTTCAATAACATAAAAGGGATCAACATACGTTACTACAGAAATTTAGATCCACCTCGGTTTTTTGCATTTTGTTTCAGGTATTTGTGTGTAAATGGTAATGAAAGATAATTTAAAAGTTTAATAAAGCTATGTGAAGTTGAAAAAATTAATAAGACTTACTGTCATCCATCTGAAGACTTGGAGGACAATAAAACTTTTTATGAGTAATTAAATTTGGTAATCCTCTGAAGAGACTCCGGCACAATTTACACTCAAAAATGGTGTCCACATCTCTTAACAAGATATGTTTAAGTTGTTTCGTTCCTGTAATAAAATAAATGTTACACTTATGGAAGGCTTTCTGTTCATCTCTTAATTCACATCATCCCATGAAAGTGGAAACACTTTAGACCATGAATAATTACAACAGCAATTTATCTTTTGTTAGTGCTACTTCATTTGTAATGGAAGTTTATGATACATGCTCCAAATTTCACTGTGGTAACAAGACTGGGATGAAAACCCCTCAAGGATTACACACATTACAGTTTACAGAGAAAGTGCAATGATGTACAGTAAAAACTAACATCTAACATTAGGAAAGAGATCTTACTATGGTATTTGATTGTTGCAATACAATTGCCCAAAAGGAAAGAATAAGCACCTAGAGCATTTAAAGAAGCCTGTAGTATTTTTTCTTTAGGATTATCCTACAGTGCTAAGAAAACAAGACATACAGCTATTTCACATAGAAATGGCACCTGGTAAGGCAAAAAACTAAAGCATTAAATAGACCAAAGGGAATAACTAACAGGTCAAGAAACTTTACTACACTTAGATATCTAACCCAAGTCCAAGATGATTACACTTAGGCAAGACAGTAGAAATGTAGGCATATTTTCAGCCTGAAGAAAATACATACAACTTAAATCTGAAAGATCTCTATTAAAACAAAGAGAGTGTGATAAAATATGCCAGCTTTCCAGACTATTATGCATGGTATACAAAGACAGTTAGATCTAGCATTGCTGAAGTATTCCAACTCCTGTCATTTTTTTTACTCTTCAAACTTAGTCCTTCATTTCTCATCTCATGAAAATTATGAATGTAAAGCCTAAAATTAGCAACAGATTACTAAACAATGCCTACCCACTCCAAATTAGAAAGGAGCACTAACTAACCAAATTCAGCTATTTTACCTATCTTGATTTTTTTAGAATTTAATTATTCAAAAGTAACCAAACAAGGAAAAATACAATGAAGCTGGACCATCAATAAATAATATCAAACACCTATGTAACAGCAGCAGCAAGACATTCTTCAAGCTGAACTATAAGGTCAAGTGTTCTGTCAACTCATCACACTTCTCTTAAGAATTCCTTTCAAAGATCAAACTCCGAGTCACACTGCAGAACTATTTTCTAAATTACAATCTTTCAAATATTAAAAATTTCATAATAAGCAATAGTTCTTCAATATAAATGGGCCTTACCAAGGAAACTTATTTCTTGGTACAATAAGAATTTCTGGATGAGTTTAAAAGATTTATGACATATTGGAAATCACACTACATGACATGGTAGTCATTCTGGCTTCAAATCATCCTTATGCATCTGTGAAACTTTTCACAGGTGGGAGTAAAGAAAAATAATTGGTCCTTTTGAAATAAACTATAGACATATAGAAACTTCTCAAAATGGCAAAAAATTTAACTTACTGAAGTCTTCTCTATTTTGTAGTTACATCTAATTGTATATTGTGATGGCAATGCAGGTGATACCTTGTCGAATTCTGTCAATATTTGTAAATGTTGATGCTAGAATAACATCACAGTCACAATAAATCGGTAGAGAACACCAGTCATAAATATCTCTATCAGAAATTCCAAAATTTATGCCTTTTGCAAGCAGTTTCTTTTTTAGAAAAAAAATATTCAAATTCACTTTTTATTCTAAATGCTTTGAATGACAAAAGCTTTTGATTAAATTACTTAAACAGTTATGTACAATACTGTCTTAAATTTCTATTCCTTTACCACAAGAATCAAATACTCTGTTTCCATAATGAAATGTTGCTTGTTCAAAACCAGCCAGTTAAATCTTTGTCTAAGTCCTCTTGCCTTCTGTTCAACCTCCCTGATGCAGGTGACTGATGATATCAAAGTAAGCTATAAATTTAACACCTGCCAGTGAGGACAATCTGGAAGTAGCTCAGAGACAAAGTACCTACAACTGGTTTGTGCTATTACCAGTAGCAGATTATTCCATTAATCTGCTTCAAGCAAAAGAAGCCTGTCACGCATCTCTGAGTCCTCAAGCAAACTAAAAAAGGTTACTAATGAATAATCACACATCCTGGTTTTTTTATTAAGTTATTGAAACGCTAGTGGACAACTTAAATACTGTGCTCATTTCCAAGACTCAAACCAGACATCCATCTCATTGCACAGCAGCAGTGTTTTTATACATGACATATTTTATATACTTAAAAGATCTACAGGAAAAAATCTAGAAACACATAGATAGTAGCACTAAAGACCAAGAGTTGTGAAAGTAAAATGTTTGGTTTGCCACATCAGAAGTGTAGAAACAGCTTGAAAACATTGAAGGCTTCTATCTTCCCTAGCACGCCTCCCCAGAAGCTTAGCTGCTCATTGCTATGTATTGCAACTCCCAAAATCAATCAAGGAACACCTTAAAAGTAATATGATGAAGCAATTTAAGACGTTAAAGATAAAGTTTTTAATTCACCTTAGGAGTTTTATGATAAATTCAATGATAATAGCAGCAGAAATTACACAAAGCAGAACAACAAACCTAACTTTTAAAGTTTTTGAAGGATAATTATACAGCAAGATTTGTATCTTCGTTACTTTCGATGGAAGTCAGGCGCTAGTTATTTTAATACATCAAATAAACATAATTCTTTTAACAAGGTAATGAACTTCTTAAGGGTCAGGCATGGTTTCCTACCTGATCGAAAACACTCAATGATTTGTTGAATACCAGATTTTGATGTTTGCAGAGGCTGCTGCAATAATGGAGGATCACCAGGTTCCAACAGATGCACTGAAATACATACAAAAGGACAACAAGTCATTAGAAAACATGAAGGTTATTTTTGTAATTTAGGAATCTTCCATACATACAGTAAACTAGCTAAAAAGAACAGCCAGGACTACAGCAAAAGCAGCCTTACTCTAAAATTTTCACTTATATTGAATTAAAAAACAGTCAACACTGAATTTTCCAGCTATGATACCTTCTGACAGTTTGCTGTCATTTTGATCACTTTTTTGTCTGTATTCAAAGCTACATGTAAAAAACACAGAAACATATAAATATATAATACCAAATTCACTCACTAGAAATGTCCACCAATTAAATTCCCCAGAACAATCTACTTGACTCCCGTTGTTAAAAACAAAATACATGTACAAAAGAGCATTGCCAAACACTGTATTGCCAGCATCACCAAATATTTCACAGTACACTACATGACTTCAATGTTGCCAGCATGCACCTAAACACTGAAGCCAAATTTAAAGAGGCAATTATCACCAAAAAAGCACAAGCAAAGCTACATAGCATATACCAAAAACATCTATCATAGTATTTTTAACCACAAAAGCTACATTCAATAAACTCTTCAGGCTCAAATAAACTGCTGAGGAAATACTTTATTTCTGGTGTTTCTTTCCATATCATATTCTTTGCAAAAGCTATTGAAACTAAAATATATATTAATCAGAATTTTTAGCAATTCCAATATGCAGTATTTATGCACATGAAAATTAATAGCACTCCATTGCTGTGTATAGATATGGCAATTAAGCTTTGCCCAGAGGGAACCCAAATTTACAGGAATAAGAATACTTCTTGAAGCATGTGTTTGCAAAATCATAACTTAGGTCTTCTTTTATATTTCTTATTGGCTAAACAGCCAGCCTTGCACTTCATAAACTGGCTCCCACCTTAACCATTTGGTTTGATTTTAACCCCATTGTAAGGTTTTCATTTCTAAATGTAGGACTGAGATCTCTAAGAAATTTATTTCTAATAAAGGCCAGTTGAGGCATAGTATAAAACTATTTAGAGATAGTAAGTGCAAAAGGACTAAACAAATTTTGACAAATGTTGAGCTAAAAGATAAAAGGTTATAAATAAATTCTAGCTGAAAAGAACATCAGAAAACAAAGCACTGTAAAAAAGGACAACAGAATGAACATTCCACCCAACTATCCTGGTCCCATAATATACTATTATAAATACAAACACATAACAGCCATGACAAATCAGCTAATCATTTGGGGATCTCTAGCACAATGGCATATTGTATTCTACTAGCCTAATCCCTACACTTCAAAATAAAACACTTTGGTTTGTATATAGCCTCTAATATGCATGTACAACACCAACTGACATCAACAGGAGTAACACAGGTGAAGCAGACCTAACACATCACTGTTAATTTGTCAAGCAAGAAAAACTTTTTTTTTTTTTTAAGCACAAGAACAACTCAAAACCATTTCATCACCAACACAAAGAAATGTTTCTACTAACTGAACAATATACACTCTAAAATTACATTTCACTAAAGGGGCATAATCAAAGTCACTGTGCTCACATTTTCATCTGTTAATTCCCCAAACTGATTCCTTTCTTCTCAAAACAGAAGTGAAAGCATCCAAATAGCACCTTTCTTTCAAAAACATAAGTCAAAGCATCCAAACAAAAAACTCCAGAACAAGGCAAAAAGAAACAAAATAGCCTTTAAATATGCTAATTATGACAATAAGCAGAATAATTTCAAAAGCATCTAACAGGTTGGCTGAAACTTCAGAGTATTCATTACATTTTCCATTGATGGCATCTTTCACATCACTCATGGAATGTACAGTTGTTCTAGGATTTGGTGGGATTTTTTTTGTCTGAGACTAAGATTTTCAATTTCACCAGAGTCCATCAGAGAAGACAGAGTAAAAATATAAACAACAAATGCAAATGATTGCCAAAAACACCATTTTAAAAATAAACTGAGAACGCTGTACTTTTTGGAAACAAAATGATCAGTTGTTTTATACAACTTCTTGCCTTCATGCTCACTGCATGCAATGCCCATGTGGGGGCCTGAGGATTATCCCACATCCAGGAACTAAAATATTCTCTTCCTGAAATGATTTTAAGGTGACAGTTCAAGGATACAAAAAATACCATTTCCAAACAAAATTCAGAAACTTTTTATACCTAGAGCTGACACTAATGACATACATTTGCATTCTCACAACACTTTCTGCAAGCTTTTAACGAAGGAGACATGCAAAACAGCCGAAGCATCACACCCCACTGTACCTGGGTCACAGCATCCATGGTGATGGTGGTCAGTCTGACAACACTTGTCCCTTAGAGGCATTTTCCGTGCGCACGACCTACTTTCCTTCTACATCCAGCAGCTCGGTTCTGCTAAAAAAAGCAAATTGGCAGTCACCGCCGAAGCACAAGCGGCTCAGGAGCGCGCCAGCCCCGCACACCCACTTCCTAGGGCAGCACGGCCGGGCAGGCCGGAGGCAGCGGCACCCCTGGCGCAGGAGAAAGTTCCCATTGTTTTCCGCAGGTCTCACGACGCCCTCTGCAACGGCCGCGGCGAGCACGGCGCCGCTCCCGCCCCGCCGCCACCTGCGCCTCGGCCGGCGGGGACAGCCCCAGGCC
>VZRH01001693.1:501785-612558 GCA_013397555.1 Urocynchramus pylzowi | reverse complement strand
TCCTGCCGGGCTGGGGAAAAAAAAAAAAAAAAAAAAGTATACTTCTCACAGGACAGGTAGTTTACTTAACAAAAGAATTAATCTAGTAAAATATATTAGGAAAAATGAAGGACTTGGCTTGCAGTATTATACAATGAATTTGAATCTTCTTACCGCATTCAGTTTTCTTCCAGTCCAGTGATTTTTTCCTGTACACTCTTCCTGTCGAGTGAACATAAAGTTAATTTAATTCATATTCTCATCCCTGATTAATCTGATTAATACAAAGCACACACAGATATGCAACAAAATGAGCTCCATGCTTTCAGAAATCATTGAATTGAGGCATATATATTCTAAGGCTTTGTGATGTGCACTAGGAAATGGAGTATAAAACCTTTGGATAAGCAAACTGAGGCCAAACACAGACCTGGTCTAGTGTGCTGATTCACAAGACGATCATGTTCTCTACCAAATAATGTATTTAAAACCTATTCCTAATTATGACTTTAGTGAAGTTTAAAATAAAGTGTTTCCAGCTGTCTCCTTCTTATGTAGGTGGTGGCAAAGGATCTGGACTGTTGAAAATGGAAGAGAGGGGCGTAAAGAGAAGATATAAGATTTTCTAAGTCTTTCAGAGGAAAATATAAAGGACCATGTTCCTAAACTTATCTGAAAATGTGCTGGTGAAGGAAAAGTCCTGCAGAAAAGTGCACAAGGACTTCTGTTTCTCTGTTTGTAGATAGGGTGTATGTCCACGTACAGTTGTGTGGATATAGCATGGGGAGGGATGGGAAGCAGTAGAGTGAGAGAGGTAAGTGAGAGAAATATATCTGGAAGGAGGCTTAGACAAGGAAAGGGAGAATGAGATTCATGAGTAGAGGGGAGAAAGAAAGCACAGGAAAGATTCAGAATGAAAGGATGCAGTAAGGTGCAGTAGCTTAAAAGTAATGCAGGCAAGACTGAGAGCAAGAAGCGTAGCAGAAAAGGGGAGGAGGAAATAGGAAGTCAAGAAAGAAAGAACAAGCAGTAGAATTCATTAAGCCAGGTTTCCTGGGGTTGTATGACTTGCAATGAGATTATCTCCTGTTTGCTGACCATTTTCTTAAGTTTTGTATTAAATGCAAGGAAGCATAAACATAAACATCTAGGTCCTGGGTCTAATCAGAGCAAAAATGCTTAGAAAATCCAGAAATAAGAATATTTATATTCAAAAGGAAGCAACTATTTTTGTAAGTTCTTTTATATATGTGTCTGTATGTAAATCAAGTCCCACATTGCAGAGCAATAGAAACCTTTCAAATTTTGAGATATTATGATTCCAGCAGCAAACTTGCAAGACATTAGTCAACGTAAAGGAACATATGCAACCATTTCAAGATGTCTGAGGACACACCATGAAAACAAAACAAAACAACAACAATAAAAACTAACCAACCAACCAAAAAAAGAAAAAAAAAGCAAGCTGAATTCCAGAAATAATAATGCTATCAAAAGTACCAAGAACAAGTATTTGTAGAAATGCAATGTGCAATTAACCCAATCAGCATAAGATTACTGTTTCATATAAAGAAGGACTACAGATGATAAATCATGGAATGAATTGAAAGAAAAATGAAAATTTCCTGGCCTAAAGAAAACTGATTATAGGCAGCTAATGAGCTAGTCTACATTGTCTAAGGCAGAGAAAATCCATGTAAATGAATTGTGGTGCTGCTCTGCCCTCAGTGGGAGACTGATTGGGTTTCTACACTCTGCCTGGCTCTACTCAGTTTTGGTAATGTTATAACACTGAGACCTTGAGCACTGTCAAAATCAGTTGAAATTTTCAAGAAGGTTCCAAAGCTTATTGCAAGATTTACACTGACAGAATGTGCAACAGAGTAAATTTTGCTTCCTTAGGAAGGAAGGCAAAACCTGTAGAAAAGCAAAAAGACATAGATAGCCTGTTGATTGCCACTGCATTAAAGCTAAATGCAGTTTACATTTGCGCTGCAAATTAGATTTGCTTCTTGGATGGCAGAACATGACATGCCTAATTTGGACTATGACTCCAAAATAAAGGACACATTCATCAAAATAAAGTCAATGACAGTAACCTAAAGGTACAAATGGGAAGTCCAATGCACATCACAATTAACTAAAGGTACAAATTGGGAGATACAAAACCAAACACAATTCTGGGTAAAAGAAAATGTGCAGTAAATGTGACAGACAAGATTGTGACACAAAGCTGCTCCTATTTCAGTGCTCAAATCCACAAATGCATAAGAAAGATATGCACTAAAAGATCAGGAATTAGAAGATTAATAAGTGATTACATAAATAGTATTCAGTATATTATTCAGTATATTCCCATAAATACTGTTCAGCAATAAGAGAGCAGTTATATCAGTGTAAATATATTTCAGCAATCTCCATACAAATTGAGTATGGATGGCAATGACAAATAGTCCCAAGGAATCAAACCTCAAACAGAGAATCAATCCCTGTAATGAGCAGAACTGATCTGCTCTGACAGTGACCTACTGAATTTCTCTTCTACATTTTGACACTACTTGAGTGAATGAAATTTTTGCTAATGAAACTGAATTGAACTGAGGTTGGCAGAGGATATTTTGGCACAGGATATTTTGTTAAACATGACTCTTGTTAAAACTTCTTATCCCGCACCTTCTACTAATTGTATTTTTTAATGTGTTAAAGAAAAAGTTGCGGAGCAGATCATCATTTTTCATTCATCAGCTTGGCAAGCTTTTCTGTTATTTCCTTCAAGCTAACTTAGTATGTGATATTTAACTGGCCACTCAAAAGATATTGTCCAAGCACCATGCCAGCTGCCTCTCAGGTGAATTAATTCTGTCATTTACTTTGCTTATAATATATCTCCTTGAACTACTGCAGAGTTAGTAATCATAGAGTATTAAGCAGTGTGGTTTTTAGAGAATGGTTCTGAAAACCATATGAATTCGGTCTTATAACTGACTAGTTAAACTAGTTAAACTAGTTAAACTGACTAGTTAAACATTTTTGTCTTACAGTTTTTACTGTTCCATAGACTATGTAGACTTCATCATAGACAGCTAGTAAGCTCAGTTTGTTATGTGCAAAGGAATAAGCTACAGCCCATAGAGGATTGTGGTAGCCCTGGGCTATTGCACAGCAAAAAATAGTTGGATTCTGTTAATTCATTATTGATGTTAACTCATTCTGTACTATAAGATACAAGCATTGGAATAGAGTAAACTCACTATTTGTATTTTTAAAAAGAGGAAAAAGACAAGAGAAGAATTTAGCAAGCCTGACAGTTTAGCTTTGGTCACCCCAGATAATGAAGCAAGTAGTGAAAGACACTATTATTAAGCATTAAGAAGATGGAGGGGATATGTAAAAGCCGACTTATGCCTGCTGAGTACTAATATTAACAGGTCACCTAATTTTCTTCTTAATGAGTAATAGGCCTCAAGAAACCGAGCAGTGGAATCTAGCAGGATTTCAGGAAGGCTTTTGGTGTTTCCTTATGTGGGATTCTCATTCACAGACAAGCTAATGTGATTAGAAAACCAAGTGCAAAGACAATTTATCAATGGTTTGCTATCAAACTAGAAAAGCATTTTAGGACTCTGTCCTGGTTGAATACCAATAAGTATGTTTATTCATAACTAGGTGTATTTGTTCAATTTATAGCTGATTTCAAGTTGAAGGATCTGCAAGCATATGGAAGGCCAGCATGAGAATTGAAAATTATTTTGATTAGTTCAAAGAGCAGACCACAAAGAGAACCATGGAATCACAGAATGGGTCATGTTGGAAGGGACCACAGTGGTTCATCTGGTCCAACCTCCCTGCTCGAGCAGCTCATCCCAGATCAGCACAGGGCTGTGTCCAGACAGTTCTTGAATATATTCAGTGAGGGAGATCCACAACCTCTCTGGGCAGCCTTTTCCAGCGGTGACAGTGGTCAGTCACCACACAGAAGATAAGTTGTTCCTCGTGTTCAGGTGGAACTTCCTGTGCATCAGTTTCTGCCCGTTGCCTGTTTTATTGCTTGGCACCAGTAAGAAGAACCTGGCTCTGTCCTCTTTTCACTAGGCATATTTCAAGTTTGGAAATATGAAATTCTTCTCTCAGGTAAGAATAGACACTGTGTGGGTGGCATGCAGGCATTAGTAATTAAAAAAAAAATGCTGAGGAATTAAGTAAGGATGCTACAGAGTATGTGTGTATAGGAACCTCTGTGAATTATATTCCCAAAAAGAAGTACAATATTAGTGCTGCAGTCTATCATATTACCAGAATAGTAACAATTACCACAAACTGATGAAGAAATTAGTGAGGTCAAAAATTATAAAAATGACAGTCTTCAATTATCTGCTCTCATGCTGTTAAGATGTTTCCAGAAATCAGGAGTGAATAGCCCATCTTGAGATTGTAAAGGCTATGGAGAAAATGAGACAAGACTTCTCCAACAGTAACATTCTAATTTTTAGAAGAAAAAAAAAATCTGAAAGAAGTTTAAAAAAATTTACTTTGGATTGGAGACTATAAAAACATCATGCTATATGCCAAATGTCAATAAATACCTTCTACTAGGAAGACACCAAAAGCATTAAAAACATTTAAAACCAAAATAACATTGCTGTGATTCAACTACAAAGATACTAAAATACAGAAGTAACTTTTTAAAAAATTGAGTAATGTCCAAAAGAGGGGGAAAAAAAACAAGATAAAGAATCTCTATGGTGCTAAAGGTATAATCACAAAAAAGTCCAAAACCACTATTTTGAAGCCCTAGATAAATGTTCACAGCCATCTTAACCACATTGAAAAGAAGCAGCTGACCAGACCATTAGTGCAACAGATCTGTGATCACAAGCAGCACTCAACAAACAAAAGCAATATCAGAAAAAGCTAAACTAATTCTTTGCATCAGTTTTCACTGGAGAGAAGGTCACATCAATTCTTAGCACCCCTCTTTATGATTGATTAATTTGAGAAACTATCTCAATTTAAATATTAACAAAAAACTGTTTAGGACAAACTAATTAAATTAACTGTCCTAAGTAAGAAGGACGAGATGGTTATCAACCCAGAGTTGTAAAGAAATTCAAACATGAAAGGAGGAGTAGTATTGATATATATAACCTGTGGTTTAAATCAGCCTCTCAGTGCCAGTGGTCTGGACAATTAAAAAATGCTACACCAAGCTTGAAACTGGCTCCAAGAGAAATTCTGGATAGTGCTGGCTCATAAATCTGATTTATCTTTTCAATCAGTTTTCTTTCTATTTAATTAACTATTATACAAGTAGATACATAGATAAATGCAATGTACTGACAGACAACCTGCAGAACTTCTGTTTGGGAGTCATGCTTTACCATCTGTTAGGGATCTCTGAAGGAAATACCTGACATCTGTTTAAACTTTTTTTCATAGATATCCTTATCCAAGGTGCCTAAATAACTTACAATGTTATACATAAGATATAGAAATAATAATAGGGTTAAATAATCAGATTTTACAATGAGAAGAAACTATGGGAGGAGATCCCCCTGAGAATCTGAGTTAGAACATTTGGTGTGTAAAATAGTCATAACCATATGGAAAAGGAGGGAATTGTGAAAGAAAAAAATTTTTGGATGATGATGTATTATGCATGCTAGACAAACATAAAACTGACTGCAAAGAAATCCACAGAGATCTCAAAACACTGAAGGTCTGTTCAGTAAAAACAACCAAATAAAATTGTGACAACTATAATGACATACACATGAGGTAAAAATACCATAATTATAAATATATAACAGCTGTTTCAAAGTTTGGCATCTATTATCTTTCAGATAGAGATCTGAAACCACTAGAGGTAGGGAAAAAACAATAAAGAGAATGTTAGAAATTACTAGGTACTGGGAGACCAAAATAGACAATCCCATTTATCACTGTCAACTCATCCTGGTCCTCCTTTTGAGCACTTCATACCTAATAAGGTGTTTGAAAAGAAGTGTCAGAGAATTTTTTTAAAATACTACAAAAGAGGGACAGTCACTGAGAAGAGCAGCAGCTTCTGTACCAGGGAGAAGAAAAAGTGCCAAGACTTTCCATGCTTGGAGAAGATAGAGAGTGATATGATATAGAGCCATAAAATTGTAAATGGCTTGAGTAAGATGAATAAGAAGTGTTTATTAATTATTTCTAAGCTCACAAAAACTATCAAGCCCTTAAGGAAATTATCAGGGAGCAATGTCAACACTACAAAATCTTAATCTATTACATAAGTAAGTTGTGGGTCTCATTGTCCCACAGAATACTTTGGAAACTAAAAGGACAAATGAGTTCCAAAAGTGATGGATTGATGGATAAATGGATGCAGCAAAGTCCATTTGTAGCTGTAAAACATTATGGCCTTCAGCCCAGGAAGATCTTTGACTGAGAAGATATAACAGGTAGGACCATTGTTATGCTTTTCTTGGTAGTTTTGCATTCTGGATTCAGCTTTGAATGTGGTTCTGGGTTGCACTGCCTTTAAGACAAGCACAAAAGACCACAGATTATTATGAAATGCTTGTGATATTCTACACAGAAGTTCTGCAGGAAAGGTTCTTGCTGATGTAGTACATGCCAAGCGGAGAAAGTGTCAGAAATGTCAGAGAGATAATGGAAAACATCAAATGGTGAAGTAAAGACATGAATTTGAAGGAATATTTCTCTTCAGTTCAACTCTGGTAAATCACTAGCTGGAAAACTGGCCAGGCTTTGGCATTGTGTTTCAAGCAAAATTATCCAGAAAAAAAAATCTATAAGTATATAAATAGTCCAAGGAATATGACTTATAAGAAACATTAAAAACATTGTAGATCTTTAATGTATACTGAAAACTTTCAATATGTATTAGGTAGAATCAAAGAAGGAAGAAAAACTGTTTAGTAGGTCATAAGAATAAAGAATAAAATGCAGAAAGCTATTGCAAAGAAAATTTGATCTAGACCACAGAGGATTTTTTAACAGGAAGATCCCAAATACTGATATAGATTGCCTAAGGAAGTGTAGAATCTCTATCATCCTTGGGTTTTAAGACATTGGTTAGACCCATATCTTTACAGTTTGAGTGAAGTAAGTGGGCTATATGTGTTCTACATTCATTATAGTTCTATTTTTTTCTGACATTTGAGGAATGGCTTGTCTGAAATGTGTGTGATCAATTCATATTATTTTGATTGCATGCTGGCATGCAGCTATTCATACTGTCTTTGTGTATATTTATTTTCTTTCCCACTCCATCTCTAATCATCTATAATTTTATTTACATGCTCGGTGACTGTTTCTCACAGTCAAATTCCTCTCCATTGGCTTGACACTCACTGTTTAGTGTTATTCCCTGTGTTTTGTCATTCTCCTAGCTCATTTTTCAAACAGCCAGTGGTAATTTGTTCTCATTTTTATAAGGACAATTTCAAAATTCTTTTTACTTATTTATTTTTAAAACCATGTTATGTAACAATTGAGCATGTTATACTAAGATCAATACCATCCCCTGATTCAACGTATTCTCTCAGCAAATATTTATTCCTTTGGTAAAAAGCTCAGGTCAAGTTGCCCAAATATTTTGCTTAATCAAGCTTTGGGGGAGAAATACTTTTTGCTTTAAATTTATTACTATGTGTTGGCAGCATTTGTACTCTAAGGTTACAACTGAGGATGAGGCAAGGAACAAGGAGCCAAGATGACAAAGATTTATATGTGTTCCTTTATCCCTGCCACTGGCAGCTGCCACCTGTGGCTGTACCACAGCAAACCCTGCACTCTCTTGGCATGGTACTTCCACAGGGGCACATTCTTCTCTGCCTGGGGCTAAGCCAGCCATGCAGGCAGAGCCTGAGCAGGCAAGGAGGTCCTGAACAGGCACCAGATTTTTTCTTCCAGAAAGCTCTAAAACCTGTGTTCACACTTAACTAAATGCTTGCTTGCAAACAAAATACCTAATGGGTCTTTGATTCTCTGAAGTTGGGTTTATTCAACCCTAATATTTTCACCACTTTTTTTTTAAAAATGGCTTTCATTTAGAATTTTTGTAGATGTTCCATATGGTTTTATGGTACCCCTTCCCTTCCTTGGCTGCACTAGCCAACCCTATAATCACTGAAATACAATATTCTTAAAGAGCTGTCCCAAGCAGGCCTCTGATTCTTTTCATATATGCCCAGGAAAAATGTTACTGTATCTACTTCCAAGCCACTGCTTCATTTTGACTCTCAAAGGTAATAAACATTTTGATTGTGTTTTCTCCCTGTTAGTCCTGAAATGGTTTTAACTAAGTTTGTAGTTGTTTAATTTTATGTCATTTTGACAGACTAGTAATATAAGTATCAGTCTTGGTGTTGCCTGATTCTGCTGTAGAATAGAGAGGATGTAAAAAGGCATCAAACCTTCCCCTGAAGTCTGTGTTTGTTATTGGAGTTATGTAAATGGGGATTAGTAAATAACAAGATTAAAAGAGTAAGAGAAACAAATAGAAACAAAACTGCTCCTTTGTTTTGTGACTGCTTAACTTTTTCTCACTTATTATTATAATTCCACTTACAAGTCTCTGTAGTTGCAACTAAGAAAATTTTCATGAAATTATGTTTAAGAAAAAGGAATACCTTTGGTTTTCTGCACAGATCACAAAACTCTAAAATATGTATAGACAATAAGAAGGATTTCAGAAACTGGTTTTACAGTACAAAATAGCATTTTCCATACAGTAAAACAGGTCATACAATCCTCTTCCATCATTTCTATAACCTAAAATTATTCTACTATTAAAAATTAGATTCTAAATATCATCTTCTAAAGCCCTGTGCTTAATTCTGCTAGAAGTACTACAGACTGCTGCTGTAGATATTAAACATAAAAACTGCATTAGCAGAACAGTGAAGTTGCAAAGCTCATGTGCACCTAGTGTCTGTAATGCACTGAGCTCTTTTAACAACCAATTCTCCAATAAACTGTTTTCTCCTCCTTGTGCCTGTAGTTTATGCCCTATTTATTGTACACAATTCAACTCCTGCTCTGAATTAATAATTTTCTTTCTTCCATAATAATATCAGTATAGGAGTTGAATACTTCCCAAACATTTATTTTCACAAATGAGATTAGAGATTACTACTCTTCTTTTACCAACTATTAAACACACACATTAAGGTCAAAGATACTTACTAATTTTTACTAGTCATTTTGAAACTCTCCTGATGTGATTTTTTTTAGTGTAAGCAGAAGAATACTGACTTTATTAATTTTTAAGTACATTTGTTAACTTTAGAGGTTGCTATGGGCACTCTCTCAAATGAAATTGCAGTGCTTCAAGTCCAATATCCAGAAAACAAATGCAAAATTGATGATCATGTAAGATAAGAGAAGCCTTGGGTAATATCTAATTATCCAGATAGAGACAGAAGATAAAAGTAACTTCCTAAGATTGTCCCATCAGACCAGTCCAGTTTTTCCTTCTTTCTCTTTTCTGCACTGTTTCCCACTGATGATTGCTTATTCTCTACCATTTATTGCAGGAATAACCAAACTTTTGGATTCCTTAAACTGAATGCCAACAGTGGTTGTGTAACAATACTTACAACAATTAACAATTAACAATGCCTAGTACAACTCTAGGATGACTGACAGACAAGACAGAATAACAGCTTTCTAAGGATCCATTAGTCATTGCAGAATGAGTGAATTGGGTTACAACAATAATTATCCTGATTTTGTTTCTCACCACACCAAGGACTTGAAGAAACACCTGTAACAAAAGGTTTCTTCCTCTGATAATATAAGATTTTTATTAGTCAGTCTTAGGCAACAAAATTTGAGAATTTGAGCCCGAGCAGTTACTACTTGCAATGTGGTAGAGAAATAAAACCTGGATATTATAAGCTGGAAAACTTCAGACAATAATATTGGAGGAATGGGAAGTGCTGCCTTTACCACATCATTACAGAGGCAGGAACTTCCCTGATTCCATCAAGTTTTGCCTCCTTTTCGTCTTTCACTGAGCTGGAAAGTGGTGTTTTCCCAGTGAAAAGCTTTAGACAAATTCCAGGACTATGCAAGATTTTTGAAGTGACCTAACAAGGAACTGAGGAAGGTGGTGTGTGAGGGACAAGTTGCTTCTCTCTCAC
Source organism: Urocynchramus pylzowi (assembly GCA_013397555.1). NCBI lineage: Eukaryota > Metazoa > Chordata > Aves > Passeriformes > Fringillidae > Urocynchramus > Urocynchramus pylzowi. The sequence continues at coordinate 602,425 of VZRH01001693.1, read as the reverse complement.
AATCAAGGTGTTTCCCTTTGGTATGAACTAGCTTGGACAATTAGAATATGGTCTTATGGCAGGACTTGGAAGAAAGATGAAGGTCAGTTTCCTCAGTCACATGGGAAATAGCCACCTAATCCCAAACCTTGGAAAATATAAGAATAAACTTAAAAAATTATCTTTGTTTTGCTTGGCCTTTATTTAAATTCATTTTCGGGTACCTTTTAACTGGACTGTATCTGCATGCAAATGACTGTGTCTGCTGCAAAAATCTGCAGGCCTTGATCCACTGAACAGACAGTTCCATGAACAGATGACATTTAGCTGAGTGATGAAGTTGACACTCCTGAAGGATGGGATGCCATCCAGAGAGACCTGGACAAGCTCCAGAAAAGAGTCCATGTGAACCTTAGTGTTGTGGTGCACTAAATAGTTATTTAGATGTCTTTGCACTGGGGTGATATCACATGGACTGTTCCCTTTCTTNAAGTTGACACTCCTGAAGGATGGGATGCCATCCAGAGAGACCTGGACAAGCTCCAGAAAAGAGTCCATGTGAACCTTAGGAGATTGAACAAGGGGAAGTGGAAGGTCCCGCATGTGGGTCAGGGAAAGCCCCACTATCAATACAGGCTGGGGATGGAGGGACTGAGAACAGCCCTGCTGAGAACTTGAGGGTGCAGGTGGATGAGAGGCTGGACATGACCTGGCCATGTGCACTTGCAGCACAGAAAGCCAGCTGTGTCCTGGGCTGCATCCAAAGCAGCACGGCCAGCAGGGAGAGGGAAGTTATTCTGTCCCTCTGCTCTGCTCTGGTGACACCCCACCTGCAGTGCTGCATCCTGATCTGGGGTCCCCAGCATGGGAAGATATGGACTTGATGGGAGTCCAGAGGAGGCCATAAAACTGAACAGAGGGATGGAACACCTCTGCCATAATGAAGGACATCAGGCAGAGCATCAGGGCATAGGCTGAACACCTCCTCCATGAAGGAAGACCGAGGGAATGGGGTTATTCTGCCTGGAGAGAAGATTCTGGGAAGATTTTATTGGAGCCTTCTAGTACTAAAAGGTGGCTTAAAAGAAAGATGGAGACAGACTTTTAAGTGTGACATTTGGACAGGGGGAAATTGTTTTGGATTAGAAGAGGGTTTATTCAAACATTTCGTATGATGAAGCACTGGAACAGGTTGTCCGGAGAGGTAGTAGAGGCCCTAGAAACATTCAAGATCAGGTTGGACAGAGCTCTGAATGACTTGACCTAACTGAAGATGTCCCTGGCTTACTGCATGGGGTGTTAGAGTAGATGACCTTCAAAGGACTCTTCTAACCCCAACCACAGTATGATTCTATGGTTCTATGTTTCTTTGATTCTGAATGAACAAAATATTTGTTGGAGGATAGTAATGGTGATGCTCAGAGCTCTAGAAGGATGGAGAGGAATGGAGGCAGAAATCCTACCCTTATTCACACCAGTGAGTATTACCAGCTGGCACAAAGAGCTGTGCCTATAGTAAAGGAATATACAGTGGGATCAATAGAAGTAGTGCTGAGTTACTCTTAGTATGTACACTAGGGGTGGATTTCAGAGTGGATTTTGAAGGAGAAAATCTTTCCTCCCTTCCACCCTCAGTTATGTGACCCAGAGGACACTATGCAACCCTTGCCAATTTTGCATGAGCATCCATGCTGTACTAGTAGGCACATAGCAGGAACAGCAAAAGCCTAAGGATTCACAGGAGCCATTGTAACAGGGCAGCTCATATGAAGGTGAAGATCTGCACTGTTCACATTGCAGGTCAACGTGTATGGGCTTTAGCATGTAATGTCTTCACAATTAAAAGACAGCTGATTGTGTATTTGCAAACTACACAATTTTTTTCTGCATAAATATGTTAACTGACATTTATGCCAAACATATTACATACTCACGTCAAGAGAATAGAACCCATCTGTACTGCAGAGATGTAATTAGCATTAATTAATATGTTCACATTGTCTGGTTGCTCATATATTTTGCCCTGAAGTCATAAATGTGGCATGGCATTTAGTGAGACGGTATTCATGAGTCTTCATCTAAATTCCAAACATTTGGGTTTTGTGATGCTTTTAATGCCCCTTGTTATTAACTGTTTCATAGCATCTATGGAAAGGGAGTTTTGTTCATGGCAGTGTTTGAGAAATTGCTGTTCCTGGTAAGAGCTTGTTATAGACAAAAAAGTTTCTTCAGCAATTGATACTCTAGCATAAAAATAAACAGTTACAATTATCTTGTGGCACAGTAATGAAGAAACTTGTTTTTCACAAACATGAAGCAATTAACAACAAATGTTTGAATAGGTTATTAACAAGATACAATAAAATCCTTTCATCCAAGCCATTTGGTAAATAACATGTATATATGAATTGAAAAGTTGGCAAATTATTCAGGAACAAATGCACATCATCTACAGTAGCACTGTTTTTACCATTTCTGATTCAGCACAGATCTTCAAACTAGTGAACCCACTTGCATGCCCTAGTCATGACCAATATGTATTTGTGGAAAACATGTTCCTGTTCTTACCAAAAGAACTTTGTAGGCATGTGAGATCCTCTTTTTTTCTGTCTGTGCAAACCTCTCCTCTGCTTCTAGTAATTCTGAATATTGATGCATAAAAATTGAGGGCTTTGGACTGAATTTCTTCATTGGAAATCTTTTAAGTGAGTATTAATGTTCCTTCACAAGTCATAATATATAGAGTCACATGTACATCCTGCATAGTTTTCTGTAATATTTCCTTTATCCTCCATTTCTGAGGGCCTCTTCTCCTCCATTTACTTTTAGCTGCAAGCAATTTTTTGTTTGGTGCTTATTCATATATTAACAACAATAGCTGCAATTGATGGATATGCATTTAATTGGATAGCTTTCACAGAACTGGTTGAATGCCCTGATAACTGAAAGTACCTGGGCTAGGCCACCTTAACAGTAGTTTAGTGTTCCTACAGTGAAGGCAGCAACCACAGATCCAGCAGAAGCCATGAACATTTGAATGGGTTAACTAGTATTTTTAGCTGTCCTAATTTTTAAAAGCCACAAACAAGATTAAACCTCTAGAAGCAATATTGCCCTGCTCTAGGACTGACAAATTTGCCTTTGGATAAATCAGAGGTAATTTTGTCCCATTTTAATTGTATGCCACTAAATACACAGCCAGTTTATTTCTCACGCTTTCAGATGCACAGCTTTATTGTAAGCAGCTGCCACAAATGTGATTTGATCCATTTTTGTACATCAAGCCATCATGTATGTGTCTGTTAGTGCCCTAACCTTGATGAGACTTGACTGGCAGCTTTTTGATGTTCTTAATGCTCATTTAGAGTGTGATCCCCATGCACCTTTTTCTTGTAGAATCATCTTCACCAGCCTTCAACATTTGTTTACCATCTTCGTTGTGCTGACCCAATGTTTTGTAAGAAAAACATTTTGTGTGGAAAACTGGACTGGTTCACTGATGTAACTGAAATACAATTTGACAGGAAAAACAGCTATTCAATGCACTAGTCTGGTTTACCATGAGAACCAAAAAATCCGAGCCATAGCACAAGTGAGAAACCAACAGAAGTTGGGAAATTATTTCATGGATATACTGCAGAGGAATAGGTGCACAGTGAGTCCACATGAATGCACGTACTGGGGTGGTACCAACAGGGGCTAGTTGAATCCATCTGCTAAGATTTTGAGCTGCTAATCAAATGACTCTTTTTAGTTGCATCATCACAAAATGTGGTGACTCTTACTTTAGCAAAGCTGGTGTAGGTCACTGCTCCTTACTTAGGGTAGGTAAGCTGCCTGGAGGAAGAAAGTGAACTTAAATTTATCTGAACTGACTCTTTCAGCAAAGACAAACCTTAAAACAAACCTTTTGAAGCAGGTCAGGGGAAATGTATCACTTGATTTTTCACCTGTCTTTTACTTTGTGGTACAATATCACATTTAGAGAGTACTGTGATTTTTGTATTAAAAAATAGAGGGGGAAAAGTCAGAAACAAGTGGTGCCTTCAGCACAGCTGACTCTTTTATATTGAAAAAGGAATCTTTTCTTCCTTTTATCAGTATCTTTGTCAGCATCCTCAGAATTTAAACAGAGTGAAAGTCCTTCTTAACAAGTCTTTCCTTTCTTCCAGCTTGCACAGAGTCTATATGGGGAGCACAAAAATGAGGACAGTTCAAGCTGTTGGACTGGGGAAACACCTATGGCATAATTTTGTTGCTAAGAGAAGAGCAGTACCTCCTACAAGAGCTCTACCAGCCAAGCTGCTCAGGAACAGTAATGAGCTTATTATTTGCCTCTCTGTGCACAGTTATGACTGTCATGCATCAATATGTGGGTATCAGTGTCTGCAGAATCAAAATCTGAAGATATTAGTAGAAAACTACATACTGAGTGTGTGGAATGTGTTAGATACAGATATTGGAGACACAGAGTTTGAAGGGGTTTGCCACATCAGTTTAAATTTAGTAAATATTCATATTCATATGAATATTTACTTCATATTTCAGCTTCATATTTCAGCTCAGTAATTTTCTTCATGAAAAGTTTGAAGAATTACATTTAACACATTTCTGAGTTATTCAGGAGGAAAAAAACCTGAACAATTTTCTGTAAATATGAAAAGGGTATTTACAATATTCAGATCATTAAAAATAAACTGAATGTATTTCCTTTTAACTTTGGAGAAATATGCATATCTGAGGGAATAAATGTTGGAATTTTAACTTATATAGTCACATTCTGGAAAAATTAAATTGTGGAAAATGAAAGACTAAAATTTCAGGGTCCTTTTATTCAGAGGTCTGTTACTGCAACATAAACTTTGCACAGTAAATAAATCACATGCAAAAATAATGTTGAGTGTCTGCTATTTCAAGTGGTTTTGTTTCACAAGAGGATATGCAAGCTGCTACACTAATTGAAGTTTATTCTAAGATCCTATCAAGTTAGACTACTGATACTTCCATATACAAGTGTACATAGGCTAATGTTTTTAAATGGAGTTGCAACTCTCTGAAATTCTTTTAAATAACCTTAGTTGCATACCCACTAATGAAAACAGTATCGTCTAGTAAAACAAAGCAATCACAATGAAAATGACAGAAGCACATAATAAAAATTAAATTTTATGTGTATCTGTGTGCAAGATGTTTACCAAAATATCTGTACATTTTTGTCCTGAAAATCAGCAAATAGGCAGTGTTGTTCAGAAATGTGATTTTTTTTTCCTCTTACATTGTAGAAGGCTTATATTAGTACTGACATTAAATCTTATCAATATTAAATTATCTGCTATAGAGGAAATTGCTTGTTCCAGGAGTTTTCAGAGCTCTTGTTTGATGCTTTTAGTGCAGAAACAACAAAAGCTAGCAGTTTCTCTTCCAGTGAGGGTCAGTCATTTCTTGTGTGTTCTTTTAACCTTATCTCTGAAAATCAAAAGATAGGGGGGTAATATAACAGGCCTATACTTGAATATTAGACACCATACCTCCTTGAAAAAAATGGCTGAAAAAAGCACTAAAAAAATAATTATAAAGGTTTTTGCCTGCAAGTATGCATCTTTTTATATTTTCAGGAAGAAAGTGAAGAGGAGATTGTGTTTCCCCAAAAGAGAAGCCTAGCCTCACCATTTTCCCAGATTGTTGGAGTTTTTTTGTTAAACACAAAACAGAACAGGTGAGGAAAGCATACAAGCATCATAACGTTTGAATGCAAATGTCTGCTGCCCCTTTGTGGCTGTTTTCAGAGTCTCTTGAGGTTTTCAAAAAAATGTAACTAATAGCTCATTAAATTTATCTGATATCAAGAGTTAGCACAACATATATGTACCATTTGAATCCTATGTAATTTTTTAAAGTTCGGTCTAGATCATAAACAGGTCATGTTAGGACTATTTCAAATGTAAAAGACATTATAGTAGTAAGCAAGAAGCAGAAACAGTAGTTGTGACATCTGGAAGATAAAAATGAGTCTCTGAAGTGTAGGGTGAAGTGTCATCCTTCTTTGATTTTGAAAAAATGCCTGGGCATTTCCAATCAGTTTGTACTAATTTTTATTTATTGATCTAATAAAAATTGTTATCTTTTTCTACAACCTGGTATATTAATATATAGCTACAGTTTGAGGGATTTGTTTAGACCCTAGAATTTCCTTAGTCAGAGGAGGGATATTACCACAGACATGTCTGGTATCCTGATTTGCACAGGGATAGTAGAGACAACGAATTGTCAGCAAGATGTGCAGGGGGGAAGATACATTGGCCTGGATGGCTCCTGCCAATGGCTTCCATAGAGGGAGGAGCCTGGAATCCAGGCAAACCTAGAGACAGGCAGAAAGAGACCAGATTAGCTGTAGAAGGTACCCGAGAAATATTCTGCATGTTTGTTGGCAATATGTTTCCACATTACTATCTGGTTACTATTTTCATTTTCATTAGTTACTACTTTACTATTTTCATTTATAAACATTCTCTCGCAATTTCTCATAATACACTGTGTGAGGTGCTGACTTCCTTCAATGCTTTCTAACTGTAATGAAAATCAAAAAATGCTTTCCATTCTGCAAGAAAGCCTGAAGTTCAAAGAAAATCCACTGGTTGTTTCTGTCTGCAGGCAGCCTCTTTTCCCCTACCACAATGTGCAATGTGCAGGACTCAGACAATATGAGACAGCACAACTCCAGGCAAGCTGGCCACATTTTTGTGTATATCCACTGCAGGAGCCAAACTCATTCTGTGGTGGAAGCCAAAAGGACACCTTCCATAACAGTCCATGAATCAGGACTGAGAAGTTAAGCATAATTTGAAATTTATGGAGCATAAGCTCTTACACTTGGCATTGCCAGGAACCAGGTCTTGATGTATTCCATGGTGGTGTGGTCTCACCCCAGCTGGCAGCTCAGCCCCACACAGCCCCTCGCTCACCCCCTCAGTGGGATGGGGGACTGAATCAGAAGACTGAAAGTAAGGAAGCTCATGTGTTGAGATAAAGACAGTTTAATAGGTGAAGCAAAACCTGCACACAAAGCAAAACAAGGAATTCATTCACTGCTTCCCATGGGCAGGCAGGTGTTGGGCCATTCCCAGGAAAGAACGGCTCCATAACACCTAGTGGTTACTTGGGAAGACAAATAACATCACTCAAATATCCTCTCCTTTCTTCTCCCCCCAGCTGTATGTGCTGAGCATGACACCATATGGTCTGGAAAATATCTAGGGTCAGTTGGGGTCACCTGGCCTGGCTGTGCCCCTTCCCAGCTCCTTCTGCACCCCCAGCCTCCTGCTGGTAGGGTTGGGTGAGCAGCAGAAGAGGCCTTGACTCTGTGTAAGCTCTGCTCAGCAATACCAAAAACATAAAAACATCCCTGTGTTATCAACACTGTTTCCAGCATAAATCCAAGCCACAGTCTCATACTACCTACTAGAAGAAAATTAACACTATCCCAGACAAAAGCAGCACACGTGCCTGCTGCTCTCATTAAGGAAAATACCTTTAGTAGCTTTAAAGTAGCTTTTTTCTTCTTAGTAGAGCTTTACTGAAAAGCTCTTTACTGGTTTTACCTGAGAAAAACCCAAAATGAATGTCCTTAAGAGTACAGTCTTTTGAGTTGCTAGAACCTACATCTCAGGTCTATCTGTAGATAGTACTGTCTAATTTTTAAGATTAGTCTAACACAGAAATGTTATTCTCAAAAAGCTGTTTGCATAAAATAAGCATACATAAAGCTTATAAAGCTCTTATATATGTGCTTTTATTCTGTGCAATTGGAACAGTAACATTTTGAAAGACGTAGGATGTTATAGCTCTTCAAAATTATGTAATGCATTCTTACACTGAATCCTGGCAGAGTTTTCTTCCCATTTTTAACTTCCCAGCTGAATTTGAGCCAGTCATATATATGAATTTTTTTTTTTTTGACAGAATCACACAAATTTTTAAAGATTATTTTCTGATTTGGTGCTGTGTTTCTGAAAAACATGCAGCTCCTAAAGATGTTTGTTGTGGTGTATTGTGGACAATATAGATTTCACAGTTGGGTTCACAGTCTAGTTTAGCCCCTGCTCAACACCCAGGTACAGAAGGTTTCATAAAGCCTTAGGTCTCCTTGGACTGAATTATCTTTAATTTTTGAAAAATGTCAACATCCTTTAAAAAGCCACTATTGCAATAGATTTACAGAAATTAATCCTGCACAGTGTCCAAATTGCTATCCCTTAGCTTGAATATGAAGAAAAATTCCATTAGTTTTTTTAAACATATGAGACATTTCCACCATTAAGTTCCATTTGCTCTTGCACTATGGAATTTCTTTAATGAAAAAAATACAGGGGGAGCTGATAGCTTTAGAGAGCACATCTGTAAATGAACATACCACAACTGAGATACTCTGAATCCTGTTTACTTCAGCAATGTAGAGCTGTACACTATGTTCCTGAATTTAAACAGAAAAAGGGCCAAATAGGGAAGTATTGGGGACTATTAGATGCCAATATTTGTTATAAATACTTTTCAAATGTGCACAGACAGCATCTAGAGTATATAAAGCAATAAGCAAATCTCTTGACATCCTTGCTGTTTATACAGCAGCACAAAGGTATAGCTACAGCATCACTCAACTGTTTTGACACAAATTGTCAACAGTTTTACCTCAGTGCTATTGATGATAATCACTACAAATGTGAGGACTGTGATGCCTCTCAAGAGTCCATCCAGCCTCTTTCCCAAACTTAAGTGACAAGGATGATTTGGTGTTACCAAAGAAAGGTGGGGTGGTAGTTCATTGATGATACCCCTCAAACAATGTGTATATTTTGATTAAAATCCTTCTTCCAAAGTATAAGCTTTTTAATATTTTTTTTAATATTATTCATTTACTGTCTTTACTGTTCAGAAGCTTAAAAACACTCAGAGGAGTAAAACCAAAGGAAATGTTTTGTCATGGAAAGTTAGACTAGGAGCTAGGTACACCATGTGTGCAGTTGTGATCAGTTTCACTAGCTCCAGTTGGTGCTGCAGAGGTGTCTGCAGCAGTTCAGCAGAGGTAAGAATTCTTCCCTAATGTATAAATGGCTTTAGTTTAATATGAACAAAGCCAGTACTGGTGACACACTAAGGAGTTCACAGACTGAGTGAAAAAGCAGAATGACATTTTTTGTAAAAACCTGTATCCCACCTTCTCAACTGATGAGCTTTTTATCAAACTGTAGCATTTTTCAAACTCCAGAGGGAAAGATTCAGTGGTACTTTGCATTTCTAGCAATAAACTTATACTATATCATAGTTCATATTTCTGAATACAAATAATTAGTTTTTTTGTAAAGCAAGTTTTTTGTCAAACATCCTCCAGCCCTTTAATTAATAAACCACACAGAAAATCCATTACTATTCCCAATTCTATCCAAAAAAAGGCCTTGGCGCAAAAGAAAAGGAAGGAAGTCAGTTAGGATTTAATTTTTTAATGAAAGATTCCATATCCAAAAGAACAGTAAGGCTTTGGAATAAAAATTTCAAGGCCAATACTTGCATTATTTGTACCTGCAATTATGCTACTTATACCAGTGGAATAATAGATTTGTAAAACTGTTGTTGAAATCAGTCTTTGTGAGGACTGCATATTATTACATAAGTTAGATATTTCTGTGGTAGCCCTGTAGCATCTTTTAAAAGTCTATGATGTTTCAGAGAGATGGGTTTGGCCAGTTCATCAAGCTTTTTGCTATATAAAGAGAATATCTTACTAATTGTTGCTTAGTTGGCATAAATCATGTTATATATGATTTATATATGTTCAAGTCTCCAGCAGTCTCAGGATTTCTCTTCCTCCCTTCCCAAATGTGATTTTCACAGAGCAGTCGTGCATCTCCTTGCTTTCCCATTCCTTTCTTCTTTATTACAAAAGGTGTCTAAAGAGACAAACAGAAATAGAAATCAAGAATTACAAACATTAAAAAATAAAATCCCATACAGATTAAAGAATGGACCACCTACCTCATGAATTAGGCCTACAGCAGTTGTTCTTAAAATACCTTGACTCAGCACCCAGAGTTAATGGACCTGGTCTCTTGTTCCTGCTTTCTTCTTCTTTCCTGCACCAGGAAAACAAATCTTTCTTCACAGTTCTTGCTTTTGTTGACATCATAGAAAGATTTTCAACATGGAAATTTTCTTGTCAGTAGAATGCAGCAAACCTCATGTTGCAATATTCAATGAAGAAACGTCATGTTGATTTTATAGTGGAAAGGCATGCCCTTGTTTGCCACCTGCTTTTTTATTTAAAAGCAGGTCTTCAAATAATCATTGACAAGGAAGGAAGGATTCATACAGTAACAATTTGCAATTCTTTCATAAGTAGCATTATAAACCTGAAGAAGTCTGATAACTCAAGAGGGAGAATATAGTGGAAAGTGAAAACAGGAAGATCCATCAAATCCACAGGAAATCCCAGTGGTATGCAGATTATTTTGTATTTCAAAAATAGCAGTCATAATTTTACTTTCAGTGTTACTTATAGAAAAATGCTTATATTATATATAAATAATTGAAAGTACTTTGGCTTCATGAGGTTACATGTATGATGAGTTGACCTTGGCTGCCTAACAGGCACCCATCCAGGTGCTCTCACCCTCTTCTTTCTCAGCAGGACAAGGGAAGAAAATAAGTGGAAAAAAGAAACCTGATAAGTCTATATAAGGACAGGGAGATCACTTACCAAGTACCATCACAGGACCAACACATTTGACTTGGGGAAAATTTAGTTTATTCCCAATTAAATTAGATTTGAATAGAAAAAAAAAATTAAAACAGCACCTTCCCCCCACCCATACACTTTTCCTAGGTCCAGCTTCATTCCTTTATTCCCAATTCTTCCACCCATCCTAGCCTTCAAGCTGCACAAAGAGATGGAGAACTGGGGGCTGCGGTCACGGTCAATCCAGAACATCTCCTCTTTGCCAATCCTAACTCGTCACATTTTTCCCCTGTTTCACTGTGGGTCCTTCCAAGGACTCATTCCTTCAGAAACATCTGCTCCCATGTGGGCTCTCCAGAAGATGCAGTCCTTCAGGAAATATCCATCTGCTCCACAGTGGTCCTCTACAGGCTGCAAAGTCTCTGCTCCAGCACCTGAAGCACTTCTTTCCCTCCTCCTTCTTCGACCATGATGTCACAGGGCTGTTCATCACACTTTTTCCCTCACTCTTCATTGCCACAAAGTGTTTTCCCCTTTTTAAAATACATTTTCCCAGAGGTACTGCCAGCATGGCTGAGAGGCTCAGCTGTGCCAGGTGTGAATCAGTTGGAGGCACATGGAATGTTTGTGTCCATCACAGCACAGCCTCTCCTCACAGACACCACTCCACAGCCCCTATGGCCAGGGCCTGGGCACCTGAACCCAGGACAACTTGGAGCTTCCAGAACTAGTAATGTCTTCTGCTGCAACACGAGTAGCTTCTTGTCCTCTCAGGGTAATACAACTTTCATTCAAATGGTGGCACAATTAAAACAATTGGGAATTAAAGGGCAAGAATAATGAACATAAATACCAGGCTTCAGATCATGATGCCAGACAAGATAACCAAGGAGACTAATGAGAAAACAAGTTGATGTACATGATCTTGAAATGATACGAAAGTTATAGTTACATGATCTAAACATTTATCAACCAGAACAAATACCATTATAATGAAATATGAAAGCATGAAGTGCATCTCTGATGTGATGGAAAACAGGAGAAATTTGATAGGACCCACACCAAATTCCATCATTTGGAGCTGGAGCAGATTTACTCCTGCTGACAGACCTAGAACAACAGTCAGGAACCAAGAATGAAACATCCTGCACACGGATTCCTACAGGTCAGGTACACAAGTGGGTCCACAAGGCCCAAGTGTGCTGGGCATGACATCTGAGCCTAAGGATCTCAGAGGCTGGACTCACCACTCATACATCACCTGTGAAAAGCACAAGAACATCCAATATGCCTGTGCTAAATGTATAACGTAACTAAAGAATCAAAAAGGGAAATATGGACACATTGCAAGGAAAACCTTTGTTATCTTTGTAACGATGCAATGCACATGTAGAAAGGCTGATAATCTGTCACTGAACACAAATTGCATTCCTGTTCATGGGCACAAAAAGCTGTACAGCAATAGACATTGTCTGTACATCTCCAGCATAGCCACAACACCTGAGGCCCCAGTCTTGACTTCAACATTCTGTAGACATTAGGAGATCATAGAATCATAGAATCATTTAAGTTGGAAAAAAATTCAAGATCATTTATTCAGCTTTTGACCTAACACCACCACGTCAGCTAAACCATAGCATTAAATGACATTTCCAGTCATCGCTACCAGGGATGGTGACTCCACCACCTCCCTGGGTAGCCTATTCCAATGCCAGACCATCCTTTCAGTGAAGAAAGTCCTCCTGATGTCTGCTCTGAACCTCCTCTGGCACAGCTTGAGGCCATTTCCTCTTGTCCTGTCACTTGTTGCCTGGGAGAACAGACCAACACCTCCCTTCCTACAGCCTCTTTTAGGGCAGTTACAGGGAGCAATAAGGTCTCCTTTCAGCCTCCTTTTCTCCAGGCTAAGCAGCCACATCTCCCTCAGCCACTCCTCACATGACAGTCTCTAGACCCTTCACTGGCTTTGCTGCCCTTCTCTGGACATGCTAAATATCAGTAGAAGTTTTATAGGAATAAAGCTAGCAGGCAAGGGACCATCGTAGAAGTGGTGATATAATTTGCTGCAGGGAACCTCGGCAGATAACACTTTTATTACAGCTGAACAAATACATTGTGAATAACTGGATGGATCAATCTTGCTTCTGTTCAAGAGCTGTTGAAGAGTAGCTTACAGTTTCTTTAATTATATAATTATATTTTTTGCTCAGAGTCACACAGTGGATAATTAGATGAACAAGATTTGCTCTGAAGGTTCATGCAAGCAGCTCATACCAACATTTACAATTTTAAAAGTTTAAATTCAATTTCATTGCTCATGTAGGTCGTGTGTGATTGGATCTGACTCATGCCAATATGAGTATTGCTCTTGGAATCCAGAATGTGATGTGAAGATTTACTTAAAATTCAAAACATAGATTGCTCAGATGTTCTCCAACAACATTTCTGTGAACATTCCTTCCTCTACAAAAAACTACAGAGAATATCCCGAGGCACCAGTAACAAAAATATCTTAATTGTTTCCACTTTTTAGTTTCACCATATATATTAATGGATTAGATGTGAGATATTTGTTGATATCAAATGCTAAATTTTAAGTGAAAAAGGCATATAAATAATGTTTATATGCTCAGAAAATATCTGAGCAATGATCTGTTTTCCCTGTACTCACTTTCTGTACTCTGTAGAGACAGTTAATCCCTGAAGCACTCAAATGCACTGCTTTGACAATTAAAATTATATAGTTTTTCCCTCCTACACAATTTTTTAAGCTTTCAGGTACCATTTTCTTCAAGAGCACATGGTGTACCCTACATTTAGGAATGGAAATTTGTAAAATTTCTGAAAGCAGGAAAATGTGTAATTTTTTAAGATTGCATTGTTTTCAAAGTTTAATATTTGAATTTAAAATGCAAACCCTTCCACCTTGAAGCAAGCCAGATCTTAGGTATTAATCAAAGAAAATCAGAAATGTAGATGAAGCCCAAGAAAGGAACCAGACTTAATATTATTATTATATGATAAGGAAAAATCCCTTATCTATGAGGACAATTTTTTTCCAGTTTGTCCTTTTTCTTTTCTCATTTCCTTTTCCAGAATTATCCATGTGTAGTAAGAGTATGGGTAATACCTAGAATAATGCCTTTAGAAAAAGAAAAATAAATTCAGCTCCAAGCTACCAGCAAATGAAGAGTTAGCCTTAGAAGACCAAGAAAAAATAGTACAAAAAAGTAGAATCTACCTCACTTCCCTATTCTCCAGAAAAATTCTGGAAATGTGTTTCAGCTTAGTCATCTACCAGTGGCAAGATCATCGCTAAAATGAAACTGTGATGTTGGCAGAATCACAGAAAATATGAAATTGGTGTTAACACACCTGTGGTTTAATTTCTTCTACAAGAAGAAATCTTTGCAATCACTCCACCTGCCAAGGAAGAGTAAATGCACAAGCAGCAAATCTCAGCCTGGAAAAAGGTAAGTAGTTGTAGTCAAGGGATGTTCAAACTGCTGTAACTTTTATCTTAATTTGCTCAAAAAAATATCCTCAGAGGAAGCAGACAGGATTTTTAGTTCACTGAACTTTCTATTCCTCACCATGAGTACACAAAAGTTCAGGGAAAAACCCAAATGTTCAGCTCTCAAGCTACCAGACCCCAAGATCTCTAAAAATCACAGCAACAAAAAAGTAAAGCAAAATTTTGATGCTGATAATTTCCACATTATGGGTGACTCTCTTAATAACTAAACATGCATGTTTGTTATACAGAATGAAAGGTGAGAGACAAAGACCATTTTCTTTCCTACAATGCAAAGTCTCAGAGACAAAGAGATAATGTATAGGTTACACATATTTAACTCTGGTAGGTCTAATCTATAATACATTATAGACTAAACATATTTCTTTTTAACTCTGTCCCATATTCTGGTTTCTATTTTGCTGAGCTCTCTTGGGTCAAAGACATAGCGCAAGAATATCTGCATTTTGCTTTCATTTAGGGAGACAGGATTTCCACGGCCAGTCCTAAGCCTGGAGAGAAGCAGCTTCTGATGAAGTCTTGTCCTGGAAGGGCACAGCAACAGGCCTGTCTGGAAGTGTTTTCAACAAATAATTTTAGACTCAAATTGACCACCTACCCAACCTAGTTCTTTCAGCAGAATCAACTGTATCCAAATAATTTCTTACAGTTGTTTAACCTCATCTTTAAATCTTGTCTAACTTTTTAAAATTTCTTATGTAGCCCATTCTTAAAAATTCTGAATACCACAAGTGCCTTTGGCCACCTTTCTGAGGGTTTATTTCTTCTGACTGTTAAAAATTTCCCCATGTTAAATCCAAATTTCCCGTGCTAGCATTTATGGCTATTTCTTGTATCCAGTGAATATGGAGAGTGCTTTCTTCCTTTCCTCTTCACCTCTTTTACAATTTTTATGTACTGCAAGATTGATTTCCCTTCAGATCCTGTTCTTTCAGCTAAAATACATGCCCAACAAAATTAAAGGGAGAATCTTGTACTCCAATTCCATCAGGAAAAGAAATTAAAGTCTCAAGAAAAGCAATGGTGACATCTGGTGAGCTTGAGCACTTTTTATTTGGGAAATTGTTATGTCTGCCTCTTGGCTTTCCTCCTTTCAAAAAATATTTTATTATTGTAGAAAAATATTCTTTTTTTTTTTTTTTATCAGTGAAGAAGGGGTTTTTTTTTGGTTTGCAGGTTAATTTGTTTTTTGTATTCTGCATTTTTGATTAGCAGCTCTCTTCTTCAAAGCACATGTTTCATCAGATAATGGGCATCAATAGAGCATAGCATCAAGTTTGTTATGTCACATTCTTTAGCCATGAAAAGAAGTTATTGCATGACTTATGGAGGATTATACACTCTAAAAATAGTCAAGATGAAAATACTTATTAAGAAAATTATATTAACCAAGATACATAGGAAAGAAAGCATCTCAACTATAACTAGGTTTTTAAAAAAGTACTACTGTTACCTTCTTTCAGCAAGAAAATTAATCTTTAAAATGTATCTCATCTGATGAAAGTCTCTTAAGACTGTGACCTATTCAGGTGACAGTTTAATCTATAAAGGTTGCATTTAAGTTTAAATAAACCATTTTTCTTGCCACTGTAATAGACTAAGAGCTCATGGTCAGTGAATTGTAAAGAGAAGCAACTTAGTGGAGAATGAACAGTTATTTCTTCAGTTGCATTAACTCTACTTGCTTGAATTTGTGCCAGTACAAATTTCAGTATAGACTGTTCAGAATATAGCTCATTTCCTAGCACCTTGACTTCATGTATCACATCACTCTTGTTCATATAACACTCATCCAAAGACCCTTTGCATCCTCCCAGTTAGCAGGTGAGCTGTGCTTGTTCTGGGAGCTGCAAGTGTAGTACTGCCTTTGGAGGACCACTACTGACACTGCAGGTTTAGCAGTCCACCCATTAATAACATTTAGATTCAATGCCAGCAGGTAAGACAAGAAAAAAGTTGTTGTTGGCAGATGCTTTGGGGGCTGGAAGGGAGGTAGATTCTCCAAATGATCGGGGGTTAAGCCATGGTTTCTTTGCCTAGTGCTGGAGTTAGAGGGATTATCTATGCAACTGCTTTCTGCCCCTCACTAGCAATGATTCTTGGTTACATAAACTGTTATCTTGAAAGACTTTAAAATCCTTCTTCCAGGGTATTGCTCTTGACATTTGAAGTTAATTTCTTGCCTTTTCCCTTGTATTTCTCTGCAGCCAGCTCATTTTGCCTTTGATCTATCGTCTTCACCTCAGTGTTTAATTTAATTTTTACCTGGTCAAAGTAGATGATTCCAACCTTTTTAAGATAGCTAAAACAAGAAGGAATAGTCAAACTAGTCCACATTAACAGATTGCTGACCAGAAACAATGTTGTTACCTGGCAGCTTTTCAAACAGAACTAGATGAATGGGACAGATCAGGCTCTCTACTTGACATGATTCAAGACCAGCATGTGGACACGATAGAACAGGAGTTAGGAATGCGTTGCACTGATCCCAAAGGCAAATACCCACAGAACCAGTCTAACTCTCATGGCTGGCATCTTGAAGGAGGTGTCTGTGAAAGCACAAAGCTCCTGGCTACTCATATCCAGAGAGTTCTGGTTTCAGGAGACACTGCTTACACACTTGAGGGTTATTGTGAGGGAGGTGATCCCTGCTTTAAGAAGCAGCACTTCACAGACCTCACTGAAAGTTTGAAACTTCAATGATGTCAGGGGCCAGGAACAGACAAGGGACCATCAATCAGCAATTTGCCTTGTGATCTTGTGTTCTTCACATGAATTTTAACTAGTTAATTGCTAATTTGAGAAAAAAAAGGAAAATGTTTTCTAGAATGTGAATTTCAGGGGACTAGCTCTGTTTCTGTTTGGAGGATGCATTTTGAACCTCAGAGGAATGTGTATCTGGAAGGCCCAGTGGTAGACCCTAGGAAAAAGGCAAGGCTATGTTGAGTACTGTGCCATCAGGCAAGCCCTAGGTGGCACAGCCAACTCTAAGACAATTCAGTCCCACAGGTTACATTGGCAATAGTACCATATTCCATCACCCAGGAGTGATTTTATACATCTAAAAAATAGTCCTAGTTAAATGCGTATGATACCAATGATTTTCCTGTATTTACACTCAGCTGTGTCACTACAGACATGAGGTGTGTTATGCTCCAATAGACTGTGCAAAGATTTAGATAGTACTTGGAACCTTAAAATAAATAAAACCCACTGCTAAATCATAAAACTTAAGCTCTATCATCTTTTATATTAATGTGAATCATCTGTAATAATAATACCATGTCAATCATCTTTTATAATAATATAATAAAGTAACTGATGCTTTTTACTTTTGCTGAACATTTGCAGTTTTCTATCTGTAACTTCTAGTGACATGAGTGAGACTGAGGTTATAGATGGTATTTGATTTTCTTTCATACACCATATAAAGTGTGACACATTGCAAACACTGTTGCCATCTTTTTTATTAAAGTTGAACCTACACTCCTGCTTAATTTGCTTCAGCATGTCCTATGGAATTACTATTCTTCTTCAGAAGAGCTGTGACATATGATATTGCAGAAAGAATTTAGATGACTGCAAACAGGATGTCTTGCCACAACAAACCAGTATACAACCCTCTGTCACTTTCTGTCAGAGAAGTGTGACAGGTATTGATGAGGACCATGACTTTTTTTCTCCAGGCCACTGCTTTTTAAAGCAGCAGACAGCAAGGGGAGGGAGGGGCAGGCAGGGGGAGAAATGAAGGCACAAATTTCTAATTAATCCTTCATGCCCCACATTTTCTGTCTTGATGATCTATATTTGGTCTGGCTGTGATAGAGTTATCTGTCTTCTTAGCAGCCTATATGCTGCTGCATTTTGGATCTCTGACTAAACCAGTGTTGATGACACAACAGTGTCCCACTTTTGGCTGAACATCTCCTGCTCAGTGAGTAGGCTACTGGTATGTGAGAAACCAAGAAGGGACTAAGCCAGGACAGCCAACCTGAGCTGGCCAAAGGGATATTCCATACCACATGAAATTGTTTTCAGCAATAAAATCTCAAGGAAAGAAAGACTAAGGGGTGACATTTGTATTTATGGCATTACACATGCTGAGGTTCTGCTTTCCAAGCACTGAAAAGTAATGTATAAATACCTTTTTTTGTCTTTCCTTGCATATTCAGCTTTTGCTTCAGCTATTATATAGTTTTTATCTCAATATATGAATATTTTCACTGTCTAATTTCTCTTCATACTAGGGGGAAAGGGGAGTGAACAAGCACGTAAGTAAGTCCTCAGCTGCTGGCTAGGGTCAACACACTGCATAAGCTTCATGATTTTCATCTAAGTCAGAGCAGCTCTGATGCTGGGCTTCAGTTCAACCCTGGCTCTGTTTCTGTCACAACATAAAACAGCAACAGCTGCCGTTATATACACCCAGTAAGGCACTTGCAGGTGTGTCACAAAGCCAACTTTTCTGGGACTGGTTTCTTGCTAAACTTAGCCACAGTGTTAGACTCTCCTGAGTTAACTTCTGTTGAATGGTTCCTTTAATGCATATAATGCAAATATGCTCTGCATCAGCAGTGCAATATAAACCTGCTAATTTCACTCATTTCTTCACAAACATGTACACTACACAATGCAATAGTAATCCTTTGCTATCAACTACTGTTCTCAAGTTCAGCTTTTTCACATGTTCTGTACCACTGAATCAGAGATATTTATTCATTTACTTTACACAAACATGAAACAGGCTGTCTACCTTTCCTTTCCAAGGAGCCAATGCAATAGAGCACCGTGCACATGTAGCATTTACATGTTTTGCTACATTTAAGTATCAGGTGCTTTTTACTTCCTTATAAATATTGTATACAGCACCTAGTCAGCACATTGCCGCAGGTAACTCTTGGGCAGTTGTGGTTACTTAGTTCCCAAATTCAACAGTTTTCCTGAAAAAGGAAATTGTAACTAGGTATCCACCATCTTACTCTTGGGCGTTTATCCACTTCTGGAGGGAAATAAGGTATCTTTTCTGCTTTGCACTGTGCTGGTTTAATGTTTTTCAAAGGAACAAAGAAAAGCTTTAATAAGTTAGCAAATATAATCCTGTCCTGGCTTCAGCTAGGGTAGAGTTAATTTCTTTTCACGAGCTGTTACAGTGCTATGTTTTAGATTTATAGTGGGTGCTGATAACACCCTGATGTTTTGGGGGTTTGCTAATTCATGTTAATTCTAAGTCAAGCACTTTTTTTTTTTTTTCCCCTAGTCTCATGCTCTGCCAGTGAGGAGATATGCAAATAAAAAAACCAACCTAGGAGGAAGCATAGCTGGGACTGCAGGACAGGTGACCCTAACTGACCAAAGCGATTCTCACCCCCCTAGACCATCATGCCAGAATATAAACTGGGGGAGTTACCTTGTTACCCTCAAGGGCAGCCAGTCTGGGTTCAGGAAGGGGGTCTGGCATCAGTCAGTGGGTCATGAGCAACTGCACTGTGCATCACTTGATTTTTTTTTTCCTTTTTATTATCATTGTTATTCACATTTATTGCTGTGTTTTACTTTATTTTCAATTATTAAATTGTTCTTGTCACAACATACAAGTTTTACTTTGATTCTCCTCCCCATTCCACCAGGGTGGGAGGAAAAGGGGGAGTGAGTGAGCAGCTGCATGGTGTTTCATCTCCAGCTGGGCTTAAAACCACAACAAACCCATTATCTTTTAAATCACGATTTTAAGACAAGGCTTTTGGAGCTCAGCTTCTAATATTTGACCAACTGAGACTGACAGTCCTGCACCACACAACTGCATAAATAAGGGAGGCTTAGTGACGAATCATTTCTCAGATTATAATCTATTACACATAAAACTTTTTTCTTTTTCTGAGTCAGACACTTTCTTATATACAGCTTTCACACTTCCCAGGTTCACAAAATTATAGCACCAAAAAAAAAAAAATATTGCCTTTATGCACAACACCCAGTGAAACTTCCCATTTTTTACCACCACCTAGGATTTTCCAAAGTCAGTCTTTAATGCCTTAAAGAAAACTGTCCCCATGGGGTTTTTTCTCAGAACAGTACCCTCAGCAAGTAATAAAACTTTAAAAATGAATAGTACCCTGATTCATCCAGACAGAAGATTGTTAAATGCTTGATAGGTCACAGCAGATGGGATTAAGAATGAGGAAAGGTGTCGCAATATGATGCTGAAGTAAGGAGAAAATTCTTTTGTGCCTCAAAATGAAAAAAGATAAAACAGGAATCTCTTTGCTCCTGCATACACAAAATATGTGAAATGGAAATGTCCTTATCTTTTTCTTTCAGTGGTGCCACTGTGGGCTAGATATGCTCAGAACATCCCTGCCAGGCAGGGTGGCATACAGACACCCAGTGTGTGAATTCTGAAGGCCTCTGGACAGAAATAGATGCTGAGCTGTTCTGCTTAGCTAATATGGGAATTTACCTGCTCTTGTCTATCAGAAATGTAGGTACCACACCAGGTTTCTGCTACAAATCATAGGCTCTATGAGTTGTATGAAGACTCAGTAAGGCAAATATTTGTGAGAAAGTGATGAAGATTCTTTATAAATTTGTTATTTATGGGCATAACTGTGAATGCAGATCTCTAGTTTAGACAGCACTGTTATAATATTTTGGCTTTGACGTTTGAAAATAATCCAGCAAATCTTAGTCCTGTCACATGTAGCCTTAATTTCACTTAAAAGTCTATATGACTAGATTCTTCTTGTCACTACCAATAAAAGAAAAATATATATTTACTTGTTGTGGTACAGAAAATAAAAAAATGTTTTTTCCATAAACATCTTAAAGCAACATACTTAACCATTTTCCTTTTGATGAATCAAACCAAGAGACTATAGAAAACTTTAACACTTATTTAAGTTGCCAGTACTGCAAGTTTCTTTGCCATCAGCTAGACTTACAGTGCTTTATAGCCTTCCTTTCACTTCCCAAACACTGTCATTATCTATTACTGTATCACTGGATGAGCTTTGTTTAATTTAGCAATCTTCAATATGAAACATTCTCCAAATAGCCTTCATTACCATGCATGACCAGGAAAAAGTACTTCTTTTTGTAGCAGTTCTTGAGGACAGGATGTGCCAAAGCCATATGTGCATCAGTGTGTGTGGTGTGTTACTGAAGCATTTAAAGCTAAGCTTCCCTGGCAAAGCAGAGCAGGAGCAGACCCTGGGCAATAAAAACACACTACAACACTGACACCTGTTGGTAACAAGTGTGCCAAATTGTGACAGCATCTTTACAATCCTACATTTTCAGAAGATCCAAGAGCTCAATCTAAATTAATACACCTACATCTCCACGTGTAAGTCACCTGGATATGAAGAACCAAATGAGAGACAAAAAGTGAAGATTTCATGTCCAGTCTTTCTGGAAGTAGATATCCATATCTGCTGACATCCTTGTGCAGCTGATGTCTGACAACAGTTCCAACAAATATATACACACCAGCACATATTGCATGTCTAGAGGCTGTTTCCTGAGATCTGCACCAACCTTTCCTGAGATCAACCAGAGCAAGCAACACATCCTGCACAGCACTGAACGACGTTGTGCAACTTAAACACAAAGGCTTTTCCATCTGGAAAAGCTCTAAGGGTAGGATGGAACCTGAAAATGAAAAACCACTCTTCAGGACAACAGCAGCTTAAATGAAAGCTGTCTAAGAACAAGCTAGCAATGTGTTATTTTTCCACTGCTCCCTTCCTACAAAAAAAGTGAGATGAGTGAAGAGTGAAGTTGTACTGCAGCATTCCTCCTATTCTAGCAGTGGGCTGAGCTTTTATATGAGAAATTGATAGAAGAGGAGGTAAGCTTTACAGAAAAACAAACAAACAAAGAGACAACAGGATCTGCTTGCTTTTTAGCATAACAACAAGCTTCTCTACTGCCCTACTGGTTGCCCTCTCACACAATAAAGACTTACTACTATAATCAGTTACTATAATTACACCCCGGAACAAAGACGTGTGATTTGAGAACTGAGGCTTTCCAAGTTCAGCACCTAATGACAAAGCCAACTTTCATGACCCTGTTCCAGAGTGCATTTAGCAAAGCAAAGTGACACATTAGTAACAGCCATCTAAATAAACTCTTGCTGACCTAAGAAGCAATGTTTCAGTATGTGCCCTGTGTTTTCTACTGTGTGGCTCCACCATTTTTGGAAAGAAGCAACATCGGCAACAAATTGAATGCTAAATTGAACTGGCAGCAAATCCTGTAGTCATTCAAGGTCACAATAGTCTCGTCTTTACTTGTCTGGTGATTGGTAGGCTCCTTTTCAACAGTTAAATAAATTAATTCAGCCTTCAGTACATTAAAAAACATTTCCTCTTCCAATGTAAAGGAGAGTTCAAGAAACGCTTCAGTTCCCAGTTTGTGTCATGTATGGGCTTCATGTATGGGCTTGAGGCCTGTGTGCCCTACTTTGCCTAGAGGAATGATGTCTTGATTAAGGAACATTATTAGATCTCCTCAACACATTACTAGCTCCTAGATGTGCTTTATGCACTACTGTGATTTATTAGAAAAGGATTTATTACTGTTATTTGCAGGAAAGAAAACAAGGGATAGGATCAGCCTAGATATTCAAATCTGCAGAAAGCAAGTTAGATTGGCAGACCATGATTAGCCAAATTGAACTGTGTTCAGTGTAAGATCTAAGCTTGATTATCTCACAGGACTCTTCCCCTGCCAGCTATGTCATGATTTATTCTGATATTATTGTCTGTGTCAGTCATTTGTATATAAGATAGGAAGTACAAAATAGCTAAGATTCTCCTGAATTCAAGGTGATTAAGCAAGATTTTCTTTGTTGTGGCTCAGTCTGTTTCAGAGTTCTGGAGTATAGTATCTGTGAATGGTACCAGACAAAGAAAATACTGAGTTTTGTTAGACAGAAGGGTGAGAGAGAGAAATGGCATAACCACTTTTTTTTTTGATTTCTTTACTGGAAGTACATTCTGGTTAATATGGATCCAGCATGATGCTCTGAGTCACAAGGGAACATTGGTGCATTCCTGCACCAAATCACAGGAATCAGTAACTTTAAACCTATTACTCTGACCTTGCTCGTTAAAACAACAACAACAAAAAAGCTTTATTCACAGGAGAGTAAACATTTCAAATGAAGCTGAGGAAAGACTGAAAAAACTCCACCCAACTGGCAGTATCTCCCATGAAAAGTACTAGTGGACTATGTGCTGAAAAAGCACCCTCACACATACTGACAACATTAGCAGAGTTTTACACACATCCGTGCAGAGACCATGTGTTCCTACATGCTTGTGAAACAGCTACAAACATAATTTATCTACAAATCTAATCAGAGAATCTGGAGATTAAACTGTAAAAATATTAAGTCCCAGCACTTCTGCAGTTCTTGCACAGCCTGCCAACTCCTCCAATACACAAACAAATTGGTGTAAGTCAAATTGGTGTAAAAGCTTTCAGCACATTTACTGCCACATGGTTTTGAGTTTGAGGTTATGGGTTTTTAGTAAAGGAATTATGCAAGTACTGTATTAAAGGCAAAATGCACAGTTCATACTGAACTAAAATGAGATGTGAGTGACAAAATAATTATATATATCCTGGGCATTTAGCTATTTTTATATTATAATTACTAGCTTTGCTGCATCAGGAAGAATAGAGTGCTCTCAAAGATCAAGAATATTGTCTGAGTTGATACACAAGAATGTAACTTTCTTGTTGTAGATTGCCCAGCAAATTAAAAAGTTGCCTGTCACAAATCAGTAAACTCACATTTCTGAGCACTTGGTGATGTTATTAACCTTACTTATTTTAAACTTTTGATCAAATGACCAACTTTCTTTACGATCCATGACTTTTTTTTTTGTTAGTGATCACTCTAGCTTTTAAGTCAGAATCATTATTTCAGAATATAATATTAAATGTCAACACTGGTTTGTTGTTGCTATGAAGCCTCTTATAGCTGATTTAGTGATAAAGCAAGTTGAAGGACTAGGTGTTGCTCAGAGATAACAGAGATGCATTTTGCACTTACACCTGTTGCATCGTGCAATATTAAACACTAATTTGATTCAAACACCTATTTTGCACATACTTTGCAGTCATGAATATGGTAGAAATTGAAGCAATGTAATTTCTTAAAAAGCAGAAAATAAAAAAGACATTGACTAGTGATTATCTGAGATTCATGAGATCAGGTCTGCAATTTGAAGTGCAAGGTAAAAGGATATTAACCAGCTAAAGATGCAGTGCATAGCCAGATAACTGGCTACAGATGCATTGCAAAAGCCATTTAGATAATTGACTGATTCCTCATCTTATTAAACTGGACCTGATATGAGCATAATAGTATCCTACAAACATTTCACCATTTTCAGAAAAATCAAATTATTTTGTGACTGCTCTTCTATTAAGCTGTCCAGAACAATGAATATAGTTAACAGCAGTGATGGAGCCAGTGTCTGACTTAAAAAATGGCATGATCATGTCAACCTAAAGCATAGTGTTGGATTTCCTCCTGTTCTCAGGCAAAACAAGCTCATTCAGAATGTCCTCAAGAAGCTGGTGCCAGGTGCTGCCTTCCCAGAGTTTCTGCACACAGCAGCAGCTTTGGTGGCCAGATCAGAGCACTGGCCAGCCAAGCAGCTGATTAGTGGTCTCCTGCCTCTGCAATGGACACTGCCTACTGCTCCTCACCTTTCAAGGTGGAATGAACTTTGCAGAAAAATCTGTTCCTCATGTAGGAAACATGCCTCTGTGACTGACAGCACATTCTGCTTGGGTTTGTTGATTAGTTCCTTGTGTTTTATTAGTCTAATTAAGGCTGCATTTACTGTGAGGAGGAAATTTTTTCCTCCACTTCTGATACCGGCATTCCCTATCCCTCCTGCTATTCTTGCCATGGATTCCGCAGTGCCACGCCATGGCTACTCTGTATCTCTCCTACAGAATCACTGGGCTGTCACTATGAAATATTTAGAATATTTATAGCAATAAGATTTACCTGCCAAAGCAAGAAGGATTTTCATTTTCTGATATGGGATTTTGACCAGTCATCACACTAGTCAATGCATTGGCACCTTGTCTTCTCTGGCAAAATTGCAGTCATTTTGCTTGGATAAGAACCTAGCCACAGTTATCTGTGTCTGTGCTGTTGCCAAATGAGATTAGTACAATACATTCTACATGTGGCTGGTTTGAAGACCACCTGGAAGCTTCAGCTAGAGCAGTATGTAGTTATCCATGAGATTAATAGTGTTGGCTCTGAGGCACACAGTACAACAACTTTCCCAACACTGAACTTTCCACCTAGTTTCATATGCTGCAAAGTGGAAGTGTGAGGCAGCTGCAGGCAGCCTGGCTCTGTGGCAGAGGTAGCATTTTAGAGCAACTGAGCTGAGCTAGCTTGGAATCTGAGACTGGAGACATGGGGCAGTCTCACTGCAATCCTTGGCAGAACAGTGCTCACCTATCTGGCAGAGCCAGCAGCAGTAGATCAAATGATCAACACAGTAGAATTCATATCAATTTTTCACAAACCTCTGCTTTAACAATTGGTTTCTGGGTTTTAAGTACAGAGTAACTGCAACCCATGTATAAATGTTGGCACAGACTTGTGGAGTGGTATACACTAAATGCCCCTAGCAGCAACACTAGTAAGTTCATTATTATATATTTAAAAATCACATATTTAGAGATCAGAGCACAATCTATTATTCCCAAGAACAATGAAAAAATACTAACAAGCATAAAAGGAAATACAGCTTTCTCTATTTTTGCTTTTCTCTATTTTCTTCTATCAGAGATCAAGCAGTTGGGCTTCTCTGGTCCTGCTCTTTATGTGTCTCCACCATAGCTTGCACATTATTTTCCTGACAAGCCTCATACCTCATATCACTGATGGATTTATATTCTGCTGAGATCAACTGAGTAGTTAGATAGTCAAAATCTGATCTCATTACAAGTGTGTCAGCAGAACTAACTCCAGGGAAGTCAATGGAACCAAGTTGATTTACAGACTTGGAGCCAAATATTTAATTTACCATCCGACATCTGTCATAAGCTAAAATTGAAACTCTCCATGGACATGACCTACATTCCTAAAACTTACAGATGGTATTTTAATATTTCTATAAAAAGAAAAATCTTATGTGCCAGAGAAGTATACTCAGTTCTTCTCATCTGAAACATCTGATATGCACCCTTATTCCTCAAGGACCATTTATAAGGGCAGCCAGTTGGAGCTAAGACAAAAGGAATAGGAAGAGAAAAGAAGGCAACTAT
Organism: Urocynchramus pylzowi; assembly: GCA_013397555.1. Taxonomy (NCBI): domain Eukaryota; kingdom Metazoa; phylum Chordata; class Aves; order Passeriformes; family Fringillidae; genus Urocynchramus; species Urocynchramus pylzowi. The sequence goes on along the minus strand of VZRH01001693.1, from coordinate 575,873 downwards.
GCCAACTGAAATGTCAAGGTGCTGGCTAGCCTAAAGCTCAGTTCTCCTAATTGGAAAGGAAAAGTCATATATATATATATATCACATATCCACTGGTTCCTGTGTATTATAACTTTCAGTGAGCTCATCAAAACTACACTTGCCCTGAAAAGTCTGGAATTACCAATACTTGCTCAGAATAGTTCTGAAACAATTTTCCCTTTGGTTTTTGATGATGGAATCTAAAACATATGCTGCTTCAGAGTTAAACACGGAAAGAGTTCTCATGTTTGGACATACTTTCTCCACTTAGGCTTTTTGTCTCTGCATTTTACACTGCAAAGAGCATTGATTAATGTGAATGTTTTAGCTGTAGTTGTTGTTTGTGTATAAACTTTTGTTAAAACAAGTACTGCAGAATAAATGACCTTTATACAGACACCTATTAAGGCACTAAAAGGCTTGGCTACATTCATCTGAGACGCGTATACATAACGTTTGGAACAATAAAGGGATCAGCAGCTGCAAGGGGTTTGAATTGAATTCTTTAACAATAGAAAAGTTTTTCAGCCCCAAATACCAGCAAAGAGAATTTTTTGCAGATAATCCAGAAGAAAGAAAATAATAATAAAAAAATGCTAGCCAACTTTGCAGCAGTTAGCATAAGGGTGCCATCTGAAACATGTCAGCTTAAGAGTGTCCCATAGTACCATTCTTTTACACAACCATAGTATTCAGAACTGTTTCCCCAAATAATCCCAGATGGCAAGCCACAAAATTTCAATTCATTTTAAAAGCTTTCTTTGCTGTTATTATGTGATTGAAAGTGCAAAAGCAAGTTGCCATTCTCATGGCACTATTTGCATTGGCTATTATCCCCTAAAATCCCCTTTAAACAGCTACATTGTCAGCCCATAGGCCTCATTTAGAACTACAAAAAAGACCAGATTAATTCGATCAAAGGGAGAGCCAAGTACAAAATGCACTTTTCAAACTGTATCAGAGTAGGTTCCCTTTACAGATCGCTGCATGGTTAGAGCAATGCAAAAAACCCTTGCCTGAAATAAAGCACGAACAGAAATAGCTATGCATGTTTCACATGGAGCTTTTGGGGCTCTTCCAGGGTAAACCTCTCACTACAAACGATTACAATAAAATATATTTTAACGTAAGTAAATTAAGTAGCCAAGCATCCATTTTTGTCCATTTGGCTTTCTGCCACCACTTTCAGGAGGCACTGATGTAGTGCTTGGATAATTTAGCCAGCCATAGACATTCCTGAAGTCTCTGTCAATTGGAATTTTTAATTAATTATTTAAACATTGAGCAAAAAGATACAGATAAGTATCAAAAGATACAGATAAGTCCCCCCATAACTATTTTTTTTTCTTAGAGTAAAAAATCATCACTGATGAAGCAAAGAAAGTAGAAAAAGCTTTTGGTATCATTTCTGCAAAATATTCTTTTTCTTAATCTAAGGTGAACCATTTTGAGTCAAGCATATTTCAGGTCCATAGCTCTACAGCCACAAAGGCTCTAGTGGCTTTTCAATCTCACCTGGGGTTCGATGACAGGCAATAATGGTGATAATTTTGTTTTTCACAGAAGATCCTTTGGTGTCTCTGCACCGTCTCGTTCTCTCAGTCTCTACTGGAGTTTGCTTAGTGATCCTGCCATCAGTTCTCTCACCCTCAGTCTGAAGCAGTTTCTTCAGCAGCTGCTTTTGTGTACTGAGAAGAACATTTTACAGAGTAAAGGACTGCAGCACAAAGGTAGAGCAACTGAACATGTGCAGCAATATGTGCCATTGCCTCTTAAAGGACACATCAGGCTGAGAGGGACACGCTGAAAAGCTGAGCACCTGCAACTAATATTATACTCATCTGCTGTAGGATGGAGCTGACTGGATGCTTTTGTTTGCCACTTCCAATGGGGTTTAGATTTTTGAACAGTACCCTTTTAATATAGCTGTTGTATTTGTTTTCCTCTCATATTTTATGGAATGTTTGTGTAGTGTCAGTAATAAATACTGTGTAGCAAGAAAGCATTCCTGTGGAGACAGAAATAGCTCCCACTGAGACAAAAGGCCTTGACAATCTATGTAATAAATGTAGATTTGTAAATATTATTAAATTGCTAGCATACAAACCTGGTTTAATTCATAATTATGAAATCTATTATTTGTAATATTAGAAAAAGAAATGAGAAAAAGTTAATGTAAAATTAGTTATGTATTTCAAGGGTGCACTTTTTTTAAAAAGCATGCAGTTGGACTGCAAAATAATACATGTGCAATTAGAGACACAGTTAGAGCTTTTACAAATCTGTCAGATGTAAACATTTGCATGTCATTCCATCTATTCAATGCCAGAAGTCAAAATCAGTCAAAATTAGAGGTTTGGGACTTTGTTCAGAGTAGTATACAGAAAAGGACTTTAAGTAAGCTGCTTTGTCATCAAAAAATAACTTCAATTAATATTTGTCACAAATATATCTTTACTGTAAGAGATGGATTATTAGACTAGGTTTGTAGAATCAGATACTCATGACTAGATCCAAACACACTTTTGGGTGTCCAATTTTCTATGAAAATACCTATTTTAAACATAAAGATCTTCAGGCACATGCTTAGGGTTTTTTGCCTAGTCCTGGAAATGCGTAATCACTCCTTAATTCCCAAGAATAAAGTCCTGTTGACTGAATCAGGCTGTAAGTATTCCCAGGGGAGGCTGCATTATCTGGAAGCAAGACAGCCCCCAGATAGATCACCTGCAGAGATCATTACCTTGGACAACCTCTAAAAACCCCACGTTGCAACATCGAGTGTGTCCATGCTGAAATCTAGTCTTGGCTAGCCTTTACTAGCAACCAATGCACCTTCTACAGAGGTGCATTCTTCTTGCATATTGAAATTGTTTCTGTTGTGTGTGTTAGAACAGACTGAAGTCAACCAGGACTTTACTGATGTCAGCAGTTTCATGTTTCTACCTAATTCACTCTCATGCATATGAGTTACAGACACTTCTAATCAGTTCCATCCAGTTTAAACTACCATATTTTCAAACTGAATAATAGAATACTGTCATCCATAAGCCTCCAGGCCCATAAAAGCTTCAGAGGAAGCTATTTATTTAGGCAGGAGGAAATAGATAGCAGCAAATAATATCTGTAACACTATGTAGACACTGGTTTGTGCCTACTGAGGAGATTTGGAGAGCCCATTGGGTTTCCCTGTGTAAGTTTAAAGAAGTCTCAACCACATCTGTTGAAAAGTATATGCAGAATTCTTTCCTGACACGTGAGTCAGCAGTGAGCCATTCCAGTCAGAGTTGGTGTTCATGGTGCTGATCCAATCTGCATAGGCACACATCAAATACAGACTCAGAAGGTCTGGTGTGTCTACACTGGACACATGTGACTTACCCTTCACACTCATTCAGAACCATTTTCTATATGCCAGGATAATTTGGGGAAAAACACACAGCTGTTGCAGGCATATAATAAAAAACCTTTCTCCAAGCTTCCTAAAATGGAGCAATTTCCAAAGTGAAATTGGATTTCATTGTATAAGATTGGATGACAGATCTTTCCCCAGCTGCAGTTCTGGCTGACAGATCTCAGGCACATGGAAATGATACTCCATGCTTTGTCACTGCACCAATATAGTTTCAGGTGCTCCCATTATTTCTCACTTTTCTTATAGAGACAGCAGCCCTGTGTGAACATCCCCTGAATGGTGCAGGGCAGACACATGTACCAAAATATTCCTACATGATTTTCAGAAGCATTTGCACTTGACCTGCCTCTGCTTTCTCTTGAAATCTGTGATAAACCTTCCTTGTGGCAACATTAGTTGTTTCTTTTGTTGGGGTTTTGGGGTTGGTTTTTGTTTTGTTTTGGTCTGGGTTTTTTTTTGTAATTAAATGAAAGAAGACATAAACACTTTTTGAAATCTATCTTTTTGTTTTTCAAAAGCCAGCCTAAAGCATAAACTCAAACAGACTTTGGAAAGGGAGGTGCAGCCCTGCCCCCCAGTAAAGCAATGGATTGTAACAAAGGGAAAGCTGCTGCGAGAGGATTGTCATTTAAGAAATTAAAATATTCTAACTAGGTGTCTACAGGGAAGGAAAACTTTCCTTTCCTTGTCACTGATGCTGTTTACTTCTCATTAATTCCACTGTCTGATAAAGCATTTCTGGGGTAGCAACAGCCTACAGTTCACACAGAGGCTGATACCACCAGAGCATGTGGACAGACCTTGTGACCTGGTCCTGGCCTCCATTCCACAAACTCCTTTACACAAAAGGGCAGCCACCTTCCTGCACCTCTGGGAGAGTTGAAATCATCAGAGTTTTGCCCTCTCCTCTCTTTGCATCTTTCTTGCTCTGTCCAAGAGACTGATGTGAGCAAAGTCAGCTGCTGCTGCCCCTGTTTGGCACCAGAGAGCTGTAGAGATCTTGGGGGATGCAGCTTCACTGTCCCTGCTCCGGGGCTGTAAGGAGCTGTGTCCACCCCAGTGAAGAACACAAGAAAAGTGAGGAAACTGAGGAAATGGTTGACACAAGGTGGTTTAAAAGTTAGCTGAGACTGGGGACTAGGGAAACTGCAGTTGACACTCCTAAGAATCCCACCACCCAAAAGGAAGCAGCTAAGTTATTGAGGAAATGGTTGGTTGCAAAGGTATCACAATGTCATCTGGTTGATTAGCTTACCACAGCTGCCAGCACATTTAAAGCATTAAATTTAATTTATCATGAAAACATTTCAGGTAGTGTACTTAGCTGTTTCTTGACCAAATTTAAACCCATCAGCAAAGTCAGATGAATTGTAAATCACAGAATTCTATGTTATTATGATGTGTGTCATATAATTCTGAGTTATATGCTCCTCCTGAGCCCTGGTAGGTGTCCAGCAGAGTCAGCCTCCAGTCAGCAGCTGGAGGAAACAGCCACCAGCAAGTCAGACATCTGGGGAAGTGAAACATCAGCACTGATAGTGGCTCCAATTTCCTGGCAGTGTCTTTTGAGGGATTTCTGTTTCTGCAGACAAGAGCTGCAGCTCTAACCTGGGGCTAAGCAGCCATTTTTCTGAGACTGCTTTTCATCCACAGTTGGAGGGAAAGGAAAAATCCAATATAACAGAAAGCAAAGGAGAGCCAGGGAAATCCACTAGGAGCCTGAGTCAAGGCCAAAGCAGGGCAATGGCATGAGAAAACATGCCAATGGAATGTTTCACTTATTATATAATCTTGATAGCTCTGGTTTATGCATTTCATTAATATGATATTAAACTACACTTTTTGTAATAATTAAGTAATATTTATACAATTGTAGTTTACCTTCAGAAGAATTTCAGTCCATTTTATAGCAATAGAACTGAAAACCTTTTTAACATAAGGACAGAAGAAGTCCTGCCCCTGTTCTTATATACTTACTATCAGGTGTATTTACTTAGCTAGTAATGAAAAGAAACTCTGTGCCAATAAATTGAGGATGTTTTACATTTTTTGCATTTTTTCTGTATTTTTTTAATAAAAAAAAAAACTTTTCTTTCAAAGTACACAATAAGGAAAGGCTCTGCACACAGCTATGTCAAATTAAAGAAAAAGTTTGCCCCAGCAATCTGCAAAATTACCAACATCATTGATGCTGCAAATATTTCTGTACAAACTTTGTAGTACATGGAACCCTTTCCTCATAAGCTGCAAAACTCAGCATTTATGTAACAGATCAGAGGGTTTTTATTATCCATTACTTATTTTCTGTCTTCATTGCAAAGCCCTGGTCAGGAAGGGGTTTAAAGGAAAGGTAGGAAGAGTAAGGTGGGATCAAGTCAAGCCTGAGAAAAAGGTTTAGTGATGTGAACAGAAAGAAAGGAAACTGGGGAAAATGAGCATTTTATGCTAATTATATTTAAATGAAGAAAATATTTTTATCAAAATCAGGTAATAGAATTATAGAAAAGCTAAGTCTATGACTATAAAAAGTCTTTACAATTAAAAAGAAACTTCCTCCCTGGGCAGCATAATGGATAACAGCATTCAGTTAGTCGAGGGTTATTAGGCCCCAGTGGTCTGTCCTAAAAGCTGGGGGATGGATTATAAAATAAAGGGGAAGCAGGGTTAGAAAGAGTGTGTTCCCTTTCTGCCTCCCTTGGGTGCTCTGTGATTTTAGTTTGATTGTTCGATTCCTGGACTGCCCTCTGGACAATAAAACATTCTCTGAGGGAAAGTCTCTAAAAGAATTTGGACTGCAAGTTTATTTTCTTTCCCTGCAATAATTCACACAGACTAAGGGATTCTTGATGTGTTGAAATATCTCCTAGTGGCTGCTGCTAGAATTAGATATTGGACTCCAGTAAATTAAAGTGTCTGCTATGGAAGTCTATTTGTGCTTAAAGCAGCAAAGGCAATCGTGTCTATATGGGGTGCTACTGCTGGGAATTTATTTCCATTGTGGTGGCTCCTTTTGACAATGTGTGAAAATTTAACTGGCTGCAGTTTAAGATTGAAAGTGTAAACCATACCATTCACAAGAGTTGTGTTTTACAATACAGACCCACAGCCACTGTAGGAATTGCAGATTAAAACTGATGGGGCGAATAAACTCTGTGTTTAGTAAGGGCAGAAAGAGGTTAAAAGTCTGACCTGCAAACAAATCTGGTGCTATCTCTACCTCACAATTGCAGCTTTTGGTATGGAAAAATATTTAAAGTAATTTAAATGTGCCCTCAAACTAAGGGTCCAGTTTAGTAAATCACAGACTTTCTGACTAAACAGCCCACAAAATTTCTTGTGTTTGCTTTAATCATAACATATTATGGAACATAATTTATTCCAAAAGTAGCCACAAAATTAGAAAGAGATCTTTAGAGGAACTTTTGTCATCTAAGGCCATCTAAGAATGACCAAGCAGCTACATAGACTTCAAATAATGTACTGCTATATCATAAAGTCATAGAAATTATTTCCAGATTTTCCATTAGCTTGTCACAATCTCACATTATCTTGACTTTTGTCTGGATTAAGTTTTAATCTGGCAACTGTAGTCCAGGCCTTACCATCAAATAGTTATTAAATGCAGAAAGAGGTATTCAGACCTGCTCTGGTTAGGAGGAACATGCTAGCAACTGAACAGCTGGTGAAGTAAACCAGGTACCTTTTTGCTCATAGTACTTTACATATTAATGATGACTTGTGGGGAAATGGAGATCGGTTCAGTGGAAGACAGGGTGTCCAAAAATGTTCAGACACCTGTGTCTGACCTTTGTGCACGTACAGATGGGGATTGCAAAGCAAGAACATCTAATAGACATTATCCAAAACATCAGAGCTGCCTGGTTGGGTACCTGTGGGTTCTGCTTTAAGCCTTTGCTCACCTTTTTTACCACCCGATGTGAAAAAACATAAGAGGGTGGCAATGGCTTAGAAAAATTATGGATCTTGTCATCTGGCAGAGTGGACACAGAGATGAAGCAATTTCCAGTGAGATTTTACAGGACCTGCTGCTCCCAGGAGCTGCACATTTTTGAGCATCACTTACCAGTGCACTGTGATGCCTGGGACACGCCGGTTTGAAGCCATGTGCGGCTGCCTGGGATTGCGCTCATGCTAGCGGATTTGTCCAAATGACTTCAAACTAAGCCTAAACCGTTCCTAGTTCCAGCGGGGTCTGTAGCGTTTGGGTCTGTCAGTGCATTCTCTAGGCGGCAGCGCTAGCCCAGAGGGGCAGGAGTGCTGGGACGTGTCGCGGTCGGGCCGATGCGCTGGCTGCAAGGCGTGGGCAGGAGCGGCTCCCGGCGCTGCTGCTTCCTGCAGTACAACAGCACCATCGAGGGTCTGCGCCGCAGCACAGCAGGGTGGCTGCCCGCAGCCCCTTCCGAACCTCAGGAATCGTCTTCCTGAGCTTTCCAGCAATCGAATGTCTCTTAAACGTCAGATGAGACTTTACCTTAAGAAAGCATTCGTGTTTAACAGCTCCTCTCCTATGGCAGCGTCCACGAACTGATCAAAAACACCAGCGACCTTATTTCTCATATTTACAAAGAAAGGTAACAACTTGTAATCAAACTAGTTTAATATAAAACTTGATATTTGGGTTGCACATAGCCTAATTAGACAGGTGATTTTTAAGATTATCGTTCTTTCTCACTTCTCCCATCATCTATATCCATTTTCCACACTAAAAATGAAAGTTAAGAGCGTATAAATAAAGAGCAGACAACGCAGTCTCATATCATGAAAACCTACATTTTTCCTATTGACCTTTCCCTGATTTCCAGCAGAGAATTATGACTTGAATATTTGTCTATGATTTTTCTATGGAAGTCTACCCATTGGTGCCCTGTAAAGAATTATTCCCTTGCTCCCTCTGTTTGAAGAGGATTTGGATACTGCTTAGTGTTTGGGTTTTCTTAGCTCCGTTTTCCTTTTTGCTTGGTAATCTGTGATGCTGCTTTTTTACTCTTGGAAATGAATAGTACTGAGCAAAGTAATTCAGAACATTTCAGACAGCGTATGAAATGTGTCTCCCTTTTCCAAAACTTCTAGACTCTGTCCTTCCACAGGGGAAAAATACTATGAAAGAATCTATGTAGCAGTTTTATTGTGTCACTTAAGAGTCAATAAATGTGAGTAGAAGTCTAGGACTTGACCTGATCCTACACAGCCTGGCAGTTTTCTTGGAGGTCAGCTGGATTCGGTTTCTCACCAGCTCTCAGCAGAGGGGAAATTGGCACCATATTCAGTGTAGTTTACACACAGCTCCTGATGTTTCACTAATTTGACCTTAATGTTCTGGTTTGAATCTGCAACACATGGTGAAAACAGATTTATACATTGCTTAGATGTACACCTCTAAGCTTTTTCTGGAATTGTACCTCCTTCCTTCATTCTAAGGTTCCTTATTGCTAATGGTTGGCCCTTGCTCGCTGCCAGATGTCCATCAAAGCTGCTCTGCCACTTGCCTCCTCAGCTAGACAGGGAGAGAAAATATAACAAAAGGTTCATGGGTCAAGATTAGAACAGGAAAGAGATCAGTTATCAATTACTGTCATGAGCAAAACAGACTTGGAGAAAATGAATCTCTTACCAATCAAATCAGAGTAGGATAATAAGAAATAAAACCAAAACACTTTCTCTTCACCCCTCCCTTCTTCCCAGGTTTAATTTTATTCCTGAGCTGTCTATCTGCTCCCTGCAGCAGCCCAGGAGGACAAAGGAATGTGAACTGTGGTCAGCTCTTCACACCTTGTCCCTGCTGCTCCTTCCTGCTCTGGGGGAGGGCACTTCACCTTCTTTTCCTCCTCCTGGGGGAGACAGACTCCACGATCTCCTCCAATGTGAGTCCTTCCCATGGGCTGTGGTTCCTCCTGAGCGGCTCCACTGTGGTTCCCTTCCACAAGGTGCAGTCCTTCAGGAGCAGACTGCTCCAGCGTGAACCCCCGCCATGGCATCACCAATCCTGCCGGCGAACCTGCTCCACTGTGGGCTCCTCTCTCCACTGCTCCAGAGATCTTGAGCCTGCTCCATCACAGGCTTTTCTTGTGCCACAGCCTCCTTTGGGCTCTGGTGTAGGGTCCTCCAGGGCTGCAGGTGGATCTCTGCTCCCTGTGGTCCCCCCTGGGCTGCAGGGGCACAGCTGCCTCCCCACAGCCTGCACCACGGGCTGCAGGGGAATCCCAGCTCCCGTGCCTGAGCACCTCCTGCCCCTCCTTCTTCACTAACCTTGCTGTCTGCAGAGCTGTTTCTCTCACATGTTGTCACTCCTCTCTCCAGCTGTAGTTGAGCAGGTGGGTTTTTTCCCTCTCTTAGCTCTGTTGTCCCTGGGGTGCTGAAGGCCTCCCCCTTGTCCAGCAGGAGCTCTATCTTGGAGCCAGTTGACATTGGCTCTGTTGGACATGTGGGAAGCTTCGAGAAACTCCTCACACCTAAAGCCCCCCCACCCATTGCCAAAACCTGCTATGCAAACAAAATGTGTGTATATAAAACTTATCATTTTGTCCAAATTTAGATTGCTGAGTAGTAAATCAAATGTTCTGAAAATTACTGGGAGTTCAGTGTGTCCTCAACTAGACATCACAGAATTAGATAAGAGAAAGGGTTAGGAGGGATTCTTTTATCCAGATGCTGGAGATTTCATAGCATTCTTGGGCTTCTGTGCTTTATTATCCTAATTTGACAGTTGTGTCAGTAGAATAAAAACTATTTTCTTAATTTTATAATCATCTTCTCTACTAAAAGCTGTTTTACACAGTGAAAGACTATTTTGAAAGTCTTCATTTGATCCATTTGATTTTTCTTCCTTAGATTTAACTGTACCACTTTCTTCACATTCCGTGTCTACGCATCTTTATCTTATTCTTCTTTGGTCTCTCAAATACAGGCAATTGAGAAAATTGGTTTACTTTCAAGTAAACTTTTAACAGAAAATAAAATAAAAAAAAAAAAAAAAGAAGGCAAATGAAAAAAAAGATAGGTGGCTTTGAAATGAAAGGAATAACAACAAGAGCATTTGAAAGTGTGACACAGATTCTGAGGTGCAGTGAAATGTGACTAAATCTGACCCATTGCTGTGAACCTGACACCATATTTTTAGGACAATGCCTGTTATCTTCTTTTGGGAAGCTTTTTCAATGGTCCTGAATGTACCTGTAATCAAATTATTTTTCCATTCTTCCTTTCTTTTTGGTGATAAGGATATATAAGGATAAGGATATAATGACATAATCTATCTGTCTCTTCTGCCCACTCAGTCAAGTACTGTCTGATTATATGTGTAAAGTCTAATCATAATTTTGTGCCTGCCTTAAGCACAACCACAAGTAAAATAGGCATAGGGGAATATAATTTGAGTTCTGTGTGTCACTTAAACAAAGGACTGATTAAGAAAATATATCTGTTCATCTATTCTTTATTACAAAGTCGGAATTACCACAAAAATCACAATCATTCTCTAAAAGCTGACTGGGAAAAAAAATGGGGAACTTGCCAGGTGAAATATTTTAATGTTTTCAGTCCTAAAATATGGCTTTTCCTTGTACACAAGCCTTTCCTTTAATATAACTAAGTTGTTTGGGTTTTGTTTTTTTCCTGAAAGGGATTATTTGTTTATGAATATTGCTTGTTGAAAAAAAACCAAGCTTATTGCTTGGTTTTTTTTGATAAAAAGCTTTATCAAATCAGTATAACCATAGAGAATATAGGCCTTATTCCCATTTTATATCTGGAAATCTCTGAAGATCTTTATTCATGTATGTCAGGTGATACACCATCAGCCAGGGCTTTGAGAAATAAGAACTGTAAGCCTTTATGCTTACAGTTTATACATTTATCAGTGAACAGCCATTATCATGCTACACTGAAAGAGTCCTTGTAAACACAGGATCAGCCATTTCAATGGGCCCTTATGAGCAGCAAGATTCAAATGATAAGCAGTAATTAACTCAGCCCCCATCTCAGCCTCCTCAGCCAGCAGCCTGGCTGTCCTGAAGGTAGCATGAGGGCAGAGCAAGTGGCTGAAAACTTCCTGAGAATCATGGCATGCTAGTCTCAAAATCATGAACAAGTTTGGACAATGGAAGCTAGATATTGTGGGGTTAATCCTTAATTCTTGAAGAAAGCAACAGAAAAAGACCAGAACAGAGAGTTATGTAAAATGTGAGAAGATGAAAATAAGGGGGAATGAATGTTCAGTACTCACCAACCAGTATTCTCTCATCGCATTCCTGGAGTTCAGAGACCTACAAAAATATATTCATGTTGAAAAAGAAAACAAATAATGCTTAAATGTTGTATTTCCTGGGTTTTGGTGAAAACAAACATGGCAAATAATCATCTTAATGTCTGGTTTCTGTTTGTTCAACATGATGTTTTGGTAGTGTTGAGCACTCATCACAGATGACATGGTTTCCTTTACTCACTTACATCCCTGTATATAAAGTGCACAGTTGATTTAATTTGGCCGTATCTGAAACCCACATTCCAGCATGCAAGATGATGTGTTAAAGGAAGAAAGCAAAGGCCTGGTTGCTTGGGTGCATAATAACTGTAGTTTTAATATTTGTACTCAAGATGGCAGCATGAAAACATAAAAAAATGCTTCAGTGGCAGCTTTGCAGAGTGCCACTGGCTCTTCCCTACTCATTTTATTGCATTCTGCTCAACAAGACTGAACAGTTCGAAGCACAGAACTGTTCTGTGTTCTGTGTCCTTCCTTGACCACAGAAGTTCCTCCTTGTTCCACAGAACAGTTCTGTGGTCTTCCTTGCCCACATAGATGGGCAAGGAGGAACACCCAGAGAGTAAATACTAAAGAAGAGGGAAAATGATCATTAAAATTTGTGTTATTAAAAATAGACTAATGGTGAAACAATGAACTTTCTGACAATAGTTCATTAACAGTTAAAATACCAAATTAGAAAAATATTAGCATAAACCATATTCTGGTGAATTCCTACCAAATCTTTCAGCTGCAATGAATGTAATTGTGATGACTGTCTTCTCCCATCAAAATGACAACTATGATGTTTTAAAATAACATCTTTGTTCTTATTCTGAGTGGTAATATTTTCCTGCATTTAAATGCATTTTATTTCCCACCACAGATGTATCCCCTCTACCCCTTTGCTTCTCTGTCTCATGAGTTATGCATGTATATTTTCCTATCAATGCACATGCATTATCTAATTGTTTTTTCCCAAAAAATATTTAATGTGCTTAGCTACAAACCAACATAGTGTGTGCTTTGCCTATGGAGATGAAAATTGCTTAATTTATTACTCATAGATTATATAGAGTTTGGTGCCAAGAAGCTTTGGTACCATGAACTCTGATACATTGAAAAGTTCTTGTCAGGTATCATTATGAAGGTATGTTATTGTGTTTTATCACACAGAAGGTTGCACTAGGGTAAAACAGAAGGGGTAAAATTAGGCTAAGCCAGAAATCTGACCGTAAATCACTGACCAACATTAGGAAATATTAATAGAGTGAGCAGACACAATTCATCTGGAGCCAAATAAATCCCTACAGAGAATTTTCCAAAAGAAATTAATACAAAAGCATACTACTTCTGTGAAGGTAGAAACTGGGGTATGTTAACTCTCCCTGACATTGTAGCAATATTAGACTAACAATGCTTAAATACTCCAGGCCCCGTTTGTATTTTTAAATCTTCACATCAGCATATTTTCATTGACAGCAAAATAGAACAATGTGTGAGAGATGGAGAAAGATGTATGGTGTTACAGGTTATGCTAAATCTGTATAATAAGAGAGTTTTCTGTTATGTTTAGAAATCAGTATGGTGATTTACAGAAGAGTACAGGCTATATGTCATCCCTTACTGACGTGACAGTGTACCTCTCCATTTAGGAGACAGAGGGATGGCTGCTAAATTGGTCTAAGGGAGATTCTTAGGAAGGAAGTAGTTAGAGCAGATTTTGTTGTGTTCTTAAAGATAGTGTAATATTTATGGATTTTCATAGTAATTTCAAATTTAAAACTGTCCCAAGTTTGCCAGTGTAGGATAGATCAAGTAAACTAGTCATTGTTGGAAAATGCCTTGAATCTGGGTAAGCCTCTTTTTTCACTTTTCCTAAAATGGAAAAATTATCTGCAAATGCCCACAACATCTGACATTATTTACCAGAGGAGATATAGTATTGTAATGTTCTCTCCCTATTAATGGAAGTCACGGAAAAAAGAGGGAGGTATTTGTAAGACTTCAGTTTCTTAGTCCCCGTCTGTAGCAGCATTTCCAAAGAGTCACATGTAGCCATCTGGTTACCATCTGGGTTTTATCAAACAGCATGGGACATTTCCAAGTAGTTATGCAGAAAAAAACTGAGCATCAACAGTGTGTGTGTAAAAGTACCTGAAAGAAATATGCATGCTCTGCCATGGAAGCTCCATCATACAGAGCATATGACCAGCTTTTTATCCAGTACTTTCTTTGAATATCTGTTCATTTTGATGACAGTAACCCCTCTGACTTGTTGCAGACTGAGCTGTTGCTTTCTGAGCTATAATCAGTCTAGCTGAATTGTACCTGCTGGTATTAATGATGTAAGAGTGGATTTTTACAGCACTTACCCATTACAGGGACTTATACTCCAGTTAAAGGCAGTTGCACATGCTGAGCATGGCTTCATGGACATTCTGCTGAAGAAAAAAGGTGCTTGGCAATTCTCTTGTGTTTTTGCTTTGCAGCAGTACCCCTTCCTTGGGCTTCTTTGGAGCAATGGAATACCCGAAGGAATGGCATACCTCTAAAATCCTTTTCCAGCCATATGCCTAGTTTCAGCATAGAATCATAGAATATCCTTAGTTGGAAGGGATTCCCAAGGATTATCAAACTCCCCATCCTGTACAGGACAGCCCCAATAATTACACCATGTGCCTGAAGGCAAGTGCAGTGAGCCCAGCGTGAACATTTGAGTTTAGAGACAAATGAATGATTGTGTCCCTTTGCAGCTGCCATGACTGGACAACAGGTCATCTCTTCATGTATAAAGAAAACAAAAATCTGCAGGACCTTTTTGTAGCATGTCCTGGTTGCAAATGCTGGTCATTCTGCCCCTCAATTCCTCTTATTTCTTGCTGGATGCACAATTTAGAGAGCTCTGAAAACAGCAGTATAACATGAATCCTCTAATTCTCTATCTGGTTTTGCTGAGATTCTACCACATGCAAAAAACCAAAACAAAACAAAGCAAAATGAAACAAAACAAAAACAAGCAAACAAGCAAAAACCAAAGCAAGACAAACCAAAAGGAGCAATTAATGAAATAAATCAGATGTCATGACTTTGAATTCTCCTGTCCTCTCTCCACATAATATTTCCAGTCGTATTAAGCTACTATTTGAAAGAGACTCTAATGGACTGATTCTTCCAGTTACATGCACTGGTTTCATTTCATTTAAGTAATGAACCCCCAAATTGCACACAGTTAATGATTTATCCCTAGGCCTACTATGACTACTGGTAGTCTTCCTGACAAAACAGTATGTTACCATCCCTTCCTGAGATCAAGCTGAAAGTGCCTTTTGAAATGGTTGAATCCATTTATTTGGTTTTGTTATTCATCTTCCTTCGTGACATTTGTTGCAGTCATCTTACTGCTCTGAGGGATTTCATAATCCTAAGCTTGTATTTGTCTTGAGCTGTAAAGAGCAAAACTCTTGGGAGGAAGGGGGAAGTAATACTTCTATTCCTATAAGCAAAAAGTCAACAAGTTGATAAAGATGGAAAGACAAACTAGCAATATCATTTAAGGTAATTTTGTGTCTAGCTAAAGACAAAAAGTTGAAAACATGCCAGAACATTTCAGGAGGGCTCTGTACAGAAGAGGAAATTTGTCTGTCCTCTTGCTTTTCAGTTTGGGTTAAAACAAAAAATTCCCCTGCATTTTAAGAAAGCACATCCAGACACAATATTCAAGGTAACTGAAGATAATTAATGATCTTCCATATAAGAGGAAAATAGGAGACAGGCAGATGGGACAGTCCTTAGAAAAGCAAAGAAAAGTTCTGCTCTGAAAAAAAATCAATTCTGAAGTTAGTATATGGAGATTCCTTTGTTTCCTCTCTTGCCAAAGGAGATGCAGGTTGTGGAGACACTACAAAAGAAGGGATTAGGGAGTTGGGGCATAAAAGGAATTAGAATAATGAAAATAATCCATGTAGTTGTTCTGTAGGAGGACGCCCAGAGCTCTTTTGATATATATCATAGCTGAAAAATGATACAGTAATAAAATCTCTGGAATTCAGCAATAGGTTAGTAAGCAAACATGCAAATACATTTCTGTGAAGGCTAAAGTACTTTTGCCTTCACAGAAATGTATTTGCATGTTTGCTTACTTGAGGCAAACAGCAGTCATTATAATCCAACCAAAGCTTCGGCTTCCACCTAAAAACTCATTGATCTACCACAAAAAAAATTATATGGGAACTGGAACTTTAAATTCACTAGCTTAAAAAATACTAAAAAATTACAAAAAACCTTGTGCCAAAAAAACACACTCTAATGTTCTCATTGATATGTGAAAGATTATTCACTGTTAGATAGTTTTAGGAATGTTATGATTGAGTTAGTAGAATATTTTAAACTATTTTGCTTTTTATTCACTTGCCAGCTTTAGTCCCTCTCAGGTGGAAGCTTGAAGCTCTCTTTTCTATTGGGGATTTTTTTTTTTTTTTTTGGAATATACCCAGCTTCTCAAATCACAGCTTTCTTTCATGAGTAAGAATTAGGCATTGCAGCTAATAGTGTTAAGAGATCTTCCAGCTTTTGACTGATCACAGCTGAAAAATAGCTAACTGCTGAGCTTCAGTGAGCTGGCAGCATTGACCCAGACAAAAGCTTATAGAGGCATGAAGATGGAAGCATGAAGGCTAAGCCAGAAGAAGTTTCTTTATTTCTTTAAAGCTGTGAACTTGTAGGAAAAGACAGTAATGGTGGCTAAGCATTTAGCCACAAAAATTTTCAGTTTTGCTGAGACCATCAGGATTACTTGATATGGAGGTTTTAGCATCTACATTGTCCATTAGTGGAACCTTCACAGAGTCTGTTAGCTCATGAAGTATCAACAGACAGGACCCATGAGAGAGGACCTCAGTGCTCCAGTGTAGGCAGTGATCAGCACATATGTGAGTCTGACTGGAGGAAGAATCCCAGAAGCACAAACAACTTCAGATGTTCAAACCTGTATTTGGTAAAATCTGAAGTACAGAAATAAGTGAAGGAGGTAACATAAGACCATGGGGACAGGGGGAGATGGGGCAAGAGCAAGAGAGTTTTAGACACAGATTTGCTCCATGAGAACATGAATAGAAAAGGCAAGATGGCAATGAAAAACTGTTTTCAATAAAATGAAAAAGGCCAGAACTGAGAGGCCAAGAGAAACATAAATGATTTTCAAGATTTTAAGGAGGAGAAGGAAACATGACTCTTAGACAGAAGAGAGAGAATAAAGAACTGAAGCCTCTTAAAATCATGGTGGAGATGCAGGTTTTCATTAGTCAAGAGTCCTGGCTAAGAAATTGTAGATTTGTCATTTGAGCAGATCCAGCAGAAAATGTGCTGCTTGTCAGGATGCATTTAGCAAGAATATAAATTAGATGAAACTGTAAGGTTGTAGAAACTTCTGGTAAATCCAGAGGAATGAATTAATATCTTTTGTGCTGTAGCAAGTGACACAAGTGTCCCATTAGATGGGTCTCTTGGTGGAAGAATACATTCAGTAATTTAAAAATTCATGGTAGTTACTGAAGTTTTCAAGTCCATATGAAAAATAGCAAAAGCATGGCAAGTTCAGGAAGCAGAAGGGTACCATAAGCTAGCAAGTGCTATGGAAAAGATCAGAAGGAAGCAGAGTCCACAAGGAATGCAGAATTGTGGAAGCAGAGAGAAGAGTATAAGAGTGAAATTATGTCATCAAACACAGGACATTTTGTGTAAAGTGAGAATGAGGCAGAATAAATCTTGGCAAATTTCAAATCTCAGTTTCTTAAAAAACTATGACAACTACATGAAGTATCATCAGTTTTCATTAATGACAGTAGTTCAGAATGCAAAATGAAAGGTATAATTTCTTATAGAAGTTTAAGGAAAGAAAAACATAGGAAATTTTTTCTAAGAGCTTGATTAGTGATGCAAAATTGGGAAGCCTCTGCCATACAGAGAAGTGTCCTGTTTTCATGCAATATCATACAATCTTAAAGACTTTTTGAAAACAGTAATTGAATAGCAGTTGAAGTTTCAAAATGCTGCAGCTACAGAGCGATAACAAATTTTTTCTGCTATAAATGGGAAGAACTTTGTGATTGGGAGGAAATGAACTGAGATGCCTAGCTAATCAGCTGAGGCCTCTGATTTGTTAGCAGAGAGAAGGCTAAAAACCTAAGACATAACAGGAAGTACTTCCAGAAGAATAAATAGAAAAATGTTAAGGTCACCAAATGAATTTCATAACTTTGAGTACTGTGTACAGTACTGATCAACTGTGTTGCAGAATGACAAGCTCATAGTGTGAGAGAAATTCTACCAAGTTGCTGCAGATCTTAGAAACAGAGCTATAAATAGAGCTACAAGAGGGACTTGCATTGGGCAGTATATATATGTGCATATGTGTGTTGATGACCTAACTTTCAGAAGTTTAGCAAGGGACAAATTAAATCATACTTGGTTTTACATAGCATTTGAATTTAATTACATTATGCAACTATCCAAAAGTGCCTGATAGAATGTAACCTCTCAAATTCCTTTCCCCTTTCCTCTTTCTTTTTTTTTTTCCAGACAAAGATGTATCTTAGTTTTAAGTGGATTCTAATGGAATTTACAGAGCTGACCCTGCAGCTTTCCAATTTTGTAAGTTAGTGAATTTTCAAAGTGTTGAAGTATTCTGACCCATATGATGGAAATCCCAAAGGAGTATAAAACAGCAATGCAGGTATAAAGCAAAAACAAAAAAAACAAACAAAATATTTTGATCTAAATTTATTGTCCTATCACCATAAACTAGGTTTTATTGATAATAAATCTAAGGCTGAGAGTCTTGATGTGAAGCATTCTAAGAAATAACTCAATCTTAATTTCAGATCTATGTGTTAAAGATATTCCTTTTGCATAGCTTTCTGACCACAAATAGAGGAAAAAACTGTATAAACATAAAAATAGCACAGCCCTTGTGTCACAAATTTTAAGGCATCTGGATACAGCTGTGCAAATGTGAAATAATTAGACTATTTAATTACATATTAGAGCTTTAAAAATCTCAGCCTATTTAGTACTATAAGACTCTTGTCCTATTTTTGCATAGGTCCCAGTCTTCAAATCCACATGTAATATTCTTAGTAAAAACATTTCATTTATTATTGGTTTCGATGACTGACTTATTTTTAGTAACTTATGACATTCTGATAGGCTTCAATAGGTCTTTAGAAGTTTCAGTTCAGACAGAAAAAAAGAAAGTTCAGATTCTCAAAGCTAAGAAGCTCCTGACTGTACTATTTTCCTCTTGTTGCCAATAGCTAAAGTCTTCTTATTGCCCTCTTCTTCATTAAAACCATTGCTCAGACACTTTTATGTTTTTGTTGCTATGCTGTCTCCTCCTGCTTGTACTGCAAAGATGACATCTCTGCAAGCTGTGGATCAGAATGATACTCAGGAGGAGAGCTCAGAGCTATAACCTTGGGGGTTTTTTGGAGTATGTGATGTAGAACTCTTGTGTTTCTCACCTTTCCAGTCTGACCTTCATTTTGAACTTGGAGATGTGTAATGATGAACCTGTGCACAGGATGAAAGAAAGGCTGCTTACTGCTGTTAGCATTTGCTTGACTGGTAACAGATGTTCATGAAAGAGATAATTTTTTTAACTGTCTTGTGGTCTAATGTACAAGGCATGGAGATTATTAACATTCTGATCAATTACCATACTTTCCATTTATCCGCTTTTCTCACTTTTATAGGAGCCAGTGATCACACATTTTTCACAAGATGTTATCAATTTAACAGTAGCTTCTATTCAAATAATTTCAAAATTAAGTGTAATCCAAGGATGTAATACTAGAGTCAACATTTTATCTATTTTAATTCTTTCTCTGTGGCCTATGTCAGCTTATGTGTTATATTTTATTCAGCAGCAAAAAAAGGAAAGACCTGTAATTTTTCACCCTCAAGGACACAGCAGTTCCACTGAGAGTCATCTTTCCTCTCTCATTCCTGTAGAAATCCCTGCACCTGTGCTTGAAGTCTTTGAGGTCTCAGCTAATGAAGTAGGTGCTATTTATAACTCTCCAAATCACCAACAGTTTTTGATGAAAAACAGTCAGTCCTGAAAGCATCTGTGCCACACAAATAGTTCCTCAGATTTGAACTTTAGACCAGCTCAGTTCAGAGAAGACAATCTGTCCTTTCTGCCTTCTCTTCCTCATGTCAGATGTTTCGTACCAAGACAATTTCACATTTTCACTTCAAAAAATAGAAGGAATCTGAGCCATAATGTCAACTGAAAACTTAGTAATAATTGCACCAAGTTACTCCTGATCAAATTTCTGTGGCCTAACAACTTCTGCTCAGCTGGCATACAGAGACTGTCAGCCTACATTGCCAAAGCATGATGTGAAGTCATACAGCTTCAGCTGCATTCCACAGTCACCACAGCTCACTTCAGCACAGCAAGCTATGGAAACACAGTATTTTGTCTGGAAACCTGAGTCCTAAATTTTTATGCGTTAGTCAGTTCTTCTTCTATGTAGGTAATTTGTGTCAAGAGACAAGTTTTTGGAGATTTAAGCTGAATAGTTTAAGTACAAATGTGTGATGCTTTGGCCCACATTCTCTGTAGAATCATTGTGGTCGTGAAATTTCCTATGTGGTCATACTCATCCTTTTTTTTCCTTTGTCAGCCATCGATAATTTCAGTCACATAAATTGTCTGAATGACTCTGCAATCAAAAGCAATGTCTTCCAGCTCTGGACAGAAGACATTGGACTGATTGCAGAGAAGAAGTTGATTGCTGCCATAAAAATTCCCTGAAGAGTCCAGATCCAGGCAGACTAGACCTGATCAATTTTCCTGTGGGCATGCTTACCCTTGCTGAGGGAGGGGACAGAGGAAGGAATCAGTGAGGATCAGCTAGCCTCCAAGCTACCCTCTTGGTAGTTTTCCAAGGGCTGGTAGGACTCTAGTCAGTCTCTGAAAGAAATACTCATGGGAACTTTACCTTGTTTCATAAAATGGAGGACTAGAGCGTCCATTCTCTCTACAAAATAGAAAAAGAGTATGGGATCATTTCCTGAGCTTGCCTTTAGTATCTTTTTCTATGGAATTTCTTCAAATTAAGCTGACTGAAAAACAAAAAAAAGGATCTATGCAATTGTTCCAGCTCTACAGAAACTTGCAGTTGTTTCATTCTTCTCTCCAAATAATATATTCCATGCATTCACCTCAGCAGCTCTGCTCATAGCACACTGTGGCACCAGCCTGTTACAGCACAGAGGAAGGACTGAAAGGGTCCATTCTAATGAACATAAACTTCAAGACTCAGCCCTGCTGTCACTGAGTCTTTGATTTCAAATGAGGGAGAAAGCACTACTGTGTAGGCATGAGAATGGACAGCCTGAAACAGCCACCTGCTAGGGGGAGAGAGGGAAAGAGAATATACTCATCACACATGATATAGTAGCAGCTATGCTGCTAAGTGTATGCCTCACATACAGTGCCAATGGGCAGTCCACAACCCCAGAAATAAATCTGTCCCATATTCCCCAGCTGAAGAGAGGACAGAAGGCTGAGAAGTAAGAAGCTTATTTTAGCTGACTGTGTTACTAGAACACGGACAGAATTGACAGTTTTGCTGATATAGCAAAATTGAACTTATTTGTCTTATGCAAACAACAGAGAGCAATGAAAAATGAGAGGAGCCAAGCAGACTATCTCAAGACAAGCTGAAATGACTCATGTTAATTTATACTGTGGCTCTAATGCTTTCCATTAAATAAGGACTTTGTTTGGTAGCTCTGTTACCAATTAAGCTTGTAAAAACTTTCTGCCAGAGAAGCAGGGTCTGGGGTCACCCCAGATCATGCAACCTGGGAAGCATTAAGCAGAGGTGTTCTGGTGGCTCTACCCAGGACCAGACCTACTCAGACTATTCACCTGGTACATGTGAACACCCCTCTCCAGTGCTACTGACTCTGGGAGGCTTCTCAACTCAGACACAGCACAACATCAGATTTGCCCTAGCACTGTCATGCTTCTGAGTTCACTCTGACTAGCCCTCTCGAAATCTGAGGCTGTAAGATTTTGCAATACCACCCTTGGGTCCAGCAGTATCAGCTCTGAAGAGGAGCTAAGAATTCAAATTTGAGCAAAGCCATCCCGATGAGTATTGGCACTTCACAGATGATAGGAAGAAGAGAGACACCCACACCAAGACTGCATGTAGCAGATCAGGTTTATGTGAGTTATTGGTATCGGGTCTATACCACATGAAAACTGATCAAATGCTTCAACTGCACCTGAGCCAAAACCAACCAGCTGTGCAGAGAGACAGCTCCATTTTCTTACATCCATGACATGGTTAATTGGCAACATGGATAAAGAGTCCATGGATAATTAAGAGTGAAGTACGCAATATATCAGCATTCTCTTGGCACATTTGAGTAGTGACACATCATTTATTTCCCACAGACTGTGCATACAAAGCTGAAAACAGAATGTTCATCTCTCACAGAGAAAATGGGAAGATTCTCCATCTTTTTGCACATCTATACAATTTTGCCTATAAATACCCTTTTTTGCCTATAAACCAGCTAATTAAACATCTGATTTAGGGAGAATCCCCATGTACTGTAGTAGTGTGTTTGAGCCCGTGTCATTACGAACCTTGCCTTGGAATACACTGTGAGCAAGAGAACAAATACATCATGAGGGTTTGGGTAGTTGGCTAAAACCTGGAAAATACTTAGCATTAGTTTCTGTGCTCAAGCTGTAGAGGTTCCACAAGTACATTTTACCTTTTGAGGATGGGGGCCCCCAAGGGATATCTGAAACAGTCCCAGAGCCACTGGTTTCAGCTTCTTTCTCAAGCCTTATCTTAACTGTCTCAACTTGCATTGAGTAATTTTATGTTATTTGAGTTTCAGGGATTTCACAGTGTTCCTTACCAGTTCTCCCAGCACTAGCATCTGAATCTCTCTGTAGGTTTTTAATTCCTGGAGCCTTCTTACTGGGATTGCAGATTCAGCTCAGTTCTACTCTAAAACACACTTCCCTCTAACAGAGTTGTAATATAGATCTCCTTCAGCTGATAATCTGTGTCCAAAGACTGCTGCTTTATGAGAAGACAGGTAGTTGAGTCCCTGAAAATAAATACCCTATAGGTATCTCTGCCATGGAAATAGCAAGGTCTCCACAGTTCATGAGCCTAAATTCTAAGTTCTTGTGTCTAAAGTCCCATATTTATTGGTACCTTGTCTAGCTCTCGTGATATTATGTGAGTGAATTTGAAACATTCTTCTGCTGACAAGATATTTGGATATAGGTAGAACTTATGCTGTCTAAATATATCCTTAAGTACCAGATGCATAAGGATATTTCAGGACCCAGCCTCCCACTGATTTCAACAGATCTGCTATCTGCTTCCTACTTAGAAAATTAGTCACCTGTGTTTTATGCAGATAGATTTTAAGGGTGTTGTTTTCCCTGTGTCCTCAGCAGATTGACGTGCAGACAAGTCAAAAACACAAGCCAGCCATACCAGCATGATCTTATTTTGTACTTGCTGATGTGGCTCTCATTTTGCACTTCCTACTTTCTTTTAAAGTGAGTAGAACACATTTGCTTATTCTAGTATAAAAATAGCAAACAGAGAAGAAATAATGTAAATTGAATAAAAACCAGCAAGCTGTAAAAATTCTATGCAGTATGATGGGAAATCTTTTATCTAGGAAAGTGAGGATTTAAATGGGAAAATGGAAAGTATTACTATACTTCTAACAAATTATTACTAGAAACTGCTAGTTTCTAACAGGATTGCGATGGGGGAGGAACATCTGTTGATTCAGCACTTCTGTCATGTGAAGCTCTTTTATGGTGGAAGTCAGACTTCAAAAGATAGAAGCATGCATAAGAAAAAAATTAAATAGCTACATCAAGTCAAAATTAAAAATCCATACTATGAGTCATGTTTGCACAGCAATGGACATCCCAGTTTTTAATATCAGATAAGTGGCTAGATAAATACATCTACTAGCAAAGAAACCAAACTGAGTAAAATTAATTCATCTTGAGAGGAGCATATCAGATGAAATCTATCCATATCTTGTTTCCACTAGAGAACATCCTACACTAGCCTTGATATCACTCAGATACATTGCTATTTAGATTATAATACATCCAAAAAGGAGCAGCAAAGCTGAAGAATGGTCTGGACACAAGTCCTATAAGGAGCTGAGGGAGCTGGGATTATTTAGCTTGGTGAAAATGAGGTTCAGGGAAGACCTTATTCACTCTCCACAACTACCTGAAAAGAGGTTGAAGCCAGGTTGGGGTCAACCTCTTTCCCCAAGTTGGAACAAGCAATAGGAAAAAAAGAAATGGCCTCAAGGTGCACCAGGAGAAGTTTAGATTGAATATTACCAAAAATTTCTGCACCAAATAGTGATTGAGCATAGGAACAGGCTGCCTAGTGAAGTGGTTGAGTCCTCATCCCTGGATATAACTAAAAGCCATGTAGATGTGGCATTTAGGGACACAGTCTCATGGTGGACTCAGCAGTATTAGTTCTGCAGGTCAACTCAGTGATCTTAAAAGTCTTTTCCAACATAAATGATTCTATAATTCTATAATGCCAGGAATAGTTTTGCAGACAAATATGCCAACATGAAAAGTAAGAGTCTGTTCTAAGAATTCACATAGTCTAGAGTTCAATGGGGTAATGGTGATGTCACTTTAAAGTCTAGTTTCACTGTTTTAGTATTCATCACATATTTCCTCCTCATTCACAGGACCCTCCATATTTGTGCTTTCTGTCAATACTCTCCTCTGATCTGAGGAATCACCATGTTTTTACATAACTGCTAATGCTTCAAGATAGGAAAGAAGTTAGCCCAAGTAAAGTCTTAAAAATGAGTTTCCAGTTTTCTATTACCAGCTAATGAAGTTCTTCTTCTGAACAAAGGCCAGTCATGATCATTCTTTGTACTTCAATTTTCCTGGAGAATCTTCACTCACCATTTTTGTTTTCTTCTCCATCCCATTATTTTGTGAAGCTCTGCCATTTCTTTTTGATTTAGTTAGTATAAAAATTGCAAGTAGGCCAAACTGTCTGAGAAAAGATAGCTTTTATTCAGATATTAATTATAAGCATGTAACAGAACATCAAGTTCTTCAATCCATCCTTCTGTCTTCAAAGTTAAGCTGTTGCATGTGAAAGTTCCAAATATCACATCTTTACTCCCAGACATAATTCACACTGAACAAACCAAAGCACCATTTTGGGTTTGGAACTGTAGGCACCTTACTGGCTTAACATACTAAAACTAATTATTTAACTTCAGGAGTGCCTTGTGCTGTTTGGCTACTGGGCTCAGGAATCTGTTGCTTAAGCAGACTCACTCACATCATGCCATCTGAGATTCCCTAAGGCAACCAAGATGCATCAGTGAACCAGATGATCATTGTAGGCCCTTCCAACTGAAATGATTCTACTCTATTCTGTTCTGTTCTATTCTGTCATACTGACAGCATGACAGGTCTAAAAGGATATCTTCACTGGAGGCAGGGAAGGATACACACACACACAGCACCATATGCCTTATTTTTGCCAGTTGACTCTGTCCAGGTGTCCTACAAGTCATAAATGTCTGACCTGGCTGTGACCTGGTCTATTTGACCTGTTACATTTTGGGGTATAATCAGCTTTACTTGTTCCAGTTGTGGCCAGTTAACAAGCTTTCTGGTGCAAACAAGCAATGTTAGGCACCTTATCTTCCCTGTTGTGGAAGGTGGAGAAGATATTGACTTAATTTCAGAGGTAGTTCTTTATGGCCTCAGAAAAACCTCACATGACTGCCTGCAGCCATGGACTTCTATCAGAGATGAGCGTGCAACATATTCCTACTATTGTAACAGCTGATCTTAGTTCTGATCTGACAGGAGACAGTGCATTTCTTCAACTTCTGCTGTCTGCTCTTTCTTCTGTGAATCCCAAGCACTTCTTACATCATCTTCAAAAGCTGCAAGAATTCTAAATCTTGTCTCTACATTAAACACAATACATGCAGTAGGCAAACTGTGGTTCATGGGTTATGAATCTGTACTGCACTAGCCAGTCATACTGAAAATAATAGAGATTAGGGATTACAGGTTGAAATCCAAATGCCAATCCTATTTACAGTCTTTAATATGTCCAATCTGTTGTGTCTGGGAGAGAGAGCATTAATAAGCATAACTCCTTATCCAGTTATCATATCTTCTAGTTCAAAGCTACACTTGCACAATTAAAATAGCAGTTTAGAAGGGGTGTATGTGATTTAGAATGAGCAGAGTTCTTCCTTGGACAACACAACAAATCCGTTTCTCCTGTGAGGTCATTTTTTTCTGTGGTGTCAAGAGAGTTCATTTGATTGACCTAGTTTATATGTTTGCTGTAGATGACAGGCATTCTTAAATTCCTCAGGAATTCTGTTAGTTTCTCAGAGATCCACTTAAGATGTCAGTATTCACATTCTTCTCCAATTTCATTTAATTCTTGTACCATTGCTTTGAAAAGATTTTCTTGTGTTTCAGTTTCATATGGAGGATAGTATTGTCTGTATTTCTGTTAAGGATCAGAATCAATCTCCTTTGCTTGACTTAAATAAGAGTCATCAAGGACATAAATTGCATTAAAGGCTTCTACTGTCAGAAAAAAAGACTACTTTCTATTTGTATTTTTCCCATACCACCAGAATTAATTTCATGTGGATGGAGACGGAAGCTAAGGCGAAACTCTTTCATTTTTCCAGAGAACTACCAGTGGCAATAAAAATAGCCTGTCAAAGGTCCATTTGTTTTCATTTTCAGTAAAAAATGGTTTTATCTCCTTGAACCATGAGAACAGTAAAGAAAACAAATTCTTTTTCCATTCCCAAAATTCTGTAATGGAACTCATTTGCCATTGCAACAACTGAAGGCAGAAGATTCCAATCTGGCTCCTGGCTAGCCCTTGTTGACAAAGTATCCTTGAGTATCTCTCTAAATATTGGTATTATATCTGATTAGGTTACAAGCTTCCGGTGTTAATGTTTTATTAAGTCAAATTTATTAAGTTCAGAGCTGTTAGTTTGCTATGGAATGGTACACAGGCATATGTATGGTTATCCCAGCTGCATTGTGACAAATGGAGTAAAAAAGTATAGGAAATGGGTCACAGGAGCACAATCAATAAACTAGTAGTTTTTCTTTTATTTTTCACTCCCAGAGTCCTGTTCTGCAAATACATTAAATTCCTAACTGCCTGACAGAGGATGGTATCAATCTGCGTGTTAGTGCTTATTGATTAGCTTTGCTAGGATATGTGCTGCTAGCTGTAATAACCAAGAGCATTTCGAGTGAAATTGATCACATCAGTCCTAAAACTTAGAACATTTTTCTGGGAAGTCCACATGCAACCATCTGATTTAAAACTTTCTAGTTTCAAAATCAATATTATCAGACCACAGCTGGAGGAGATTGTTTCTAATGGATTTTTTAAAGTTGTTTGCTACTAAGTACCAATACTAACATAGTACAAATGAATGTGAGGCCATGTTGATCATATTTATTTTGTTATCTTTCTAAACAGCCCAAGATTTATCTCCATTACAAAATAATTTATCACAATAGAAGAAGATTAGTAGATCAAAGCAGTTAGTGCAGTGACAATCACATCTACATGTTACAAGGTTTTGGATAGAGTGACTACATTCATAACCAAATGTTCCAAACACCCTTATAGGTTAGGGCTGTCCTAAGACCTATTCATCAGTTTTGATCTTTGTGTTCCCATTACAGTGCTGAGTCCATTAGATACAGATCTCAAGTAGACTTTCTTGGCTAGTTTTCTTTGAAAGTGCTCTAGCTGACACACACCAGCATGGCTTCACAAACTAAACCAGGGCAGCAAGTGGTGGTGATCAAACATTTCACTTCAGAACTGTTGTACCACTGCAAACCAAAATGTTAATTTAAATGGAGAAATCTAGCCTTTCTTTTCTGCTTCAGTCTTTTTTAATATATAAACATAAAAAGAAAAGAGGAAGTAAAAAAATATATATATTACCTTAATAAGGGAAAGAATCTGAATATGCTGTAAATAAGAGTTTTCTTTTACAAAGCAGAAGTAAAAAATCCCCATTTTCTCCTGTCAGAGCTACACAAGGAATCTCAATGTTTGCCCAGAGTTATCAAGCTGTGACCATATACCTACAAAACATGAAGCAGCTCTTGCTCAATGCCACACACCACTGCACCATGAATAGTAAGCATTGTTTTGGTATTGCTGTCTATATTACAAATACACAAAAAGGGAAAGAGAGGACGGCAGCTGCTGCATGATTAAATATAGGAAAAATACTTCTGGGAAAGGTTTGATGAGAGAGCACACTATCAGTAGAGGAAAAAATAATGCCTGAATGCTCTATCAGAAATGCAAAGACAAGGCAGAAGCACTAAACAAACCAAAAACTAAATAATGAATAGGCAATGGGGTATCAGTGAATATGCCAGCAGGTTACAAAGCCTTCCACAGCATTACAGATTTCAAAATGGAACAGCAAACAGCAAAGGCTAATTAAAATTATATGCACCGCTACTTGGATATTGCAAATTGTAAACAGAATTTTAAATTCAGTCCAAGGTTCTTGAGCCATTCAATGGGCTCTGGGAAAACATGGAGCATTTCTTGTGCTCCTCCCTGAGAAGGGATGTAGCATTAAGTTGGTAGTAAGTTGGGTTACAGCCTGAGTCATCGCAGTGTAAGGTGAGTCAGGGCTTTTTCATAGAGATATAAATATCTTCCACAAATTGTATGAATGTGGTTGTACATTCACCAGAATAGTTCAGGGAAGGGGAAACTGACAGTTTTCTGATGTAGCTCCCAATGGGAGCTCCCTGTTTGGACCATCACAGGTCATGGCTACACTAATTTCAAACAGCCTACACCAGGGAGACAGAGTCCCAAGGAGAAGAAGAATGCTTAACATTGCAGATACAGAAAGCCCCACAGAAATATATTAGTTATTAACATATTTAAACTATATGGGGAACAAGTAATTCATACACTAGATACATAAAGAAAAGAGAAAATAAATCCTGACAATATACTGCAGCATTCTTGTAGCAAGTTCTGTATGAAGGCTAGGATATCTCCTGAACATAATTTGCTTGGAAATAGTTAAAAACAATTCACCAACCCCACTGTTGTCTCATACCTGTCATTCTCTTGTGAGGAAAAATATATAGAAATAATGAAGTGAGTGGGAAAAGGAGGTATTACTCCCAAACTTGGCTAAACTGCACTTAGTTACACTGCATATTTACATATAGTTAGGGATTGTTCTCATGTGCTTTCAGCTAAATTAAACATGACCTGCCTGCTCTGTACTATTGTTGCCAAAGCCAAGAATTACAGAAGTGAATGGGTACATTGCTTAATATTGCATACCATTGAGTAGTTATAGATGCTTGGGAGCATGACTAGGAATCAATTTACAAAGGAGGAATATCAGTTTAACCAGCAATAGGAACTGTTAAAATTCAAGGAAATCCAAATGCATGTATAGCATTCCAGTGTATTAATGTGGAGACAGCTTTGAGGAATTTGCAACAGATAGCAATGACACCAAGTGTTATGATCAGCAATACCAGGGAAATAAATAGACATCTCTCTGGCAGAATTGCAGTTGACTGCAGTTCTTGGGACACTTGGGAAGAGACTCAGCTTTTCTAACTTCAGGCATTTCTAGAATGCATACACTTGACCTATTTTGGGTATCTATATTAGGATGAAATTAATCATACATTGGAAGTGTTTTTCTTAAAACTGACTTTAAGAGAACCTGGATGAATTACTCCAAGGATTAGGTCAGGTGAACTGTGCTGCTCTCCCAGGCACTCTGACCTGAAGCAATGAATAAGAGCAACCTGGCAGGTGATTGTGCATTACAAAAACACAGGAATATATATTTCAGTTTCAGCAAAAAAAACATCTCAGAGCAAATTTTGCAATAAAAATTAACAAATGCCAGGGGTTTTTTCATGCTCTTTTTTTTTTTTTAAGCTGGGCCAGAGAATATACACTATCAGTTTATGAGAAATATGGACATAATGGAGAGACCCAATGTGTACTAAAAAGCAGACTTTCAGTTCACAGATACCAGTGACATTTGCAAGATTTATCTAGAAACGGAAATTCTATGTGGTAAAAGCAAGTCAGTCATTACAACTGATAAGACTGAATTAGAATGCTGCAAAGAAGGAAGAAAAGGCGAAGCTGTGTTGGGAGGAAAACATCTGTATTCTGGTTATTCAGTCAGCACAGAGGCATGCTTGATATCAAGAGATACACTCACCTCAGAGCTTGTTGTCTTAGCTATTTGAATGTATGTTAATTAGAACAGATATTAGTGGTGGAAAATACAATATGCATACCAAGACCAAAAACTACAGCATGTATACTTCAACTATCTCTGCCAATTTTCTTTGAATAAACTGTGTGTTCAGAAGTAAGTCACATGTTTTGAGCAATAATGGAACTCAACAAGGTAAGCAGGCATGCATGAAAGCCACAGACACTTTCATTCACTAGGAGCACAAGCCACATACACCTATGTGGAGTTGGATGAAACTTTTGTAACACTCAAATTTGATCAGCAGGATGCAAAAGAAACACTGAATAATGAGTGGCTGATACCGAATGGAGCTTAGCAAACTGATCCAAGGTATGCACAAGGTTTTTGTATGATAGAAAACCTTACGAAAAAGTTTTCCCCAAATCAGAGGAAAAATGCCTTACAGCTTTGATTAATTTTCTTTTCACATTTAGCTTCATTAGGCTAGAGAGGTGACCTCTTCCCCCAGCTGGAGCAATAGCTGTCACAGCATAATCCACCAGGGCTCATGAATCAGATGCTCTAACTGCTGCAGTTTACAGCCGGTGAATTAACTTAAACTGCCATTGACTTTAGGTTATGTACCTGAACCAGATGTGAATTGTAGTAGCTAATGATTAAGCTAGTAGCATTTTCATCATTGCTACATAGCACCCATTCTGCCCCTTCTGGCAAATCGTAAAGGATATTCATCTAAATTCTCTTCCAACACTGCATCTAAAATCTAGGGAGAGTTGTTGGCTCCTTAGCTGCCAAACAACTTAATAAAACTTGAAAGTAGCTGTTCCTGTTATGCCCAAGATGGTATTGTTTTTATGAGGTGTAATATAATATTAAGTAAGAATTTTATGATATTCCTGCTTAATTCTGTTATCTCAAGAAGCACAACAAAAGAGACATTACACCTGGCACTTTCTCAAGGCATGTTTATATAATTCTTCTGCAAGAAACAGCTAAGCAGAGAACAGGATAACTTATTAAGAGTAAGGGCTTCTCAAAGCTTAGGCAAAACTAGCTTCAATTCTCACACACAAATCTAGAAAACAGCATTGTGGTCTAAGGACTCTTGAACCAAATCCGACATCTCTCACACACTTGATCCAAAGTGTTAAACCACAGAGCTTTATCGCAAGGAAAAGGAAAATGTAATAAACACTAGTGTGGGAACAGTGGGTAGTAAAAACAGACTCAATGAGACTGGAGGCCTAGTGTGGAAAACAGGGATACATATTTGTGTGGATACAACTATATCACATTATTCACCTCTGCTGTGCTGTATAAGGCAGTGCTCACAGAGCTGCAGTCTCCTTAATATTTACCTGGCCTACTTGTTGGGCTGTAGCTGGATAATTCCAAAGTATCCTTCCAGTCCTGTGACCTAGCCTCTCACCAGTGCCTGAATGCAGGTGGGCAGCTGTCATGGTCCCACTCCTCCCTAAAAAACATCCTCAGAAATCTCCAATGGGGGCAAGACCTGAAAAAACATTGACACCAGGGGAGTTCATATGCCAGCTGAAGTGACTGATAGATATGTTAGCTCAGAAGTGGGACTGTGAAAGATCACCCTGAAGCTGGTAGTTTACTAATTACATCTTTGCTGGTCCACATGTTACAAAAATCCAATTATTATTTGTGTTGTATTGTGAGAGTCCATGGTATGCTCAATGTTTCCTTGACACATTTAAGTCTTTACTTTCAATGGGTTTTATCACAGCATTCTTCATAACTAAAGATGTCTAATAATTAAAGGTAAAAGTGTGCCCTTAATGCTGTCATGCTTCATATCTGCTCAGACCTAGGGCTTGTATCTATAGTCACTTTATTAAGCAATAATTCAGATGGCAATGCAGCACATAAATGGACTCCACAGCCCCCTAAATGTCCCTGCCTTTCTCCAGCAAGTAGGTGAGGCACAGACAAATCTTGTTCACTTAGAAAGCCCTAAGCCAAGAAGGATGAATCCAGGCCCAAATCAAAATAAACTGTGCACTGCTGCCCTGGACTCCCTATGAAGCACATTTGCATCACAGCTGCTGCACCTATCCAAGCTGCAACTACAAACATCCCTGAGCTTGTGAGCTACACAGTAAACTTTACTGAAGTTTCATACTGAACTTTACCAAACCACATACCAACAGCCACATAAAATGCATCACATACATGGAGTAGTCACAGTTCATCCTTTTCCACTCCAAGATTTACCTGGGTTGGACACTGAAGTGAGTTCCAGTGCAACCTTCTCTCTCCCTTTCAGCAGTTCCTTCAACTCTCTTCCTGCCTGAGACAGAGACTACATGAGTATAGCCTTTGGTTATGAAATGCATCCCCAGCCTGGGAGTCATACTGGAGCTCTTTGTGAGTCACATGTGGCCCAGAAGGCTGTGAGGCCTTGTGCTATTCTGTAAATGTAGCAGCTGTGATTGACATAGAAAAATGAAGTAAAAACACATTTATTATACTTTCTGGGTTTTTTTCCTCCCAGCTGAGATGGAAGCATCATTGGCTGCAGCCCAACAGCAGTAAAACTGTTCAACTTCTAACCTCACTAAAAAGTACTGTCAAAATGGTATTAAGTCAATAGTGAATGCCTGAGCCTGTGAGAAGAAACAAAAAGTAGTTCATAGATACATGAGTGAGTTTATTGACAACTCTGGGACTTGCAATACCCTGGCTTTAGAGTCTGAGCAGTGATAAATAGGCTGTCAGAGTGAACTGTTTGGGCACAAAAGAATAAAGAACATGCCAGGACTGGGAGGGCTATTTCGTGTAACTGAAAGAAGAATCAGCTGACCTGTCATAAGCTTTTACATGTTATATCACTGGGAATCATAAATTGGATAATTCCATAAATGAAATTATCAAAACCTCTGATAGACAATGCCATCTATCTATATTTCTTTACCACACATCCTTCAGCTTTAATCCAGGACCTTTACCCAGTGTTACAATCTTGATCTCTCATACTTTTCTGCACCTTCTCAGAATCTCAGCCCTTTTTTACTTCTCTTTCCACCCTTTACCCTACCTTCTCAACCCTGTGCTCCTTATCCTCCCAGGCCTGTCCTGCCCCACCACCCTATCTGGAAGCCACATGGTAACCAGAGCATGTCACCTTTCTCCTGTTCCAGGTATCACAGATCAGCTGATGGAGGGTGCCAGGTGGGCAGGGCAGCCAGGACCTTCAGCAGGCACATGAACAGGATGTTCCTCACTGGCTGGGGCAATGGAGTGTATCAAAAACCTCCCTGGAGGATAGGGACAAGAGCCAAAACAGGAAAACTGAAGGCTTCTCCAGAGGTACTCTGATCCTCCTATGGCCACAATGAAATGTACAGGGAAATACCAAGGGATATGGCATAGACATAGGAAGATTCGTGTTTTTCTGGGTTACAGAAAAGAGTCCTTAGGGGTAAAACCTTTTTCTTTCTTCTAGAATTTTGCATCTTTAGCTAACACCACTGGAAACTGAGCAATCAAGAACAAATCCATTTTATTAGCCAGATGTGAGACTTTCATTCTTGGCAGCTGACAGCTGAGAACTTATAAATGTGCATTCACCTACTTAATTTTTAAGCAATATCACTGCCAACTAACAAATTTGCCCTGACACTCAGTAATTTCTTTTGTCCATCTTCCCCCATCTCTACCTCAACAATGAGGGCAATTTGTTAATTGTTTTTTGTTTTGTTTTTATTTCCTATTCTTTTAACCATCAGGAAGCTGCTTTCAGAAAGCCATCTGCACTTATCCACTGCCAACACATAACATGGTTTTAATAAGCCTTGTGTTGTTTTGACTTTAACACTTGTTTCCCTGTGCTTAAAAGCCTATTTCCTTAGCTGTCACAGTTTGTCACTTCAATAAAGTTTCTCAGATGCCTTCTAAGCAGGACAGTTTTTACTCTTACTTTCTTAAGCAACAAGTTAAATCTGAGCACAACAGCAATACTGATAATTATCCAAACTAGTAAATGTCTATTGTTTTGAGCACAAGTTTCCCTCTGAACAGAATCCTTCATAATAGATGCAGATATCTATAGAAATACTAAACTTTGAAAAATTATGCCAATCATACTTCATGGTTTAATGACAGCTTATATGAATGACTTTGGAATCAAACAGGCTCCATTCACAAGGTGATTTAATGATCTTGCATCTCTACAAAGCTCACCTGGGACTGGAATGTAAAGTCTGGTATTTTTCTTGCTCACAACATCACTAGCAGTGACAATTCTTAGCAAGAAGGGGATTTCTGCAAGACTGATGATAGATGTTGGAAAGGAGTTCTGGGCGTTCTCATTGCTCTCCTGAGTAGTGGCAACAGCAATCTTCATTAATAATAGTAATACTGGAGAAGTAAAAATTAATTAATGTCATCATTTGGGTGCTGTTTGACAGGGAAGACAGAGCTGCTCTAACAGCTTCCAGCTGCCAGCCTTTGTAGGCTCTTCTGCTGAAGGGGTATTTTAGCCACAGCTCTGGCACCATCTCTGCCCCTCAGTGAGGGGCTCATTCCAGGCTCACCTGCCAGGAAGGCAGGAATGGAAAACAGAGTTCTGCCCTCCTGGGGGGGAGGGAGGAGACTGTGCCACCAGGTGGACAGGATGTGGGAAGAGGATGGGAAAAGGAATAGAAAAAAAGCTTATAGGATGCAGCAGGAAAGACCAGCCTGAGCAAATTTCTGGTCAATGCATAACACTACAGCCTTATTTTTTCCTTCCAGCCTAAAAGTTTTTTTCATATTGTGCTTACATTGAAACTGTTTTGGTCAGGGACTATTTCTTGTTAAATATCCTCAGAAGATAATATTTTTCACTGAATGAGTCTTGGAGCTGGAGTCAGATGTCCTGATTGTTATTCCTGCTCTGGCCCTTTTTCTCCTACTTGCCAGACATTAGGAAAATTATTTCATTTTCTTATGTTTCTGATTTCACCATGTCTATATTTTCTATTGAAATCTGAGTTCTCCTAGGCAGAGACTGAAACAATTAATCCTGATCCTTGATTATTAGCACCTAACCAAGGTGCTAATAAGTATATAATACTTGTAAATAGTACACACAAACATCAACAAAAATTCAGATGACAGGCAATCCCTACATTTTACACTGAATTAATAATAGGGTAAAGGAATGCAAAGCAAACCAAATAACTCCTCTGAACCTGAGAAAGCTTTGCAGCAGAAACAAGAATAAGGCTACAGTGAAAATTCTAAATCTCTAGAGTGAACATCAAACAGGTGCTGTATTTCATTTTCTCATACATGCTTTTCAGCCAGAATCTCACTTTAATCAGAAAGATTTTGTAGTCCAGAGCTCCCTTCAAATCTCTGTTTAATGTAAATTTTAATACCTTTGTCATATTTTTGGCAGGCTATTATTGATGCATCTCAAGCAAGTTTTAAATTATGCTGTTAAAACAAAAACTACTTCAGATTTGGTAGACAGTAAAATGATTTTGTAAAACATTGTAGGAACCTGCAGTTACTGTTCATCATTGATTTCTCTACATTCAGGTCTAAGATGTGTTCAGTTCATAGGTAAAATGTTGGCTGGCTGGGTTTACTAGAAGGACTTTGGCCTTGCTAATCACGGACCTGGAAAATCAAGCTGGACTTACATAGTATTGTTACAGCAGATCCAGTGTAAGGTTGGAGGGAGAGCAGGGTAAATTATGCTTTTAAGATTAATCTTTTCAGAAGCCTGTTTTACAGGAAAGTCATGGTAAAAAATGTGCCCAACTTCTGGGCCATCAACTCCTACTAAAAGAAAGAGGAGACAAAACTGAGAGAAAACAGAACAAATGGTCCTCTTAGAATTACTTGCCATCAACAGACAATACATATCCTCAGTCCAAAATTCGTTCTTTCTCTGCTTTAGGTTCAGACCCTGGTCTTTCTCTCACAGGGATTGAAACCAGATGATCTTTAAAGGCTCCTTCAAACCCCAAACATTCCATAATTCTATAAATAACTATCTTGGGCATTGAATTACCAATAATGAAAGGCAGAAAAAGTATTAATGGAAAAGTAGATTTTAATGTGTGAGAATATGAAACAAAGTATTGAATAATGAGAATTTTCTGTGTTTCTCTAGTTCTGAAATTAGATTGCTACAGCATGCCCCTTGTCATATATTTAATTTAGAAATCAGATTAGTAAATCAGCTACAGTAAGAAGCTAAAGGAAATGAGCTCCTGTATCTGCCTCTCAATACAGATTGTAAGTGAAGAACCATGAAGCTCATATTGCAGCATACCAACTCTGTACTGCTCCAGGTGTCTCAGATCAGCTGATGGATGGGGCTGCATGAGCAGGGCAGGAAGGACATTCAGTGGGCACATGTATCTTGCCTGTCTGAATAAGAAAGTGAATCAAACCTCTTCCTGAGGGAGGACAAACAAAAACACACAAGAAAGCTGAAGGTGATTAAATGGACACGTTAATCCTCCTACAGCAAAATTTTTCTAAGAACACATTGAAATTTACAGGAAGGTTATTCATAGTCATGTTTTATAGTACATGGATGTGGGAAGAGTCACATTGTTCTGTCTTAAAAATCAGAGTTATTAGGGATAAGATTTTTTCCTTTTCTTTTTCACCCATAGCTGTAGTTGTTTTACACCCATACCTATCACTATTAGAAATTTGGTCATTAAGAACCAATGTATATATTAGCCAGGTATATACCTATTCCAAACCAGGTGTAGTGAGTTGACACTGGCTGGATGCCAGACACCCACTGAAGCCTCTCTCTCACTCCCCTCTGCAGCTGGACAGGGGAGAGAAAGTATAATAAAGGGTTCATGGCTTGAGATAGAGATATTAATTGAATGTATTAATAACAAAATCAGAGAAGGATAAGGAGAAGTAAAATGAGATCTAAAAAGACCTTCCCCCCACCCCTCCCTCCTTCCCAGCTCTACTGCCTACCCCAGCAACACAGGGAGACGGGAATGGGGGTTGAAGTCAGCTCATCACTCTGTTTCTCCTGCTGCTGAGGGAGAAGAATCATTCCTCCTCTGCACTGTGGGGTCCCTCCCAAGGGAGAGAGTTTTCCATGAACTTCTCCAGTGTGGCTCCATCTCATGAGAAGCAGCTCCCTGCAAAGTGCTGCAACCTGAGTTCATCCCAGGGGCAGCAGCAGCCCTCAGACTGCCGCTCTCCCATGGGGTGCACTCCTCCAAGAGCAGGCTGCTCTAGCATGGGGTCCTCTCTCCATGGGTCTCCCACAGGACCTTAGCCTCCTCTAGGCACCCACTGCTCCTTGTGGGGTTCCTCTTTGGGTCACAGGTGGGTCTCTGTGTGCCCATGGTGCTCCATGGGCTGCAGGGCCAAAGCTGCTTCACCATGGTCCTCACCATGGCCTGCAGAGGAATCTCAGCTCTGGTGCCTGGAGCACCTCCTAACCCTCCTTCATCACTGATCTTCTCAAGTGTGCATGTTCTCACTCCAGTCTTCACTGCCACCATTCTAGCCACCAGCCTTGGCCAGGGGCACGTCCACCTTTGGAGCTGCTGGGGATTGGCTCTGCCAGACATGAAGGAAGCATCTGGCAGCTTCCCACAGAAACCACTGCTGTAGCCCCCTGCTGCCAAA
This sequence comes from Urocynchramus pylzowi, assembly GCA_013397555.1. NCBI lineage: Eukaryota > Metazoa > Chordata > Aves > Passeriformes > Fringillidae > Urocynchramus > Urocynchramus pylzowi. The sequence continues at coordinate 538,161 of VZRH01001693.1, read as the reverse complement.
GCCTGGCCATGCAAACCCAGAAACCATGCCAGATATAAGGCCCTTGGGATCTGCTGGTCAGATGGATAACCACTCCATATCCATCTATCAGATGGATAGCCACAGCTAACTGTGGTGTGGATTGACCAGATCTGTGCATATTGAGCTAAATAAATCTCTGCCTTGTTTGGTTGGCTCATCTAGTCAATCTTCAATTTCTAAAGATTTAAAATCTCTGTGTGGGATTAACATCATTGCTCAGTTTCAGGAACAGAAGAGTTCTTCAGCAATGTGGTTTAAGACAGTTCTGGCCTCATAGGTTTCATCATTTGCTTATAGACAACATTTTGTTATGGCACCATGTGATAACTGAACAGTGAAGAAGGCTAGCATTAAAAAAAAACCTGAAAAAAAGAAAAAAAAAAAAAAAAGGAATAGTTTTTTAGTTCTTAGTTTAGCCAGCATTCAAATTTATGTTTAAATTAGATACCTCAAAGTCCTTTCATAATCTATAGAAAGAAAATGCCATTTCCAGGATGCAACTCATCTCATCTCGTTGTAATGTAGATGTGATCTAAAATAAAGCAGACAAATCAGACCCTGAAAGTGCCTATTTCTCTCCACTGACTATAAAAGGAGCACAGGCTGGCTGGCTCAGATGGGGACGCCTACACTCTGGATGTCTAAAGATAGGTGAGATAAATCCTGCCATACATCTGTTGCTGTTTCTCATATGGATTTCCTCTCTTTGTTGCTCTTACACATGAAGTTTCAGTATAATATTGAAATGCCTGTAAATGCGTAGGTGACACACATATATGCAGTCTCTCTTGATCTCCATCTGCAAAAACAGTGGCTTGGGATACAAGGACATTTTTTCTGGTGGCATAGTCAGTTTATGAAGTTTGCATCTATTGAGCTGAATGCTGGTATTTCTCAGTCAAACTGTATTTTAATGCAATTTTGTAATGCTGAAAATCTCTCTTCCAAGAAGGATGATTGAAATATTTTTGGGATACCAGCAGAGCACTCCTGATATTGCCAGACAGAGAGCTCATTCTGCTGTAACTGTTGCTTGGCATTTCAGACTGTGTCTAGATGACCAGCTGGGACACTCTCCTGTCTTTTGGAATAATGCTCCTCCAGCTGTCCAGATCAGGGACTGGCCAAGGAGTTATCTGCAGTTCCCTCTCAGACACCGATGGCTGACAACAACATCATTGCCCCAGCATGAGGCAGGGATGTGGCTCAGGCCTGGGGAGCCAAGAGTTCCCAAATTTGTAATGATTCCCTTTACCAAGGAATTTTACCAGACTTGTTTCTTCCTTCACTGAATAATGCTGAGACCTTCCTCTTCACCCCTTCCCAGAAAATGAGTGCTAGTTTTCTCCTCAATGCCTCAAATGTTGTTAGTGCTGCTTAATACAAGCATACCTTCCTCTCTTCTTCCCATCTTTGCAAAATTTAGTGTGGTAGGCACATCCTCCTTTTCAGGAAATCCGGAATATGTTCAAAATGAACGAGAAATGGGGAAGTGGAACCAAAAGATTTGAAACCACAGAAACCTTTTATTAGAATCTGAAATGTGGTAATCTATTAGAGCATATTTCAGCTTTGTAGTGAAAAAAATACACCCCATCACTACAGGATTTTAGCTTCCTTATAATTTATAGCATTTATCTTCTAATATTAGCAGGCTTCCAAAATCTCCTGCTGTTACTTGAATATCTGAGGCTGTAGTGCTCTGCACTTTACTCTCTCTTTCCTCAATTTCATATTTCTGCTGGTTCTCCAGACTGATCAAGAACTAAGCCTAAAGTTCTCTGTCTCTTATAGATACATTGCCATGGCTGTTGTACATGGTTTGTTAGCTGGCCTCAGCAGCAAACCTGAGTAGTCCTAAGAAGTTCTCATGCTTAGTTCTCAAAAATCTGGAATGTTTCCATGTGTTTCTTCATTAAGTTCATGCCTATGACCAATGCCCAACTTTCTATCAATACCTATTATTTCACTTATAAAGCTTTGGTAATGGCTCACACACACATTGAAAAGGAGCATTCTTTATTAGTAGAATATCCTACAGATAATATTTATTTCTTTATTTTTCCAGACTAGTGAGTACCCAAGTAACATGGGAGTATTTCAATAGTACCAACACAGCATTTTTTCATTCTTAATCTGCAGCAGCTCACTCCATAGAGACAACATTTCTTCAGGTCATCAGAAATGTTTCTACAAAATGCTGATGTTGATTTAATTGGTTTGGGGTTTTTTGTTTGTTTGTTTGTTCTTATGTTTTCTAACTTTGCTCACATTCAATCACCTGATTAACTGCATGTTATGGTTTTCACAGTTTAGTGCTAGCCATTTTTAGGTAATAACATGTCTTATTTTTTCATATTTTTCTGCTGATTTCTCTTCTTGTACTGCTGTTTTCTGTTAAGAGGACATGAGTTTATTAACAGAAATTATAACTTAATAAGGGAATACAGTATTACCCACTGTTGTGACAGCCACCATTATGCCAACCATTTGGCTACTCTTGGTAAACAGCTTGAAGTTGTCATTCAGTGTTTATTAGGGCATTTGTAAAAGCCAAGAAAGCCTGAAAAAGAAAAATGTTATTTTCTAGACTAGCAAAGAGATAAATAGATGGAAGTGGCAGCCACCCTCTTCATATGCATATTATTTCAGACTTTTTGTCCATTGAGAGCCATTGCTGGCCTATGACTGGTTCTGAAGGCTCTGAATTCTTTCTGGACAAAGAATGTAGAATTTATTACAAAAAAACCCCACATTTATTTGTCTTCCTGGAAACCTTCTTTCTCCTTATAAAAGCTAAATGTATTTTGAAACATCAAATCAATTGCCAAATGAATTTTTTATCTCACACGCTCACCTAGGTATATGCTTAAAACATATGTAACCTATCATTTACATGTTATGTCAAGCTCTTTGCCCTCTGGGGCAAGCAAAACAAAAAGTGATGTCCTAGAAGACACTGCAAGATATGTCTAGCATCTGACCTGCTCTGCAAGCTGGCTTCAGTAGCCTAGGACATGAACTGGTAGCTGTCTTTGCTCCTGTCACTCCAGCAGCCAATGTGGTCTCATCTTCATGACAGCACTGTAAATTCATTCAGACTTCACACACATAACCATGTTGGAGAGATGACATTGTGGAAGTGTTAATTGCCTGGTTGATTCATGGAAATTATTTGTTTTACATTGAGCCTCAGGAGAGTTTGGGAACATAGACTGTCTCTTCTAATCTAAAATGACCTTACCAGAAGTTATATATTTTCAAAGCTTATAGACTTTAGATTTTGTTTCACACCGTTACCTTATCCTTTTTCCCTGGCAATTATCTTCCTTTATAGATGCCAGTAAAGCAAAATGAGACTGTATTTCATTTTTGAATATATATATATGCAAGCACATATGCATGCATGTGCACAAAGCTATATAAATCAGAATGTCTAAACTGAGGACATTCATTTATGTTTATTGATGTTAAACTTGAATGCCTTGCAGATCAGATGCAGAGGAATTTCTGACATATTTTGGTTTCTTGAAGAGGGAAATAAGGTTTAATTGTTAAAATTGAAATATTTTAGGCTTTACTAGATATGGATTTATGGCTCTTACACCGCAGATAGTCAATATAACAGAACCATAGGCAAAAAATATTCTGCTTTGGAGCTATAAAGTGTTAGAGCTGACTTTCCCTGCTAGGTCATAAACCAGAATGAGTTATATGTAAGTAGCATACTTCTATTTACGGAACACCAAAAAAAATCTCAAGAAAAATATAGCAGAGTCAACTGTCAAGTAATGAAAACTGTCAAGTAATGAAAACTGGTAAGAGCTTATCTCACCAGTTTAGAAAAAACTTTGTGCTCTGTATCTGATCTCTTGTTGCAGCACTTGAACAATTTGCTTTAATTTTTTTTGTTGTTTTTTTAAAATTTGTGGTAGTGCACTGGTACACATTTTGTGGTGATGGACTAGACAAATATCCTATGGAGCCTTCCAAATGGAACATAGAAGACAGTGTTTGCAGAAGAGTTTCTATGATAACCCAGGTGACATAACAGAGTCCATCAACCTTACTTAGGTCTAGAGGAGCACAGGGTCCTTCTTAAAGAAACTACAGCCAGGGATCAGGACACAGCCCAGACATCCAAGTTTAAGCTTCTGAATTCTAGATTCTGTATCAGTGAAAGGGGAGACAGATAACTTCTGGCTTTGCCATGAACGATAAAGACTTGATTCTGAAGAGCTGAGTGGTGTGAAAGGCTTTATTTATTTCTTGTTCTTTTGAAATTAAAAATAAATTACGAGGTACTTATATTGGAGCTGTTGAGGTGTTTGACAGAAAGCAAGACCAGCCTATGAAATTTTCCCTGAACAGACTGCTGAGTGAATGCACTGGTTTATGTAGATGTTTCCTAGAAAGGACCATTGGAAAGGTGGAAGAGTACTGGCATGATGAAGGGTACACAATCTACTTGTAAATTGAATTTCCAATGCTATCTTTCATTCCTATCATATTGTGTTAATTCTTGCTCTAAGCAGTAACTTACTTTACTATAATAGACACAAATTTAAGAGGTTTTCCCTTTTTTTAATTATGAATTTTGCCTGTTATGTGATGGCTTTGGTAGATTTTTGTTTTGCTTCCTGCCGCGTGTGTAAGTCTGAATATTACTGTAGTGCACTGCTTCAGGGGAAAAATACAGTGATTTCTTCAACCCACAACAGCTGTGGATATGTGGCAAGCAGAAGTCCATCAGTGACCTAATATTTAAAGCACTAGCCTGGCTTCAACCACCTGCCCTAAAATAAACTCCCTGTGGGCCCATGAAGAAACTACTCAGACTCTTTTCTGTAGTTCACTTTTCTTCAGTAAAATAAGGAGTCCTTCTCCCTCAGAAGTAATCTAATGGAAAATCATATCACTAAAGTTAAAGGATAGTTAGGCATGAAGGTTGGAACTATCAGATTTTAGGTAGGTGTAAGGTAAAGGGCAGCAGTTTCCATCCCAGGATAGGAGTCCACGTAAGCTTTAGAAGGAGAAGAATAAGGACAGCTATTGTATTAGACACTGCCAAAGCTTTTGCTGCCCTTTGCTTACAACATCTTCACTGCAGACATTTCTACCAATAGACAAAGCCAAGATCTTGCATTACTAAGTTATGCCATAGATTGGAGTTGATTCAGCCTTTGTGTGTGTACATGATTCCAATACTTTGATATATGTGCACACAGCAAAAAAAACCCAACATTTCATCTGAAAGAATGTGATCAGCATCTACAGACAGCTTCCTATAAAGTCTTGCAAAGTAGGTCAGTAAATCAAATCACTGATAACACATTGCTTTTCTATGGATTGTTGAAAGCAGGCAAAAATAACCTCACTTAATGTATTGGCGCTTTTATTTCCTGTTTATTAAATCAGTTTGACAATCTAATTTTCTTTTTTGCCAAATCCTTCCTAATCATCTAAGTTTACTAAAAGAAAATTGTACAGTGTGAGATGATGCTTCTCAACATATCAGTAGACTTGGTTCTCTGTACCCTTAAAAGCATTGGGAGATTTATGCTTTTTTTTTTTTTTTTTCCTTATTTCCTGTAGAAATTACCAGCATGTTACAGAGGGGGGGAAAGCTTACTATAAACACACAAACTAGAAAATCTTGAACAATCATCAAGTTCAAAATTCATTGCCTTTCTTGGCATCTGTGAAGGTTTTGCTTGAGTTAAAAAGAGACTCAGGCTCGCAGCTAAGGTGAGAAGAGGCAGCTCTGAAAGGCAGAGATCTCAGTAATATGACACCAGTCTGGAAAGCAAAGGCTGTGCCATATTTTACTGATTTTTTTTTTCCATTCATCTACTACAATTGCAGCTTCAAATACATGTAAGAACATGTCAGCTTAAGGGAAGCTCTGTCATGTAAAGTTGCCCTTAATAAAGTTGAGCATTTTATAAGATAAAGATTTGTAGGAAATAATCTTCCTCTTTAGTTTAAACCATTAATTCTTTCTGGGCTGAATAAAAGACTTCAATTTTTCTCTTTTCCTATAACAGCCTTCACCAAGTCTAAGGGGAAAATAATTCAGTGAAAAATTCACCGAAATAACATGTTCTTTTATTTTTAGTCTATTCAAAAAATAACTTTTCTGAAACACCCAACATTTTGGGATGGGGTTTTGGGGGTTGAGGAAACCAAGCAAAAATCTTGCCTCTAGAAACTGAGACTTTTAAAGACTTGTACATTTAGAGGAGCTTGTTCTAACACAGAATGCAGCCACCTTGTTTATGTATATTTTTGTACTTCTTATTTCCCTGAATTATTACCTCTTCTTATAGTCTCGTCTACTGTAATTTTGTACTTTTTCAGTTGCCCCTTGTTCTTGACAAAAAGTTATTCACTTAGGACCTTCATCCACTGGAAATATGATTTGTTTGCTTGGGAAGTAAGCAGATGTAATACAAGATGAAAAGGACTGAGAAATTTTGTTTAAGATTCTATGAAAGTCGGAAGAGTATACAAAGCAATAAATAATTTTTGTGAGTCATTTAATGCCGAAATATTTTATGTATCTTCAATGTAGTTCTTCCCTTGTGTTAAAAAATAGAAGAGATAAATAAAGATTACAGGAACACAAACAGAAATAAATAATAAGAAGCTATAATTGTTAATTTCTTTGCATCTCTATGGTTTGGTTTTTTTCAATTTGAGCAAGGAAGTGATAAAATAAAAGTGATAAACTAGAAAAATCATAATGGCAAAAAAAGAGACCTGCAAGGAACATCTGAAATGATACAGTCCAGGGAAAGGCTGGGCAGAGCAGTCAGTAAGAGACAAAACTGGGACCCAGGAAAGAAATGAAAAGTATACATATCATCCCACAGCTGAAAGTGGGAAAGGAAGGACAGCATATGATGACCAAGCAACAGGAAAGAAGAATGGACTGTGGGAAGGTGAGAATCAAAGAGACTGAAGTGAGCAGGTAGCCATGCTAACCAGTGAAAGGCAGCACATTTCCAGCTGGTATCAAGGTATCCACACACCTCTCCAGACTACCAGCCTGTGAGTGCTGTTGGTTTGGTCCCACAGCCTTTACTTACAAAGTTTCCCTCCCACTGTTGCTGGTGGTCAGCACAGGGAGTTTTTTGTCAAGGAATGTGCCATCTGGGAGAACACCACATTCTGGCATTGAAGAGAAGGCTGAGTATGATTTGGTTACAACAATTCAATGTTTGTACAGAATGCTGCCTGGAGCGTGGTGGCTGCATGTACTGTGTGTACCATCCAATCTAGGTAACACAAACAATAAGTAACCAGTAAGTACACCAAATATTACAGGCTCAAAAGAATGAGTCATAAAGCACAATTAGCCTACTGTCTTTCTGTAATAAGCAACCCTCTTTCTCTGAGGTGTGGATTGGCATTGTAGTGTTCACCTAGCAAATAGTACCAATGAGGGCAAGTAATTTTAATAACAATTCTTACATTGGTGTTTTGGTTTAAGCATTATTCCAGTTTCAGATCACTATTCCTAGGAGTATATAAGCAGAGTCTTAATAAGGGTCTGGAATTCTTAGAGATCTTGAGTGGGAAAAAAAGATAGAATCTCTATGTTGTTCAGATCTGATCCATTCCTTCAAGTACTTGTCTAGTAGATATGCTTTTGATTCCTCTGTTCTGTAACCACAAATCCATTTAGTGCAAGGAAAGCCAAAGAGCAAGAACATTATTCCAATAATTCAAAAAGAAGTCACAGTGTAAAAGGTGATGTGGTTTAACACCAGGTTCAAGCTGGATGGAGCTTTGGGCTCCAACCTGGTCTAGAGGAAGGTGTTCTATGGCAGAGGGGTTGGAACTAAATGATCTTTAAGGTCCCTTCCATTTTATGATTCTATTATTCTACATTTCAGTGTATGAAATGTATTTGCTTTTTTGTGAAATTGATGCATACCTGATATTTGGTTGCTGTTGATACCTCATTTTTATCTCTGATGTGGTTTTGCAGTACATGCTAGGGCATCTACTGTATTCCAACTCATTAATGTTTTTGTTATTTAATGCATGAATTTGAGGAGATTCTGAGTAGCAGCTTAGGTAAAGTAAAGGAGTAGTCTCAAGCCATTTACTCTTGACAGGTGTCCACATTAAAAAAAACCCTCTCCATACTTGCCAGCTGGAAATCAGTCAAAAAATCTCACAGAGGAATGAATCTGAACTTCAGGGTCTGTGGGGTTTGGTATGTCAAAACACTCACATTTTTTGTTGTTCTTTCTCAGAGACAAAAATTCTTAATTTTTAGAACAAGCAGACCTGTATCTTTCATTAACACATAGAGATCGACATACCCTTACAAGGCTTTTATTAACTGGGACAAAGAACGCGTTGAAATGATATCCAGAAAATTACTATTGGGGAAAAAAAACCCAAAAAACTAGTAATAACAGATTTGTAAGGTGATTTAGAGAAATTAGGTTGCAGATATGTGTGCATTGATGCTATCATGTTTTAATATGATTGTGAACAATGTCAGGAACAATAAGGGAGGTTAAAGATGCATCATCCTGCCCGGCACTGAATGTAATTTGCCTTGAACTGCACTGGTTGTTGTCTCTTTTCAGCATAGTTGGAAAATGATTCCTCCTCCATTTCTGACATGTTGCTAACCACTACCCAAGAGAGAAGTAAAAATGCCAGAAATAGTTTCTGAATCGACTTTCACTTGAACAAATGATGACTTCTTCATTTTATATCAGCCTTTGTTCAGGAGGCAACTTTGTATGTGATTGCTTTCTTTGATACTGTGTTAAGACAGCACAAGGAACAGAAAGTCAATCTTACTATTCCCATTAAATCAAAATTTTACCTAAAATACTATCAAAACAAAATCTGAGCCTAATCCATTTTCCTTTTGAATCACTCACTGCACTCAATTTCTGCATAATCCTGACTTTCATTTCCATTTCCTTCAACTTCAGTTTCAGCCCATCACATGAGTAATGAGGAAGAGAGAAAAATAATTTGCCAGACTTTTTAAGGTTTAGGGGTTTGTAGTTTATTTTATCCTCAGGACAAATATTATTAATAATTTGAGTGAAACCTGTGCATTATAGGGTAGGTTTTTTCCCAAATCTGAGGAAAAAAAGTGTAGAGGACTGAAAACATTGAATTTGGCCTTAAAGAAAAAAGAGCAGTTCATCTCCATCTTCTCTGCTCAGATGGAAGTACACCACAGACGAAATCTGGACTGTAGACCATCACCTAGAGTGCAGTAAATGAGCAGTACCCTCCCCCTGAGTACTAAAAGCAGAACTTAATAAATGCTTGTAAGTTGAATTATAAATAATCTCTTCATGACCTTTCTCCAGATTAAGTGAAAGTTATCTCTTATTTAGAAAACCCATGTGAGAAAGAAAGAATAAAATTGTATTTAATGGCAGAACAGTGTGTATATAGCTGTATATATTGATGGCAGAACAGTGGTCAGAGTGGGAGATACACCATGTTGTACAGCTGGTTGATACAGCCATCATGAGGGTGGTTGATGAAGAATGGGAACGCTGGACAACACCAGATTTGCCTGGAAAAAGAAAAATCATAGGCAGAATATGGATGATTTGTCAAAAAATATATGGTGATGGAAGGATAGAACTATTATAGTCACACTCAATCTATCTACAAAAGGCCATAATGAAATTGCAAAATTATCTAAACATGGTTGGATTTTAAACCCTGTAGAACTGAAAGTTCCCTTGCCATCCAACCCCTATAAAAGAGCATTTGATATATTAGGAATAACATAATGCTGAGGGTCCTGTGGCCTGATTCAGCTTTTCTTGTGCCCAATGATATTTTGCAATGAGATACACCACTTTGGAAATAAATTAATGGCAGGATCAGACAAACAAAACTTCCTTAAACTTCTTGTCCCTGAAGGCATCCCATGTAGGTAATTATGAAGCAGCAAAAAATATATTTTCTACCTCTGCACATTCCTCTGGCTGTACTGGGTCACAGTGGGAAAGAAGATGAATCTGAATCACACACATGTGGTTTAAGAGTGCTTTTCTTATGTATAATTTTCCTAAGTCATATGAAGGTCCTTTTAATGAAAGAGCAGGATTGGGACCAGGTAGTCCAAAATCTACCACATTTTACTTCCCCTGGGCCAAACAGTCTAGTGGTAAGGATAACCCACAAAACCATTTCCATCTTACCAGTTCTGGTCTGGATAGGACTATTCATGATTACTTTAATCATCAGATTCTAAACAACTAAGGAGGCCATTTTACATGTGTAGTAAATAGACAGAGAGGGCTACTCTAACAGGTGATGTAAATATACTACACATTACTTCAGGCACTTAACTAGATCACCTTGATCAGTGGAGAATTAGACATCTCTTCTCCAGGAGGCAACTTGGATTGCAGGGTTTCAAATGCTTTTTCTCAGAAGTGTTTCTCTTCCTCTCCTTCAACCTAACCTCTCCTCACCTCACCTCACCTCTTTCCCTCTCCCTCACTCACCCCCCCATTCCCCACTCTCACTTTGATTGCTTAATTGAACCAGGACAGCTCTGATTTAATTAACCCACCTTAGTTAAAAGATTAAGTTAGATGAGACAAAACCAGGTCTAGGCCCCTAACTTAGAGATCTAAATGTAGATGGTGAAAGGAAACATTGTAAATACCTGCCAAACTAGCATGTGATAAACAACAGCTCCTCATGTAGTGGGGAAATACCATTCTCTTATTGTCTTTGTCTATCTGCACAAACAAGTCTTCATAAATATTCTCAATGAATGTATTTATTGCCTACCTAAATTAGCAGCACTTCTGATGATTGGAATGTTTCAAGCAGCAGCTGAGCTCTTTGTACTGTGTGTTCCTTTTTGACAGATAGACTATTGCTTTCTTACTGCTTTAAGCAAATAGAAGACTCAGTTGTGCTGTAAATATAAACAGAATTAATACCAGCAACACAGATCTTGAAAAGCTTTAAAACCAGACAGGGTGGCTAGCCACTGTTATGCTGTTCAAGAGCACAGTGGGATATGTGGCAATGTAAATTGGTGCTCAGCTGTGTGAAGCCCAGTCTCCCCTCAGCCAATACTTTGGGGAGCTACTGTTGTTACCACTTTGACAGCAAATGGGAACTAGTTTCTCTAACTGATAGAATCAAACATCTAAATCTGGGTGGTCAAATTTAAAATTTAGATGCATAATGCTGCCTGATTATCTGTGAAGGCAAGTTGCAGCCACTGGCAAGCCTTTGGGATACCACAGTAACCAAGACCAGAATCCAACCTTACACAATATCCCATTCAAATAAAAAAAGCAGAAGTAGAAGTACTAATTTGAAAGCAACACAAGAATGGCAGTTGCTGAGCTGAGTGATAAATTCATAACATACTTTGTCTTTAATGAAAACAGAGCTAGTTTGTGAAATAGTAGGAAAAAATTAAGAAATCCAAGGGGAAAGGGTTATATGCCTAGTTTTTTTGTTTGTGTGAAAGTATGTATGGTATGTTCTCAGGGTGACTACAAGAATTCAAGTGTGTTTTTAGATGTATGGCTCCAACATCACAAACTTGTTCCACTTCACAAAGTTATAAATCTGCTCAATCTTCTCAGGACTGTTTTTGACTCATTTACATAAAGTCCATGGCTAGACTTTATACTTTTCTCTAGATAATTCAAAAGACTCCTCTCACAGTGAAGATAGCATCAGAGAGAGGTCCTGTGCTAAGCCTGACTGCAGCACAATGCAGGATAGAGAGCTGTTGCCTGTGTCCTGAGACCTCCTGAGCCTGTCTCCTGGGAGATTCGTGACTGAAGACAATACCAGTGAAGATCCAGTCCTTCTAACTTGGTAAGATTTGCAATAAATACCATTAATGTAGAAGAGCATTTGATTTTTGTCACAAAACTTTAATTATGCTGAGTATAGTTTCAAGTGTTTCGCCTTTACTGAGTTGCAGAGGTTTCTTGAAGTGTATCCAGCAGCTGAGCCTGAGTGGCTACCGGGTTTGTCTTTATACACTCTTCTCTCTTTCATATCTTCCCACTATTTATCCATATCTACAGATCATGATGTCACTTCAACCATCCTGCATTGCCATTTTCACATGCCATGGCATTTATGGCAGAATTAACCCTAGAATATGCCTGGCAGCAGATCAATAACTGAGGTCAGCTCTGAGCAAATTAATCTTTTGTCACTTCTGCCCTGCCTCTCTACAAGTATGTGCATGTACATCGGTTCATCCTGTGCAATGGTAGAGCTCTGTCCCTCTCTTGCATGAGCCAAAACTAATGGACAACAAAATCTGAATGCTTCAAAAATCACGTGAAGCATACTGGTGTGAAAATTATGGGCAAAACTTCAACAGGAAAACAAAACCGCACTTTCACATATTTTTTTCAAAGTTGAAACATCGCTTTGTATTGCTGTTCCACAGTTAGTTGCCTTACATAGTTTATTCTTCCCAGAGGTTTACAAGCAAATCTGCAAGCAATGGGAAAATCCTAAGCAAGGAGGCTGTCTGCACAGAGCAGCTCATAGCCACCATAGACTAACCTGCCATGGGAAAATACTCTGTTGAAATAAAAAAGTAATGTTAATCCTGCTTTGAAAATGAAATAATTGCTGAAATTACAGACAATTGCACAGGGCGGAGCCACTGCAGACAAACACTCACACAATTGTCCTTGCCACAGTAATGAACTAATAGAGGCAAGGTCACTCTGGAGTCACAGGTGAGAAGCCAGTAAGCACCAAACAAAAAAAAGCTAAAAGATACTCCTGCCAACCTCATCATCATTTCCAAGGTAATACAGGGTAAAAATGAAGAGAACAAGTCATGGTAAGGCCCCATTCTGTTATTGCTTTCTGATGGAAAAAATAAAAAAAAAGGGGTGAGGGAGAGCTTAAATAGTTCCCAGTACAGGTCCTAAATGTATGCCACAGCAGCACAGATTTTCTGACTCCCATCTTGTACACCATTCAAGCAAGCTTCTTTGTTTAAAAGCTTTGAAAACATGGTACTTCAAGTATGTTTATTGGTAGGCAAGCTTCTATTTCACTCTGGTCAAATTACAAACTGAATAATTACAGCCTGTCTGCTAAAAACTCCCACCATAATTTCATTTGGCTCTAGTGTTCTAAACTACTGTGCAGCATAGCTGTATGCTAACAGCTTCCCTGTAAAAATAGACAAAGCAATTACACATGCCAGCAAAAAGGCTCCCCAACCCATTTTAAAGTTTGGAAGACACTTCAGATTTTACCTGGGTGGAAAAGGAAGTCACCAACCAAAGATGCACTGTATGCTGAAACATCTGTGTTTAAATACACATGTACAGAACTTACCAAATACTCTTACAAGGCATGTCCACAGGAAAGCTATGTTTTAGAAAAAAAAAAAAGTCCACCACAATAAGTAAACTGTATTTTAATAGAGGAGGGAAAGTCAGAAAAACACACACTTTGAACTATTTTCTCATTGTTTTCTCTACAAAGATTCATGGACTATGGTCTCTCTATAAAGCCACTATTCCACCCATACTCCCTCTGTATGTGGTCTGTGAATTTCATACTCCTCACTCATTTTCCCAACAAATTGTCTGTGCTAACCTTTGTTTATAGGTGTCAAAATATTTCGCAGCAAAAAGCCACAGCGTGTGTTGTAAATAGCAAAATGACCCGGTTTTGCAAATACTTTGCTTTTTATAGTACTGTGGGAATTCTATCAAATGAAACAGCCTCACTGCTTCTGTATGTCATATCAAGTTGAACAAGTGAACTGGATATAAGTATCTCCACTGCTTTTATCAAGATGTGAAATTGAGCAATAAAGTAAATGTTGCTGATGAGAAGGTAGCTTGTGGGTGGCGTTTCCGTCCAGCACCAGCTGAAGGAAAAGGGCTTCTCAGCAGCTCATCCTCAGGAACCCAGACAGGAAATCTCACCCTCAGATTTTACTCTGGGTTACCTGCTCCCTTGACAATATCTGTTCACACTGTCCACACAATGCAGCCATTCTCTTTCAGCTGATGAGCTCGGGGTATATCTGTGTCAAACAGCAAAGTATTTGGATTGCACCACAGGCCTTTGAACTACGGCTTCAGAGGAATGTTGGCACAGAGCTAACAATGCCGAGCAATTAGCTTAAGTGCTCTCCCACTGAAATGTAATCACCATCTGAAATAAAGCAGCTCCTGCTTCAGAGAGCGAAGAGAAGTTGATTTTGGTCGGAAGTCACCTGGCAGGGGTCCTCCACACGGAGGGGACTGAAGAGGTGCCACATTTGCCCTCTGGATGTCAGGGCGCGAACGAGCCCGCCCGGCTCCCGCCTGCCGGAGGCTCCCGGCGTGTTGGAGGCGGGCAGGGATCTCTCGTGGGCCCCCCGAGTAAAACTAGGCCGAGAAATATCGTGCAAAACTGGTTTGCTGGGGCATCCTGCAGGTCTCCTGAGCCTGTAGAAATGCGAGCATTAAAGGTGGAAGCCGGAACTGCCGGGAGCACTGCAGCTCCCAGAGTGGCTCCCAAGGCAGCACAGAAGCGTGGCATCCATATCTGGTGAGTGACCGACCAGAGGATCCATCACCACATTTTGTTACACTGCTTCCTTTCTCACACACTCAAAACACTGTGTTAACCCAAGGCTGCACTGGACACCAACAAGGACAGAACATTATGACATCCTACCAGACACTGGAAATGCACTGATATTTTGCTATATGGTCAGATGAAGTCTTTGGTAAGAAAAAGCTCTTGTAGAGGCTTTAGTGACCCAAGCTGACAAGTAAAGAGAAGGATTTTGTGTTATGCCAAATCTTGTTGTGCCATGCACTGTTGACACTGTGCTTAAGTCAGAAACTCGTACGTACAAGGATCCTTCTCTATGCCTCCCAAAAATGAAAGTTGCTGGAGCATGCAAAAGACAAGTAAATAGCAAGAATTCCTAAATAATACCAATAATAAAATCCTCTTACTCTTGACATGGTGATACATCTGAGAGCAAGATATTGCAGATAAGGGCAGAGTGGAATGAAAGCAAGCCCTCTTGCAGCTGCCTTTGCTTTAGAGAAAAAGGCAGTCAGCACCATGCCCATAGCAGATCTGCACAAAGGCTGATGGGGCTGTGCCAAATGATCCTCACAAATGTGAAATGGGGAATATGATAAACTGGACATAAGAGAGCAATAGCATTGCAAAGATCTTGATGATAAGCTAGAGTCAAATGCCTAAAAATATCTTCCCACTCAACTCTGGAGGAGCGAAATTGGAATGTCTGCACTGCATAATACTGCCTCCCAACTTCCTGTGAGGAGACACATCCAGGTGATTCAGGTGTTCATCACACCCCAGGCATGCCTGTTTCCAGTCTGTTCCCTTATACTGATGCAGGACTAAAAGTAATTTGAACATTCTTGACAGAAGACTCCTTAATTCCTTGACAACGCCAATTCTACAACCTCCCCATAGCCAGTTCTGGTCTATTGAGAGCACGATGCTAATAAGGCCAGGGCTGTAGATTCAATCCCCATACTGGCCATTTGCTGTAGAGTTGGACTTAATGATCCTTTTGGGTCCCTTCCAACACCGGATATTCTGTAACCTGTAACAAAAAATAAGACTGCAAATTAAAAAAAAAAAACCAGTCCTTGCTATATAACTGAGTCTTTCTGACACAAATGAAATGAACTAGTACTTGCCTTGTGCTCAGCAAAAATCTAAAAATTCTTATTGCTCTTTTGTTTGTGTAATGATCTCCTGGTATCCATGTATCATTAGGCTCTTAGCATACAATTACATCTTAGCACTTAAAACCTTTTGCAGTACCAGAAAGCAGTTCTTTGAGAGTTACAGTCTCAACAATTTTTTCTAAACTAAGCAAATTTTTTAGCTCTTCTCTGAACTTTGTTCTGTTATTTTCATTTAAAATGTAGGACACAAGCTGAACATGATCCCTCAGACAAGGCTTCCTGTCGTCCAAGAATAAAACACAATAGCATCAATATCTTCTTGTAATTGCCCCCTTGTCAATTCTGCTGCCTCTTGCTGCCATGCGTTTGTCAATTAATTTGTGCTCCCTAAGCATATCAGTTTGTCCTACTTATCACTGAACTTCTTTCCACCATTTAAACCACTTCTACTGCTTACCAAAGTCATCCTGAATTTTGACTTGTTTTTCACAGCCTACGTAATGTTTGCATCTATGTAGATTTTTATCTCTGCCTTACCATTCACTGCTGTTGAAACCAGCAGAGGAATAGAACCATTCTTGCCTCCTGGTTTGAGTAGGAAACACTGGCAAATTCTCTGAATGAAGCTTTCTAACCTGCTGCGTAAGTCCATCTGAATCCTCTTTCTCTGGATTGTCAGTCACATGATTCTCTAGCAAAACTTATCCTAAAATCAAGATACAATATACTGATTCTACTCTTTCCTCTCATCCTCTAAGATGGTTAACCTGTCCAGAAAGGAAGTCTAATTCATTTGACATTATGTAAGTGTAGAAAAATGCATGTTAGTTTTTTTTAACAGACTTAGGGGCCTGAAATAATTAATAATTTGATTTGATATCTTTAGCCTATTTTAATCCTTTCTGTCTCTCTTCACCCTAACTTTTCTCTTTTTTCATAGTTAATAATTGGTAGTCACAGCTAGATTTTTTTTTTTCAACTGTGGAGACAAAGAAAAGCACTGAATAGTTTGGCCTCCCCCTATTTTGTTCCTTAGTTGCTTAGTTCCCCATAAATAATGGAACTGCATCTTCTCTAATCATTCCCTTACTTCTAACATAAGGTTATTGATTAATAAAGCTGTGGCTGCATAACAGTCTTTCCAGGGTGATAAATGTTCTGCATTTCCCAGCATTCTATAAAATTTTAAATTGCTCTAAGCAGAATTTTTCAGCCATTTTGTATTCATCTTGTAGTTCAGCTGAACTTACCACATTTCTTGAGTTTGCTTATGAGAATGTTGTGTGAGGCTGTGTGAAAAGCTACAATAAAACCAAGCTAGTGTACAGCTCCTTCTTTAGAGAAACTTTTTCCATCCTGCTCCATAATGAAAATCTACAGTGTTTAATTGCTGGTGCACACATAAAACTATAAAACTCCCAAAAAGGAGACAGACAGAGTTTTTAAAGAGATCCCAATTGGACCTATGAGGACCCTTATGTGACAGTGCTCCCCATAGCTTCCACCTCTCACCAAACACGCACTATAGGTGCTCAGAGCCTTTGCTTTCCTCAGTGTTTATGAAAATATAATTCTGTTTTTTAAGCTGGATGTAATTAGTGGTAAGAAACTCCCATCAAATTAAACAGAGACTATTAGAGAGGGGTGCAACAAAGCTAGCCTAATAATAAATAACAATAAACCTACCTGCCAGCAGCTCTGCTGTGCAGATCCAGC
The DNA here is from genome assembly GCA_013397555.1 of Urocynchramus pylzowi. Classification (NCBI taxonomy): domain Eukaryota; kingdom Metazoa; phylum Chordata; class Aves; order Passeriformes; family Fringillidae; genus Urocynchramus; species Urocynchramus pylzowi. The sequence continues at coordinate 520,726 of VZRH01001693.1, read as the reverse complement.
ATCACAGAATATGGGCTTACACATCAGAATACATCCCATCTGCTCTTGTGCAGTGTCTGATTATGTGAGACTCAGGCATGAATGTATCTGTTCATGTGGATATTTGGGGCCAGTCCTGTTCAACATCCTCACTGGTGATCTGGATGGGGATATTGAGTGCAGCCTCAGTAAATCTGAAGATGACGCTAAGTTGGGTGGAAGTGTTGATCTGCTCAAGGGTAGGAAGACTCTACAGGGAGACCTGGACAGACTCAATCAATGGGCTAAGGGCAAATACATGAGATTCAAAAAGGTGAAGTGCTGGATACTGCACTTGAGCTGCAGCAAACGCATGCAGTGCTACAGGCTGGGGGGAAGTGACTTGAGAACTGTTCAGTAGAAAGGGACTTGGGGCTGCTGGTTGACAGCCAGCTCAATAGGAGTCACCATGTGCCCAGGTAGCCAAGAAGGCTAATGATATCTTGGCCCTTATCAAGAGTAGCATAGCCAGCAGGACTAAAGATGTGATCATCCCCCTGTACTCGGCACGGGTGAGGCCTCACACTGAGTGCTGTGCCCAGTTCTGGGCCCCTCACTTTACAATGGACATTGAGGAGTGTGTCCAGCGAAACAAAGCTCCAGAAACATGTCTTAAGAGGAGCAGCTAAGGGAGCTGGGTTTGTTTAGTCTCAGGGAGGAGCTCTCTACAGCTCTCTGAAAGGAGGCTGTGGTGAGGTGAGGACCAATCTGTTCTACTGGGCCTTCAGTGAGAGGACCAGAGGAAATGGCTTTAAGCTGAGACAGGGGAGATTCAGAATGGATACAGAAAAAAATGTTCTCACTGTTAGGGTGGTCATGCATTGGAATAGGTTGCTTAGGGAGGTGGTGGAGCCACCATCCCTGAAAGTGTTTATCTGGATCTGGCAGAGCATCGTGGTTTAGTGGTTTAGGTAGTGCTGGGTTGATGGTTGGTCTGGATGCTCTCAAGGTCTCTTGCTGCCTTGGTGATTCTATGATGATTCTATGGTATTTGTGCTCCTCTACTATAATGTTTTCCACAAGGACACCGGATTAAGGAAGCAGCTGGGAAACTGAGGCACAAGGGAAACACGCAGTATGTCCACAGCCACACCAGCTGAGGCCAAGTGGGCAGGCACTGCAGTCTGGCCTCATAGTGCAGTCAGCCAGCACTTCCCCAAAAGGCCCACATAGTTTCAGTATTTGCTTCATTCTCTATTTGTGTCCAGTGGTTAAGTTTGGAAGGTTACTCGTGCCATGACCAGCTCCGTAACTCCATCAGATCAGCATTCACATCTTTCCTCCATACCCTAAATACTTAGTTCTATGGTATGAAATAGTCCTTTAAACTGAATACATTTGAAACTGCCTACAGTTGTTTTCATTTTCCATTCCTCCTGATTTCTCTGCTCTTCATAATAATTTTTCTTTATTATTTTTCCAGTCTATATGGATCCCTGCAATTGAACAATTATCCTGTCTTCATTCTGTGAGTTGTCTTCAAAATCACTCTGAATTTCACCCTGACAAAAAACCAGTTCTCTTTTCTTCTCTTTTTTGTGCTTCTGTCCTCTACTTTACCTTTTGTTTATTTGCTTTGACTTACTTTCTTTTTACATTTCAAGCCCCAGAAACAAGGACAATGCCGGGATGTGTAAAATGTATCATAATTGTATGAAGCCACATAAGAAATAGGAATATATAAAGGCTGTTTTTATGATCAAAATAAGCACATGTTCTTTACTGATTTATGGCAGGACCTTGTGCCAGCACCTAACTGGTTCAATCTTTTCCTTTTCCCAGCTAAGCAGGCAGTAAACAGACATGGGAACTGCTTTTTCCAGAGGCAGAGTGAGGGCAATGCCTTCGGGAGGCAGAGATCTGCACTGACTGACATATGACTTGGCTGAAAATCAGGACAAGAGATGTGCTGTTTTCAATTACGTTATTTTATTTCACTTTATTGTTATCAATGATAATCTTTGGAGGAGCAAGGGAACAGTTGCTGCCTGCTCTGCTTTGTTTGCCCAGTGGCTCCACACAATCCCCTTGCAGGATATTTTCCATGCAGAGACCCCGCAGCACATCTGTTTCCAACATTTTAGTGGGAAAAGTTATTTTTAATACAAAGAGTGTATTAGCCACAACTACATGGGTGGGATTGACAGATTGATTTTGAAGCTGACTATCTTTTGAGACTGACATTTATTAAGATTAATCCATGGGCCATTTTTCCCAATATGCACTTTTAAGCATCAAAACCAAGTGTGGTTGTCTTCCTACCAATTATTTTATGTCAACAGAAAAAAGAGGACTTGAAATTCTGGTAAGTGAAAACTTTCTGGTGGAGTGGCCACCTGTATATTTTCAGTACCAATGTATATCAAATATCTGCATAAACAAATCATAATTATTTTCCCTGTAGAATAATTTATTTAATTTTTTTAATCAAACAAAGCTTCAGCACTTCTTACCTCAGTCTAGATGATCCTTAATTTAGTTTCTAGGAGATAGTCCTTGAAACAGTGGTTGTCTGAAGTGGTAGAACTATCACATACTTTAAATGTCAGCTCTGCTGAAATTGTGCAATTAGATCATGACTGATGTGGCTTTCTAAAAACCAAGTCTAAAATTTAACCCTAAAAGAGTCTTAGTCCAAGAATTCCACACTAATGAAGAACACTGTGGAAGAATAAATCACTTACTGCAGAATTCACATATAATTGAGCACTAGAAAACCTTAAAGGGACATAGGAAGTACCATTTGGAGTTGCAGAAAGTTTTGTTTCAAATTTCATTGTATAGGCTATTCATCTGTTAAGCAAACAAAAATGTCTCCAGGCAGAGAATTCAAGTTCAAGTCCCTGGTATTTCTCAACAATCAGATGAAGCAAAACATTAAACTCAGATCTGCAAATCTTCCTGTGAAATGCACAGGAATTAAAAAGCCTGTTTGCCTGAAGGAATATTAAGTGAAAAAGCAACTGCAAGTCACACTACAAAACAATTGGGGCTGCAATCATGTGCTGTTTAACTGCCTGTTTGGGAGCCTTGTTCACTCATAAGCCCATTTTCTGGTATCCCAAGTGCTAGGTCAAAAACACTGAAGCCACAGAATGCAAATGTCTGGATCAGAGTAAAGTTATTCAGCAGGCGGCTCAAATCAACTTGGAAAAAACAGTGGCTTTGTAGCAGTAGATACTGTAAGCCAGATATTATCTTTTCATGCTGCAGTCTCTGGTTTTCCCACTGCTGCCCATAAGCATTTTACCCATTTTTTCTGTGCCATCCTTCTCACTTCACCAAAAGGCTATTTTCCCCATTTGATTATTGTTTAATTTAAATGCAAATTCAGGATCAGTCTCTTGTCTTTTTAGATATTTACTAGAACTGGAACATTCATCTTAAATATGCACCATGTCACACCTGCAAATTTTGATTTTGCTGTAAAGTCCAGTACCTGATGGGAAAACCCAGCTCCATTAACTTCATTAGCCACAGCCATAGCTTTTTGTCTTGCTATCAGCTATGATATTGCTATTTGCATACATCTTCTACTCATTACAATCCAGTTTGAAGTCAGGTGGATCAGTTGGATCTTCCAAACTTCTAGGGAAGAAAAATTATGATAATGCACAACGGTGGGAATGCAAAACGGCCAAAATGCACTGTGGTCACGGGAAGTTCAGCAACCCACGTTGGTGAGCACATGTAGAGCAGAGCAAAGCAATGAGTAAAGAGCATTTCCATCCTTCCTTGCTGTGACAGCCTTGACTGAATCCTAGCAGGACAAAGGCTAACTATAATTTCTATAGTTTTGATAGTACTGTGCATGTTGCTTGCAGAGCATTTTGGCTTCCCCGTCATGAAAAGGCAGTTTGCCACCAGCAGGGAAGAAGGGGCGTCCAAGAGAATTGCTGTGCACCACAGGAGAGCATGTGCCCATACAGATGAGGTGGCATTTCAGTTCAACACCTTTACATTTCAGCAACACATCTGAGATGATTCCACAAGCAAGAGCCAAAGTAGTCTGCCAACAGTCCTGCTAAGAAATTCTCACTATGTGTCCTTTACACCTTTTTTTTTAAATCTGTGTTAGGTCTTAAGCACTTTGCCTAAAGGGCTGTCTCATATTAACAGCCATTCTCCTCCAGACCCCAGCTGGGCAGCCTGTACCACTCTCCTGCCAGGGTGTCTCTGAGTAGGCTGAAGCAGATGTCCCTCCTTAGAGCCACCTGAGCTGGCCCCTCCAGCCAGATGAGACTATGCAAGAGTAGAGAAGACAGAGAGTGCCCTGCATCTGTTCTGTTTTGCCAAGATCTTTAGTAACCAAACTACCAAGTAAGGCTGAATGCTGATAGTTCAAGAGTATTGCATGTTTGACACAGCAGTTGGCCCCCTAATACATGTTTGGGCTGTGGCACAATTTAATAACAGAAATGCTGTGATTATCCTCTCATGAACTTTAGAATCAATAGCTGCAAATCAAACTATTTGGACTTTTTCTCCTGGTCTGAGAAGGGATGATGACTCTGGGTACATGAAATATTGTAGGTTACCATTTATTTCTAAATCTACAGTGGATTTTTTGTGAAAATCACAGCTCTGAAATTAAAAGCAAAGTATTGTAGCCCATCCATGTTTTTAACTTGTAAAGTTTTGGCATCAGAACGTAATAGGCTTTGGGATAGTTAACTACATTTGGAAAGAAATGTAAAATATAACAGCTACCACAAGCATGTTAACTCAGCCACACTGTACACATATGACTCCTGTAATCATGAATGGGTGCTAAAAAGAGAGACTTGATCTCATTTCCAGCAGGCTGGGTGCCTGCTGTGGCCCATGGCAGCCGAGCAGCTGAAGCACCAAGGCCTCTGGAGCAGTCCTGGTCTGACTGCTTCTTTCGCATCAGGGCACACAAAGACAGAAATGTTGCACATGAGCAACTGTTTAAAAAAATGCAGTTGCTAATGGGAATCTAAGGCAGCACAGGAATCTGTGGCACAGCAGCTTGGACCTGAAATTTAGCCTGTTGAGCTCTCTGCATGGGCAGATTACTGTTTGGTACAAACTGGACTAAAGGGTGTACCATCAAAGACATTTTTTTTTTATTTTTATTTTTTAATTTCCTCAGTTCTTTGCATTTTGATTCACAATATTTATATCATAATACCCGAAGCCCTGATAGTTTAATAACAACATAAATTAATCACTGAGTTTTTCTATCAGGCTATCCTATCTGAAACAAATAAAAACCTATCTGAACAAATAATCTCTCAAGCATTAAGCTAAACAGAATAGAAATAGAAGGAAATACTTTGGAACTACTGCACAAGCTCCATTTTTACTGAAGCTAGTGATGTTTACAATGAGTAGATTTTCTTTTAAAAGCACTAAAAAACATCCAAAGGATTGCTCAGACTAATTTCAAAAGGTCTAAAATTACAAAGACACTACAGAAGCAAGCAGCATTAGAATCTACTCTTCAAAAAAACCCCAAAATACTAAAGATTCCAAACAAATCTAATAGAAATGAGGCCTTCTTGTTGACCCGGAGTTTCACAGATTTTTCTTCTTACTGTCATTGTGCAATGCTTTCTTTGGGGAAAAAAAAAAAGAGTGATGGCAGGAGGGAGAGAGAAAGGCAGGGGGAAACTTCAATGAAAAGATTGACAGTACTTCTTGGAACTGGTACTTGTGCATCCACATTGAAGTGAGTTTGTCCTATGAATGACAAGACAACTTTGTTTAAAAAGGTTTGTTATTCACTAAATGACAATACTCAGAAAATTAACATCACTGCTGTATTGTTTGGTGTTAGAAGAGCTCTCCATGAACTGAATTCTCTTTCTGGGCTTGATTTCATCTTCTAGTCTATAGAATCAGAGAATAATTTATGTTGGAAAATACCACTAAGATCAAGTCCAACCCTTAAACCAGCATTTCCAAGTCCACCACTAAACCATGTCCCTAAGCTCCACATCTACACTTCTTATAAAGACCTTCATGGTGATTCAACCACTTCCCTGGTCAGCCTGCTCCAATGCTTGACAACCCTTTCTGTGAAGAAGTTTTCTCTAATATCCAACTTAAATCTCCCCTGGTGTAACTTGAGGCCATTTCCCCTCATCCTATCACTTGTTACTTAGAAGAGATGACCCCCACTTCAGCACAACCTCTTTTCAGGTAGTTGCAGAGCATGATAATGTCTCCCTCCAGCCTTCTTTACTCTAAGTTACACAACCTCAGCTCCCTCAGCTGGTCTTCACAAGACTTATGCTCTACATCCTATGTATTACTGTGTGAAAGCATGTAAGAATATCTGACTTTATACATAATTTCTGTACCTAGTCAGATATTAACTGGAATCTGCCTGCCTTGGGGGACTGGTTGTAGTTTTATTTTGCTGCTGTCAGTAGCTTGAATTCAGCCCAGGACTTAGAGACTGAAAAAAATGCCATTGAATACCTACTCTCTCAGAACCTGGAGAAAGAAACATGTTTTAGATTCAAACCTAGCACAACTCCAGTCCAGCTTTTCTGTATCCAGAATGGCACTTTGGTATTTGCCTCATCCACTTGATGAGAATGCTCACTTAAAATATTGGTTCAGGATTACTGCTGCTAAAATCACTGAAAGTGATGACTATCCTCTGAGAGTAATCACATCTTTCTATGAAGTGAACAGATTTCATTCTAGCTCCTAACAAGCAAATACCAAATAGATTGGATAGGACACTGAAATGCTCTCTCAGCTCTGTGGGCAATGCTTGCCTGATGGAACTGGGATTGAAAGGACAAGGTGCTACGAAGTAGTTCAAAAAAGCGTTGCACCAGTTCAAACAATAGGTTAAAAATTTTCCTTCACAAGGTTTCAAGAGCATCTTCTTCTCATCACTTTAAATCTGTTTGTTAGATAGTGACTGGGTGATAATGAATGCTATCCACTTACTGCACTTGCTGAATATATTGATTAATTGTGCACAACCCTTTGAAGATAAAGCCCTCTGTTGTTAATAAACACGGTCTAACGATTCTCTCCTGGTTTTTTTAGCACTCCTCTTACTTTGTGCAAGGTGTAAATACCTTACTGCAGCTACAGGCAGGCAGGCTGGCCAGCTGCATGGGCCACATGCTGATTTCAGCTGAAGGCATTCACATCAATTGTTCTGTGGCTGTTCCCCTCCATTGCCAGCACACCATGCTATCTCCTCTTGCTGTTTCCTTGCTTGCTTGTTCGGTGGCAGGATAAGGGAATTTCCATGATTCCTGGTGAAAAGGGCCCTTCCTTTGCAGCAGGCTGCCATTTCCCTCTGCCTAATACACAAAGAAAGCAGCCAACAGGAGCACAACTACTTTCATTGGCTGCTAAGAGTCTTTGAGTAGAACAAAATTACCAAAGGAGAAGAAACACTAATTTCCTCTTCATTCTCCTCACCCTGCCTCAGAGTAATGTTAGGGGGGCAATTTTCTTTGAGGAAAGAAATAACTTTTCCCAGCCACAGGAGTGTGACAGAAGAGGCTACTGAAATCAGCTGTTAACACAGATTGATATGTTTTTCACACCTAAAAAGAAGTTTAGTTTTCTCTCTTGGACTCCTGCAACACATGTTTTGAAAAGACAATGAATATTGCTTTCACATGAAATTGCAGGTATGCACCACTTTAAAGGTATTCAGAACCAGACAAAACACCACAGGAAAACAAAGAAGCAATGTGAACACTTAGCTGCTAACAGTAGCTGTCAGTGAGAATTAAACCTTTTGTAGGGCACCCGTGTCAGCCTCACCTGGGTTCAGAGAGCTGCTCCATTAGGTGATAGAAACACTGAGCTCGTGGGATCTGACCTTGCCAACGATTATGCATGAGCTTAATTTTAAACCTATGAAAATACTCCCATTTGGGCTATCAATATGCAGAGCTTACAACAGGCTGCAAACGTGGTCATGAGAGCAAGACCTGTGAGCAAGGCTCCTCTGCTGGCCACCCCACGGGACCAAGGCTGCAGAAGGTCTCAGTGGGTCACATATCTCAAACATTCAGAGAGAAACAAGGTTTTGGTTGTAGGCTTTTGCTTTTGTGAATACTCAAAGCAGCTACAAATGAAGCAAAACCTCTCCTTCACTTCATGTGATGAACACAACAGTATTTTGACACAAAATTATCAAAATCAGTCATCTCTGCAGCTCTTTTTCACTGCCTAACACCATGACAGCAACCATATGAACCCTTTCCCATACTTGAAGCATACCTAAATCTCTCTTCTGTTTCAATCCCTTCATACTTACCAACCCCACTGACATCACATTTTTCTTTTATTACACCAATTTGGCTACTTCTATCTCTAAACATTTTTTAAACAAAATTTCCAGGATATCAACATTTTAAAAACCTCAAACTAGGACATGGTTCCAAATTTGTTATGAGGGAAGAGATAAAAATCCAAACCACCCGTTCATAAGCCTTATTTTTTTAGCAAAACATGGCAAAAAATAAGAATGTTTGTCAAACTACAAAAACTGATAAAGGATCGAGGACCAGACATAGTCAATGAAGTTTGTTTTTTTTCTACCCTTCTTTGCCAAACTAGATTTAAATGTGTTCTACAGAAATACTTATCATAAGCCTGTAATACAGCACTGTGATCCATGGCAGTAACCATTTTGAATAAGATGCTATTAACACACAGAATTCATCCGTCTGTTGCAATTCCATCAAACTATTTCATTCTGAGGTCAAAAATGTTTTTCCCCTATCCATCTGCTCCAGTTTTGGAGATTCATTGAATAAAGAAGACAAAAATTCTAAACACTGAGCAAATCTATTTTAAGAAATATATTTATCACAAATCTAATGTGTTGGATGACTAATAACATACATGTGTGCACTGCGCTTGCCAAAAAACATCAACATTTCCAAATAGTTACCACATTTACAATTAAAATAATGTATTTGCCAAATGTTTGGTTGTTTTTCTTTGTTTTATTCAAATGATGATTTCTCTTCTGTTCCAAGTGCAGAACAAAATTTCCTGGGTATCAGAAGCAAAACATTAGAGAGAGATTCTAATGTCTGATAGAGCCCCATTCAGCTCTCAGCTGTACAATATTGCTTAGATTATATCTGGCTTGTCATTGTTGTAGGAGGCCTAACAGCATCCTAACAAGGAAAACTGAAATGAGGCTTTAAATTTTGCCTCTTACAAGTCTCTTGCTTGTCAGTTGCAATTGTCCAGCCATTTCTCATGTTGCTTGATTTCTGGCTTGTGCTGCCCCTCCTGCTGCTTCCGTCCTTTCCTAAGTGATGGAGGCAGGAGAGGCGGGTGGCAGCAGGAGTTCACACTCACAGCCCTCTCATGCCCCATGCTAACTGGTGTGCAGAAAGCTTAATATGGGAATGTTCCTACTGCCTTATTGACTTCTGCTCTGAGGTTGGGCCAGGGAGTGGAATCTTACAGAAAAATAGAAAAGCAGATGATCAAAGTAGAAAACTGCATTGCCTCTTAGTCACAATCTCATTCTTAAGCCTCCCATCTACTTCAAGTACAGACAGCTGCAACTTCAGTGGAATGTAGAAGTTGAAAGTCAAGTATTGTTAAAACCACAGATTTCAGAAGAGAAAACACAAATGAAGAACCTAGTGATTGCTTCCCATGACTTTTTTCCCCTCTAACAGCAAAAAGGGATGTTGAGGCTTACCCAGTGGTTGATCTAGTGGTCTGCTGCCTGCATGTTCCATTCTCTCATCCCGTTCCAATCTCATTCCAATATGCCACTGTTAGCACCATCCTGGCCAGGTGGTAAACCAGCTCAGAAAGCAATATCATCAGGCATTCTGGAAGCAGAATATATAGACCTCTCTTTCTTGTTTTCTGATTTTTGAGTCCCAAAAGAGGCTTATTTTATGGGGTCAGATATGTACCGGGGGATTATATGGCCAGAATCAGGGAAGGGGATGGGAACCATCAATCATTGAAGAGAACCTTAAACCAGCTTAGTTATAATGTGAAACCCCTCTTGAAGAAATTAATTATCAAGGACATGTTACAAGGGGAAGGACACTAAAACAGAGGGACTAGGTGTTCATTAATCATCATTTGCTACTTTCAGCATTAATTTCCTTACCTCTATGTATCACCACGCTGAGAGAACTGCTTGGGAGAGGTGCCAAAGGCAGCAGAAATGTAGTTAGAGTGAATATTTGGGAGACAGGAGATACAGATACAAGCTCCAGTTGCTGCTTTAGTATGCCTCTAAATGAACAATCTCCAGACTCAATATCCCTGCTTCAGGCTTCAAGCTGTTAGGTGAGAGTTGGCTGCCCCAGGAGTCACATCATTTGGGTTAGGGTAGCAATGAGGGTACTTTAGTTTGGGCACTGGGCAGCTATGCAGGACTTGGCTTAATTCCAGCATGCAAAAGGAGTGTACCTTTTTGTCTAGTTAGATCTCTATGTTTGGCTCTTTTCTCTGATGACAGTGAAGTTCATCCTCCTGGACACTTATTTTGCCAGTAAATTTAACTTATATTTTATTACTTTTATATAATTTTCTTCCTCAGTCAGCTAAAAAAGGAGGCTAAATGCAAACCAAAACAAATCCAGCAAGACTAAGTAACATCTTCGAGGTACCATAACGTTGGCATAGGTCATCTATCCTTGTAGACTTTACCTTCACTAGAAGCATTGCATACTCAATAAGCAAACCCATCTACTGAGAGGATCCACACTCCCCTTACCAGCATGGTTCAATTCTTCTCCATTTCAGAGCACCATTTTAGCTCAGAATTCCAAGTTTCATATAGTAGCAGTACAACTTGCAGAGCAACTGAGGCAATCTTTTCACTGTATTCACCACTGGCAAGGGCTCAGCTGAAGGATCAGGGCCACTGTTAAGAACTGCATTTCAGAGATGAAGCTGCCCAGTTACACAAGTCCAGAAAATAATCAGAGACCTAGAAAATTCAGCCTACATGAGAAGTTTGAATGAATGGTAGAGGAGAAGCGTAAAGAATGAAGGCTTAGAGAAGGTCTAATCACAGTTTTGAAATACATAAAGGGTTTTTGTGAAGAGACAAGAACAACCTACCTGCTTTAACATCCTTGTTATCCTAAGGGGAAAAGTGTTTCATCTGCAGTAAGGAAGATTTGGATGTGATATTAGGATTACAATAACAGTTAAGAGGTAGACAGATGGCCTGCCAAATGCTCAGACCTCCATCAATGGAGATTTTTAGGAGAACATAGAATCATAGAACTATGGAATATTTTGGGTCAGAAGGCACCTTGTAAAACTCATCTAGTCCAACTCCCTGTAAAGAGCAGGGATATCAACAACTAGATCAGGTTGCTGAGAACCCTGTCCAGCCTGACCTTGAGTATTTCCAGTGATGGGGCATTGACTACCTCTCTGGGTAGCCTGTACCAGTGTATCACCACACTCATTGAAAGAAAATCCCTTTTATCAACTCTCTTTTAGTTTAAATCCTTACCTCTTATCCTATTGTAACAAGCCCAGTTAAAATGTTTCTCCCCCTCTTTCTTATAGGCCTCCTTCAGGTTCTGAAAGGCTGCAGTAAGGTCACCCTGGAGCCATATCTTCTCCAGGCTGAACAACCCCAACTCTCTCAGCCTTTCCTAATGGGAAAGGTACTCCAGCCCACTGATCAATGCCGTGCTTCTCCTCTGGACAAACAAGTTTAAATTTACCTGTAAGTGTATGTGATACTGCTCCAAGTCAGGGCTAATACCCCAGGGGTCCTTCCCAGCTGCCTGGGTCTGGGAACCCCCACGTGTGAGGTCACACAGTAGACATGGTCCCAGGAGAAAAACCACAAGTTGCAGAGGGACTTCTGCATCCAGTGTCAACTCTGTGTGACAAGTCTTGGGAGGAGGCACCATTCTGGATGAGGAGCTTTCTTGAAGAAAAGAAGCGTTCAGAACTATCAAAAAGGTGACCTAAATCCTGATTTGCCTGTGCCACTGTGCAGGACAGTTCCTTAGTTGATGTGATGTGACTGAATTTTGTTCAGCTCTCACAAATTTCATTGCAGGCTTTGCGATCTGCTTTCTCAGAGGAGCACAGTTTATGCAAGAATTACTCGAATGAAATATAGCTGCAGCCTCAACTATTAATCACTTTGGAAATGAAACCCTAGGCTTTCTTACACTGCATACAGGAAAGGAGTACAAGCACAGACTTGATGCATATACATGTATATATATACACACACACATAAAACAGACCCCTTGGAAAATGGAGCATCTGTGTTTTGTATTTTCAGAAACCTGTACAATCCCTTGCAGTTCACTTCAGATTGCATGAGTTCCAGTTATGTGATGTGCCTGTGATAAACACAGGGTTTATTACATCCTGAGTTATTGTCCACAAGAAAATAACTTAATCTTCCAATAAATTAAAACATGAAAAAAAACAGGCATTTTTAAGACTGATGAAAAGAGGACATTGAGATTTTACAATATCCTGATGAACTAGAGCTGTTTACTGCAGACAAAAGACAGCAACTGCACTTTGGCCAGTTCTTTGTTGCATCTCTCTGAGGACAAACACCACTTTATTCTGGCCTGAGTCCAAGTGAAACAACAGTTTTCATCAAGAACATTTTAGATACTCTGACAGAGTGGCAAAGGCACTCCAAATGTGATTAATGGCAATGGGACATCACACCAAAGGCTAATGCTTTTTCAGCTGTTTGCCACTGTTCTCAATCTAGAGATTTGGATGCATATTAGCCACCTATTTCACCTACTCATGCAGGGCAGTTTTCATATGGCAGATGAAGATTGCACTGGAGTTCTGGTAGGCAAATGTAACTGAGATGTGCGGGGTAATTGAAAGTTTATTAGTCCACCTTCATGCTGTTATCTAACCAAAATCCATTGAGTTGGCTATCCCAGGCCTCAGTACAAACCTCATGATTTATGTATGCCAAAAGCTGCTTTCAAATACACATTCATCCTTTTACCATCTCCCATGAGCATCAAAACATCCAGTATGTCTAGCAGGATGCCATGTATTTATTTTCCATGCTGCTCATGAGGAAAAGCTGCTTTATCAAACCTACATGGGGTGGCAAGCAGTGTTAAGGAACAGAAGTTTCCTGCTCATTACCCCATTCCATCTCCTCCCTTTGGCAGAAGCAGGTAAGATGTGATTTTTTCTACCAATTTCATTGGCATGAAAATAACCACTCTTAGAATCCGAGCTAATGAGCTAGAAATGTACAAGAACAAAAAAATTGCTCAACACCTTTAAGTGTGGACACTGAAATGCAGCTATTTGACATGCTGAGCTACAACAATGGCACATGATTTATTGATTAGTTGCCATTACATGAGGGAAGCTCGACTAGTCATTTAAAATACACATATTATCTTGGAATCTTCCTTTGAATAAAAAGGCAAAATACAGCTTCTGTTGTAGTAGTCAATACTTTAATTTTCCTTCTTAACTGAAGTGTCATTTGATGAATTCTGAAAGGTCTAAATATTTTTAAATTACAAATGCTTCTTTAATGCTGATGTACCATCTTAAACTCCGATTATTTAAGCTGCATTCTAAATTACTATAGTTCAGACACACTTCAGTAGTATAAACATAAATTTCCTTCAATATATATTTGGAAAATACTAAGCACGCAGTATTTGAGGTTACTGATGTAAAAAGATGCATTATTTCCAGCACAGAAGAGGCAAATCTGATTTTCCACTTTTGAACAGAACACTGTTATCATGAACTCTTATTTGTAATTGTCTTCCCACAGCCTACATCTCCATAATAAAATGAGTTCAAATATTTGTAGATAATTATATTATTTTTATAAAAATCATGATCTTATTTTTTCTACAATATAAATATATTTATAGAAGCATGCATGGCAGCTAGCTGATCCCAACTCTTCAACCAGTTGAAGAATTACCAATACCACCAAGTGTAGGTATATTGGCTGTGGTTAAAATGAATGGCAGAGCAATGGTTTCAGTGTTTTGCTAGGCAGCTGCCTTAATCAAAGTTGGACATGCTGGTTTGTCTGGTTTATATACATACAGGTGTGTGTGTATGTGTGTTTGTGAAGGGCTTATTTAAACAACAAAAGAAGGGAAGAAAGGGCAAGGCCAAATATTTGTTGTCAATATTTTACATTCATTTTCCTTTTACCTACATTTTGAAACACTACTAAACTTCCTGATGAAAATTCTTAGAAATTTTCATTCTTATAATTTTATTAAACTTCTCAAAAAATTCAAGATAGCTTTAAAAAATGCAAGCACTGCCTATATGAACCTCTTCATTAACCAAGGCTCTCTTAATCAGGCCCACACACAGCCAGGTGCCACTATGGCAGTGTCAGGATGTCGAGTCTTGGCTGCAAGGGCAGCTCCTTGTAATAGTTCTGCATATGCATATAGCTATTGCTTACAGCCATCTAAGGCTTTCTCAGGATTCCACATAGAAATTGCACCCAGTGCCTGCTGTTTTCTTATCTCATACCTTTGTGCAGCAATTTATATCTGTTAAAAGCATATGTAAAACAAAACAAAAGAAGAATTTTGACAGGGTAGCACTTTGCACAGGGGTAAACAAATGTATCAAGTGAGGGTTGGTTAGGAAATGCCAAAACCCACTTGCTCTGGGTGGATCAAATATTTTCTAGCATAATATTTTCTAGCATCAAAGGAAAAAAAATGAAGGGAATTGCACAGTTAACTTTAGATTATTTCACCCCTAAACATTTTTCTTCTGGATTGTTGGAAAATGGACACTGTGAAATCCATCAAGCAAAGAACAACCCCAGATGTTTACAAATTGATCTGCCATGTGAGCTTGGTGCAAAGGGCATGAAAATCAGGATGTGCACAGTGACATTTCACAAATCTAATAATAACACCTTAGATTTATCTGGCATTTTTATACAGAAAAAGTAGATCCCAGGGTGATTTATGGGCTGTAAAAATATAAATATGTATATTTGGGTCATTTCAGTCACTAGCAGAAGATGCAGTGTCCTCTCCAAACAAGAGACATCAAATGGAGAGTGAAAAATCCCTGTAGATGCTTTGTTTATATCTTTGCCATGAGACTAAACCCATTCAGGTAGTATCCTACTTCTTGTGCTTTTTGCTTTCCCATTATTGATAAAAATTTCTTACAAAGGAGGGTGGCAGCAGGAGTGCTAGGGCAGGCTGAATCTCAATGGTTGCCCAGTACAGCTGATTAATTGCTGCTTAATGAAGAATAATTTTTTTTCCCTTTCTTCCCCCTCCTCACCCTTCAGAAGAGAGTTGAGATGTGGGACATCCCCAAGCAGGATGTAAGGAGGTTGATCGACATGTGAGCATGCAGACAATCAAAACTGTCTGCACACAGAAAGTGCAATTTTCAAAACTCTATAAAGGATTTGATGTTCTTTTTTAGCTGTTTGGGTTGCTCCCAGGTTATCTCCATGACCACGGGGCAACAACCTTCCATCCTAAAGACTGATAATCAATCATCTGACTGTTTATCTGCCCATCAGCCCCTCATAAAAATGTCAGAACACATTGGCTAGTGGCAAACAAATGAATAAAAGAGGTAGAAACCTCAAAGATAATTAAGTTCCTAGGGATTTGTGAGCATCAGCGACTAGAGACTCAAATCAGTGTTGCAGCGGAGAGAGACGAAGGAGGAGCTCGGCTGCTGGGGCAGTGCCGGCAGCATCCCGGCAGCATCCCGGCAGCCCCCCGGCAGCATCCCGGCAGCATCCCGGCAGCACCCCGGCAGCATCCCGGCAGCATCCCGGCAGCATCCCGGCAGCATCCCGGCAGCATCCCGGCAGCACGCGGCGCTCCGGAGCCGCCGGCGCCCGCCCCGGCCTTCCAGCAGAGCTGTCACATCGGCCACCAAACAAACGGGAGAGCGGCTCCTCGCAGCGAGTGAGCCAGAGACAGAACCACAGGAAACCTGGCTTCATTAGTGCTGCTGATCATGGAACAAAGTGTTTTTAATAATAACAGCTGAAAATTCGGCTCTTTTCCACAGGCCTTGAAGGTCTCAGCAGTAGGAACGATTCCGTGTGTGGCTGCATCTTGGACAAAATTCAGGACCGACACTGGGCACTGGGAAGAGAAGCAGGCGGGGAAGAGGCACAGGTGTCACCTTCAGTGTAAAAGAAAATAACATGCAGAAAAAAAAAAAAACAGGCAGAGAAAAAAATCAGGAGGATCCACGTAACAAAAGGGTGATAACAAAGAAAGGAGAGACAGATGGAATGCAGAGGAAAGAAATAAAGAGGAAATTGAAATCTGGACTAGAGTTCTATTCAAACACAGCCCTGTCATCTGTGTCCTGATGATGGAGAAGGAGGGAACAAAGCTTTCTGCCCTGAGCCACACCCTGTGCATGAGCATGACTGCAGTGAAGATCCCCAGGACTCTGGGGGATAATTAATCATTCAGTCCTTTACTTCTTGCTCTTCTCTGAGCATCCCTGCATTTAGGATTTTGATGTGACCTCTTTTCTTCTTTCTCTTTTTTGGTGGATGATGATAAGGGAGGGAATTTCTCTTTCAGTCACAAATAGCAGGTTTTGATGTGCAGCTGTTTATCTGGGTTCACTGGAGAATATCTCCCTGTATCACTTCTCCATGGGTCAGAAGGATGGTGTGCTGGTTCCAACACAAGGAAGTGCAGAAGACCATCTTGTGAATACTCTTCACCTTTGCAAGTGGGCCAACTGCCGAATTCAGCATGGAATTCAGTAACCAGAGTGCTGTGGTGCTCATTTGTGTCCCAGCTGGCAGAAGCATGGGCCAATATGCCACACAGCTGCTTTAGCACATCCAAATGTGCCTGGCAGAACAGCAACTTATGGAGGGTTAGCAGAGAAGACAGCTATCCTGGGGTGGGATGCTGTGTGGCCCCCTCAAGATCCAGATCAGCTTCATAATCCCAGTCACACTTGGCAAGGTCAAGTGCACAGCAACGGATTGTTATGGACTGGATGAGGATTCAGCACAACTTCACAGCTCTTCTTTTGAATTAAATAAGGTGTTGCCATTGCTCTGACTCTGTATAAGGCCACAGGCAGGCTTCTTAAACAAAACAAAACAAAAGGAAAAAACAACCAAAAAACCAAAACAGAACAAAAAAAAACCAAAACCAAAACCAAAAACAAAACAACAACAAAAAAGTTCTCACAAGGTCAGAGCCACAGGAGCTGAAAAGGAGTTGGAAGAAACTATACCAGCCAAAGGAAGCTGTGTTGTGAGCTGGGATGGGAGCAAGGATGAGACTTAACCTTGGGTACAGCCACCTTGGGACAGCAAAAGTGTGGCAAGTACAGTCCTGGTCAGTGGTCATCAGATGGAGCAGATGTGGGCTTTTCCCCAGAGTAGAGAGAGCAGATCATTAGGTTTGGAGCAGAGTAAGGGGAAGAGTGACATAGACCCCAGCAAAAGGCCCTGGGGCAGAGTAGATGGAAGGCAGAGATTTACAGCCCAGGGCACAGAGAGAGCTGCCAGGCTGGTAATTCCAGGGCATTCTGCCAAAACTTAGGGCACAACCTGGCCAGAAGCCCAGATGTTGAGAAAGCAGCCCGGAAAGTCAGGTGTTACCAAGCCCATTAGCAGCCTGTGAGTTTCTCCTTACTGGATTCCTCACAAGGATTGCAGGACGTGACTAACTCAATTTTCCTAGGGAAGTCCCATCTCTCTCTTCAGATTCCCTTTCTCCTTTCCAGTAAGTGAAGAGGTACAGAAGGGGAATCCAGACCTTCTGAAACACTAGAGTTATGCCAGAGCTGTTCTTTCTCATCTTGCAGTGACTAAGCCCAGTCAGGTGAAGAGCAGGAAGGAAGCCAATAAACAAGGACAAGGGCTTTCTGGTGGAGGTTAGCACAATTACTGGGCCAGACTGGCAAAATTCAGCCAGCACAGTCTGCCTCCCCTGTGCAATCCCAAAGGGGAAACCCCACAAAACTCTATATTATGTTTGAATGGTCCTAACCCTCTGTTAAGTCTGCAGTAGCACTTTGCACTGACAGGGTCTGAAAGCCACTTTTAACATCTCTTCCAAAAGTTTAACTTTATTCTTGCCCAGATTTTTGGAGCTGATTTTTATTTATTTTGTATTTGTTGCTGTTTTGAGATGCAAAGGTAACTTTTCAGTAACTTCCTGTTTGGGAAGCATGGCGTTTAGACCGGCTGTCTCCTGGTGTTTCAGCACAACGCACACAGCATTTAATGAAGCTTCACTCAAAGTGCCCAGAGCAGTTAATTAATTGCTCCTTGGAACATTGCTGGTCCCCATTTCACTGATGGAAAGTTACAAAGTATAAACATCCTGACCAAAGCTTACCTGAGCCATTCTTCTAAGACATCCCTCCTTTTAATAGATTATCCCTACATTAGCTGTAGTTGAGACCAATTTAACATCTGAACGTGGAGATGGTGATGCTATAGCACAGTGATGCTGTGTTCACAACAGGTGAGAAGCGAGCTCTGCAATAACTCTGTTGATCTGCTTCTGAGGAAGGCATGAAAAATTTGCACACAGGCTTTTTAGTAGAGTGCTTGAGCAGAGAAAGAACCTGCAGAAATTGTGATTGCAGAGGATTTACCTTACAGGGATAAACCCTAGAGTACTTCAAGTTCAGTAAAAGTGATGCCAGTGACTTATTCCGGGCCCCTCATCGACCAGGGTGTACAAGGGAGGAAGCTTCTGGGCCCTCAGAGACTCTGGTCAGGGGGTAAGGGGAGCGAATTACAATGTTCCTCCATGTTCAGGAGCGTTCCCAGAGCACCACCGGGATCCGACAGGTCCCCCAAGGCTGCTAGGCACAGAGCAGCAGGCTGAGCCTTTCCCAGCGGTGCCGGTGCCCCGCTGGAGAGCGCCGCGGAGGCCAAGCGCCGGCCCCGGCCGCGGGCAGAGGCTGCCCGGAGGCGGCTC
>VZRH01001693.1:485262-500871 GCA_013397555.1 Urocynchramus pylzowi | reverse complement strand
GGGCTTTCTACCGCGCTGCCCGTGACCAGATGGTTTTGGTTAAGGGGCTCCCGGGCGGCGGCTCTGGACTCGGAGCGCCTTTCTCAGCCGCCGTGCAGGGCGGGGAGGTGGGGGAGGCGCGGGGAATCGGCTCCTCCCGAGCGGCGGCCGGGGAGCGCCGGTGTCCGGCGAGCTCCCTCCGCCCCGCTCGATGGAGTCTGGCTGCTCTTGCCGGGAGTTTCGCAAGCCCGAAGCGGCCGGGGTCAGCAGCCCCGGTGTCGCGGCTGCTGGCACTGGCCCGGCGCCCACCCCGCGCTCCGCCTGCGCGCCGCCGGCTCGGGAACTCGTTTGGGATTTTCCTGCGAACGCATTTTGTCTCTTTGCAGAGGCAGCTTTAAACTTTCTTTCCAAACTGTTAATTAGATACGCTGTACTTTGCTCGTGTTCCGTGGAGGCGAATGGGAGTGCGAGGCTGGAAACGCTTGTGACTCAAAGCATAGTTATTCGGGAGGTGCATCTTTGCGTGCCGCGTTCAGACGGGCTGTACCTGTAATTTGTGACTTTGCCTTCTCCGAGACTTCGTCGGTCTTGGTGACACCGGGAGGCAAAAGGGATCTTTAACACTTTGGGTCCTTTCGAGGTTAATCAGACACTCGGTTGACTGTACAAAGGAGGAAGTGCAAGTTTATCGCCTCTCTGAAATCTGATGGAAAGTAACATTGCTTTTGTCCACGAGTTACAGCACTATGGTCCTGTCCTTATCTCTGAGTTCGTCATCAAATGATAACTCGCTCGTGAGGGAACTTATGCTTTTGTAACCAAGGCTGTTTCCTTGAGTGTGATGATGAGCTTATTGAACACCAGAGGGAACTCTGAATAGGTAATTCATTCGAGGGAGATATATGCTTATTTTACTGTTTATGTTCTCATTACAATGGAATCTAGGAGGAAGCAAAGGTTGGTAAGTAATAGGCTGTTTAGGATTGACTAGGATTGGCTTCAGTTTTCTTAACAGTTCTTTTCAGAAGACATCAATTCTAAATTTGGGCTGAAAAAAAAATTTTTTTCTTTTTTTCTTTTTTTTTTTCCCCCAAAGCTTGAAATGTGCAACTGGTCTTGCAACAGCTATATACCATGCTATAGGCAAATCAGCTGGGAGACCTGTTCACTGTTTGGTAGGGAGTGAGATTATACATGCATGTTGGGCTGATGCTGAATGCCCTGCCTGCCTGTCAGGTTGTGAGACAGATCCAGCACACCTGGGTACGGGGGCTGCTGCCTGCAATTGATATACCAGAATAGAACATGCTTCCAGCCAAAACAAAAGGGAGGAAGGAAGGAAGTCTACTTCCAAGCCCAGCATGGCTTGTCCTCCTTACCTAGAACACCTTGTGGGTCTAAAGCCTAGTCTGATTGCCTGTGAAGTAGAAAATAGTCTTAAAATATATGACTTAAACAAATACACAAATGAAATGGTGTCAGTGTTTGGGAAAGGAGTTTGAATGGTGGCTTCTGGTACGAAAAGTTGTTTAAATCATGTGAGATTATTGTAAGAAGCTAGGGTAAACCCATCAAAATGTGATACTGTATTTTGTAGTAACATGAACCCCCAAAATGTGTAACTGAGACTTAGGATGCTCGTGATAGTCTGTTACAACAGTGTTGATAACCAGGCTTCTTTGGTACTCCTGAATTGTCAACAACATGGGAAGGATAGCACAATAAATACACTTGTGACTCTGACTTTTGCTCCAGAAGCTGATGCATTCAGCTGTTCATATTGTCCTTTTGCCAGAGGTTACTCTCCCATTTAGAGCTATTTTCTGTTGAACTTTGAATCTGACAGAGTTTACAGCATATGAATGTAAACTGTATTTTATGGCTGTTCATATTAGTGTTGTGAAATCTGATAACATGAATCTCCTGTATATCTCTCTGTTGTGACAGAGGGACAAAGCAAACAGTTGGGGTCAGCTGAATTGAGCTGCAGTTGGGAACCATAGTCCATAAGCATCTAAATTCTTCTGAAATGGCAGGTGTGAGTCCAGTGAACTACCTGGTAACAGAACTTGGTGGGCAGTGGTAGTGGGGAGGCAGCTCTGCACCAGGAGAGGCTGTGTGTCCTTCGTGGGCTGGTCAGCAGCACACAAGGGTCTGGGTTTCAGAGGGATGTAATAGATGGTGCACCTGATCAGCCCTCTCTTCCTCTCCTCCTTCATCCATTCTAGCAATCAGAAAGTGATCCAAGATTTTTTGTTCTTTTATCTAAGTCTTCCTTTGTTCATCTGACTTGAGGACTTGTTATGTAAAATATGCTCACTAAGGGCACGGCATTACTCTGCCTGAATTTCCTACAGATGGTATTGGAAGTTGGATAAAGGCTTTGTATAGCTTTATAAAAGTGGGAGTTGTTTGCCTTGCATGCAGAAGATCACTAAGGACAAATTACATTTTGAAGGGAGACCTCTTCATAAATGCCTATTAAGAACAAAAACGTCACATTTAATTGTTGCAAATGGGTTTGGATTCTGGCTCAGTTTTGAGAAAAAGATTTGCATGATTATTTATTTATTTTTATGAAGATATAATACTAAGCATTTATATTTTTGTAATGCCTATAATTTGGAAATCTTCATATACTTTAAATTATTTATTGTATGAAACACAGAATGAAGATATTTGTTACACTGGTGTCACATTCAGAATATTGAATTACAATTGTAAAATTAAGGTAACAAGCTTTAATTGGGGTTTGCAACTTTAAGCTCTTGCCAGCAAGCAGTTAATGGCAACATTAACTGCTAGAAAAGTAATTGCTACCATTCTTTTACTGTCATTTTGTTCTCACTCTCCTCCAGTCAGCCTGTTCCACAGAGATATCATGAATATTCACCGAAATAGCTTGGCATTGTCACTTATGCAATTTCTCATCAGATCCAATGTGTTGATGAGCTAATGTGCACTTGATTAAATGTACTTGATTTATGCAAACAAAAACTCTAGGTCCTTCTTGAAGTAAAGTTAGCACCTGTACAGCTATTAGTGAGATGAGAGTCTAAATAATGATGATGAAATTAAGTAAACAAACAACCTCGATGTGGTATTCCTCCTACTCTTTCACTTTTACCTTTTTGTTCAACTTGGTAGTGGATATTTATTTTGGCTTTTCTTGCAGGTTTTCCTATGCACTATAGGAAATTGTAAAGCTTAGCTTATAGTGGAGGGTCTATTTAAATGGCTAATACTAGAGGAAAAAACCCCAAACAGACAAGAAAAAGAGTATTATTAGCTGTAATAAGGCCAGGGGTAACTAGGATTAGTGGAGTGTTACTTAAAGAGTTTTGTTTAAGTATGAGTCTAACTTGGATTTGACATGGTCAGTTAATCCTTGTTGAAAATAAAATAAAATCACATCGCCTGAGTAAGTGATTGAGGGGATGTCTGTTGTAACAAAAAGCAGTATTTGGAAAGTAAGTGGTTTAGCCTCTTACTTTTTAATTGATCAAACATATGTAGAAATAAGGAGTTGAAAATAGGTATTTTATTTAACCATCAGTGGCTTTTTATTTAACCAACAGTACAAAAAGGTCTCTGTCTATAAAACTGATCAAACCTGGCTGCAAAAAGAGGCCTGGAGTCCTTGCCCTCTGCTGCTCTGGAGGCAGTGGAGAACGGATGGAGGAGAGAGAGAACACATGCTTGCCCAAGCCCTGGTGCAGCCAGCCAGACTGGAAAGATCTTGTGGACCTGGGATCTTGTGGACCTGGGGCTTACTTTCTTTAGGCAGATAGGAATGGCTTTATCTGTTAAAATAAAGTATTTCTGTTTCTGTGTCTGCAATTGAATCTCTGGAAATATATAACTTTTGGATCTCTAGAAATATATCACTTTTGGATCTCTCTGAGTTTCCATCTCAGGTGGTTGAGGGAAGACTTATTTGTTGTTGTAATGTCTAAAAGTGTCCGTGCTTAATAAATGTTACTAAAAATTATTTTAAAAAATCTCAGTGTCAGTGTGATGGTCAGCCCCTGCTCCACTGCTCAGCTTTACACCACCATAATACAGGACAGAGTTTGCCCTCAGGAATGTGTCAGCAGAGCTGTGGTCACCAGCCACGTGCTCACAGGGACACTTGGTTTCTCTTTGGAATTCAGCTTCTGGGAGCTGGCGCCAGCAGGGATTGATGATTAGCACCATGCCGAGTTCCCCAGGCTCGTCAGCCTCAGTACTCATCAGGGAACAGAGTCCACCTGGCACCTTCTGAAACACTTCTGACTCCACTTTTGTAGTTAACTTCCAAGTTTCTGCCTTTGTAGTTTCACTTTTGACATGCCCCTGGTCAAAAAGCTTTGCAATCCTGCAAACAAGTGAATTTAGTAGTTGATTTATTCAATCAAACTGTGTCTTCAAGAAGTTAGTTATCCAATTAAAACCTTATTCCTAGTGTTTCACTTGTTTTCTTGTTAGCTGGCATCACTAGTTTAAGGCCACAAGTAAAAAGTGAATGCAATCAGTCTTCCTGACTTACCTCTGGGCCCAGCAAGATCATGGCACAGATCCTCCTGGGAACTATGTGAAAGCATATGGAAAAGAAGGAAGTGGTTTGTGACAGGCAAAATGGCTTCAACATGGGCAAACTGTGCCTGACAAATTTGATAGCCTTCTATGACCTGGATTTTAGTGTTGGTGGATAAAGGAAGAGCAGCCAATATCACCTGTCTGGACTTGTGCAGAGTTTGACATTGTCCCACATGGTGTAGCTGTCTAAACTGGGGAGACATGGATTTGATGGATGGACCACTCAGCGGATAAGGAATTGGCTGGATGGTTGTACTCAAAGAGCTGCAGTGAATGGCATGATGTCCAAGTGGAGACCAGTGGTGTTCCTCAGGGATCAGTATTGAAACCAGCACTTTTCAACATTTCTGTTGGTGACGCGGATAGTGGGATTGCGTGCACCCTCAGCAAGTTTGCCAGTGACACCAAGCTGTGGGGTGCAGTGACACGCTGGAGGGAAGCAATGCCATCCTGAGGAACCTGGACAGGCTTGAGAGGTGAGCCTGTGCAAACCTCATGAAGTTCAGCAAGGCCAAGTGCAGGGTCCTGCCCCTGGGTTGGGGAAATCCCAAACACAAGTTCAGGTTGGGTGGAGAATGAATTGAGAGCAGCCCCGAGGAGGAGAACTTGGGGGCTGTTGGTTAACAAGAAAGTCAACATGACCCAGCAATGCAGACTCGCAGCCCAGGAAGCCAACTGTGTTCTGAGCTGTATCAGAGAAGCCTGGCCAGCAGCTTGACAGCAACCTAAGGTGGTTGTGGCACTGTTGGAGTAGTCCAGAGGAAGATGGGCCGTGAAGATGATGAATAGGCTGAAGCACCTCTCCTATGAAGACAGGCTGAGAGGGTTAGGGGTGTTCTGCCCAGAAAAGAGAAGGCTTTGGGATGATCTAACTGGCTTTCCAGTACCTGAAGGGAACTTACAGGAAAGATAGGGCAAGACTATTTACAAAAGCATGTAGTGACAGGACACGGAGGGATGGGTTCAAGTTGAAAGAGAGTAGGTTAGATTAGCTATTAGGAAAAAAATCTTTAGTGTGAAGGTGGTGAGGTACTGGAACAGGTTGCACAGGGAAGCTGTGAGTGCCCCGTCCCTAGACATGTTCAAGGCCAGGTTGGATGGGACTTTGATCAACCTAGTCTAGTGGAAGGTATCCAGGGATGCTGGAATGAGATCATCTTTGAGGTCCCTTCCAACACAAAACTTTCTCTGATTCTATGATTTATGTAATTTGCAGTGAATGGCTTTGGTATTACTTGACAATCACAGTTATCTTTATGTTGCAAGATGTCATTCTTTCTGCGTTTGTTTTTTAAAAGCCTTCTCAATCCTACAATAATCCAGAAAGCTGTAGAAAAAGTTTGCCCCTAATATGTCCTAATTCTGTGCTGGACCTTCAAGTAGACCCATCAGAACCACTCTTCCAGATTAGGTACATGGAAACTGCCTGTGAACAGCATGATTTTGAATAAAAATCCATGAGATGTTTAGCACTTAAACGGAAATGTTCCAGAACTTACTTTTTATATCAAGGTATGTTCATGCTAATTGCTGAACAGACCTGACTAGCATATTTCTAGTTAAACTGGATTAGGTCTGCATGTTGACTTGCATTGAAGGGCGCTCTCATAAACCTGATGCTAATCTTGCTGTATCTAGAGGAATTATTAATGTGATAGCTCTGTGTCTTAGAGAAGGAATGCAGAAAGCTTAATGTTCTGTCTATACTTACTGACTGTGTTTCAAATATGTAAAAATTTGAGGAGTGAACTCCTCACATCTTTTTCCCCAGGCCTCTTGTTTATCTTCTAGGAGTTTAAGAAGAGATAGTATCTGTTTCTGATGTCTAAGAGTTGTATATAAAGAAGATCTAGCTCTTGCATTCCTACTGGCATTACTGTTTAGAATTTATCAAGGACCAGTTTTTTAACCAGTGTTTGCCCTGTAGGAAAATTGTTATTGGTCAAATGCATTCAACCGCAGGGAGAAAGCAGAGGGCAGAAAACATAAACCAAATTGATCTGGTAAAAAGGGTCCAACTGAAATACAAGGTGAAGCTTACCATCCTGAATCAGGACAAGTTAGTAATCTTTTGCTGGGGTTTAAACTGGGCCTGCAAAGCAAATAAAAGCTTCTTTTTTCCTGAAGACCCAGGGCATTTGGAATGGTTAATAGTAGAAGGGTATGATTTCCTTCAGCTTGTGTTAGTTAGTTAGTTTCCTTTAATGGATCTGATTATGCTCATTGCAGCTGGAAGTCCAAAATATGCAACATCTCTCTTAAATATATCAGAAGAACATTCATTTGGCCTTCCTTAGTGTGTTGTCACTGTGTGTGTTGAACTTATATGCTATCTTCATTTAATCAGTATGGGATAAATTGGTATAAACTTAATGTTGGGTCTGTTGAATTGTAGGACAATAAAAGCAGTAATTTGACCTCTTCTATTTCCAGTCTGTGTGATTAAGTAGTTTAAAAGCTGTGAAATTTTTTTCTGTGCAGTTTTGACACGCATCATCAGCAACTGGAACTTTTCCCTCATGAACTGAGTAACACCTCACGTAAACTGCAGTTGTGGTTATGATGTGTGCACATCTCCCATATGGGTATATGTGGGTGACTCTGAGGTTTTCTTTCCCCCCACATATGTCAAGTGGCAGTGGTTTTGTCTGAAAGGCTTCTACACAGGCAGAAAGTGTCGTTGTGAGTACTTTTAAGAACTCTTTTCAAGAGCCAGTAACTCTGCAGCCACAAAGCTGGCTTCATGACTCGGACTGTGCATGTGCCGTGTGGTCCAGGTGCTGTCTCCTTCTGCCTACCCAAGCTGTTGAGGTGAAAAACCAAAAGACTTTATTTGCCTTGGCATTCCCGAGTCCTAAGTGGTGGTATGAGTTTATGTATTAGTAGGTTGGATAAAACTCCGGAGAGGTGACGTCTCTGTTTATTAACAGATGGCTTCTTGGTTTGACATTTAACTGGGGGAAGATCTGCAAGCATTTCACAGTCCATTGTGCACTTAATTTGTTATTTGGTAGCACTGATGAAAATGCAGAGCAATATCTTTGTGGGCTCTTTTTAAATTATTTGATTGAGGACTTTTTCTTTGATTTTGGGTTTTGTTTGGGTTTTTTGAGATTGTCATTTATAGTTTAGGGTCAGCAGAGCTCTCAAGTCCCACAGTTGTATGAATATCTCATTTATAGTTTGGGGTCAGCAGAGCTCTCAAGTCCCACAGTTGTATGAATATCTCATTTATAGTTTGGGGTCAGCAGAGCTCTCAAGTCCCACAGTTGTATGAACATCTCACTTGGCTATTGCTCATGGGCCAAACAAATTCTGGGGACTAAAGCACATCTTACCTTTAAAATTCTGAGAAAAAAAGAATCCATCTTTAAGAATTTGTTCCCATTTGGTTTTGTCTTTTCAGAATTTCATCTTGTTTTTATCAAGAGTCTTCTATGGTTTTGAATTACATCTGTTCACGTCTTTTAAGTTTTTTTTGTGGCTGTATTAAAGACTTTTTGTTGCTGATAATTTTTTTTTTTCCTTAAGGATGATCAAGTAAACTGTCAGTTGTCTGAGTGGCTTATCAAAAGGACTGAATCTTTAAATCTGATTATACATAGTGCTTTTTTCCACCCTTCCCCCCACCAGATGCTAATTGCTTTTGTAGCTCTACTTTGCATGTTCTATAATTTTCAAGATCTCTTTCTGAGCATCAGCCATGGAACTGGGCACAATATTTCAGTGTCACTCTTTAGTGCATGCCCCATGCTACCCCAATCATTATTTCCATTCACTCTCATATCTTTGAACCCAGGAGCCACATTAGCCCTTCTAATAACAACAGAAGCTCTGAATGTGATGCTTAGCTCATCCCTTTTGGTTTCCTTGCTCCAGAGGTCACAGTCCTCTGATCTGCAAACCTTACCTGCATCCCTTGTTCTAGATATATATCTGCATTCAGACATCTTAAAGATTGTTTTGGTTGGAATAAGCACAACTTGACAAGTAATTGTGTTAACTCTGTGATTTGCCTTCTGTTTTTATTTCTCATGTTACTAAACCATGTAATCTCTTATTTTATCTTAAAGGACTCGCTTATTTCCAGCTAGCTAATAAAACATTTAAGTAATGTAGAGCATGATTCCAGTTATTTTGAACTACAAAAGAAGCATTACAGTTGTATTGTGATGTTACTCACTAATGACAGCTTTTCTGAGATCTTGAAGTTAACTAACTTCTACATATTTGTCATATATGTTTTGATATCCTGTTTTTAAAATCCCAGTGATTTGATATCTGTTGCTTATGTCACATCTTTAAGCCTTCAGTTGCTGAAAAAGCCTTCAATGTGATGCAAAATCAATAGATTTCACCATCCTTACTCGTACAAAGATGAAAATGAGGAACTTTCTGCAATGTCTTGAGATGCCAGCTCCAAAATAATTCCTCCCTTAGAATGCCCATAGACCCCCTGACCGATCTCTTTGTGTTTGGTTGTGCATATTGCCTAGTCCCTTGTCTTATGTGTTCTCTGAAGCATCTGTTCTGTGTCTCTTCCAGCAGGAGCAAGTACACGTCAAAAGGCATTTCATCGCGGACCCTATTTGCACAGAAGCCTGAGCCCCAAGAAGTCCCTTTCTCTAGCAACTTGTGCTGCTCAGGTGGGCTGAGAACTCTTTTGGACTGAGGGGTTTGTTTTAACCTCCGTTTCTTCTTCCAAAGTCTTGTGTTGCTTGCTTGGGAAGGAGGAGTTTCTCGTGTAGAGCACTGCAGTGCAGTTGGCTTGGTGCACCGAGATGAGAGATGTCTGTGTGGGATATCTGTGCTTTAGGGTTTAGGGTGAAATATCACAGTCTCAATTTTAGTGTAGTAATCTGGCATGAAAATGTACTTACTTTGTAATTGTCCTGGATGCTGTCTGATTCAATAGGGATTTTTATGCATAGTTTTGTACCTCCTGGACCTGTAGTGTAAAAGGACATGAAGCAGCTTGTGGGTGTGAACCATCTCGAAGTTAACTTAGTTATCAAAACATAGTATCTCAATTGCTCAGAGTAACGCTTTCCACTTCACTTTTGCAATGTTTTGCTTGTTGCCACTGTTCAAATTTAAATGCCTATTTACTTTTCCCGGTTGTAGCAATTAGTTATTCTCTTTTAATTTTGATCCTGATGCCTGTAAAATGAGTAAATGTAAACAGCATTCTTGAAACTAAACTCTTCATGCTATTTTCTCCTACTGATAATTTGAAGAGGCAGACTGTGCTTTCTGTTGTCTGTGGCTTAATTAATCTACTTGAATTGTACTTGAGCAGGAACTCTGATTCCAGAAGAGGGTTTAACAACCTTGGAAGTTAGGAGTTTATGAATGAGGCAGCACTGAAGAGTTACTTTATGTTATTACTTTGTTTGTTGGTAAAAGAAGGTGTTTGTAAACTCATGGCCAGAAGTGGCTACATACTTGCTTCCTTTCCCTCCCTCTTAGAGACTCCTCTGTTTTTCTCAGACCTTTCACATGTAATACCTTGGCATGAATAGACAGGTCTCTGTCCCAAACTGAGATGCTCCAACACCATGCTAATTAATAATTCAGTGGCATCAGTCAGATGAAACTGGCATACTTACTGGAATACCAGAAGTCTGGGCTGCTTTGTGAGTAGGTTTGGTGTCCATACTACCATCTATGCAAGCCACTATATGCAGTGGGGTGCTGTAGGTTTCTTGACTGGGGACTTCAGCATGGTGGTTTTGTTGCTGTCTTTAGCAAGCAATTTAATTTCTCTGTGATTTTGTGATGTGTTTTGTCTTGTTAGGGGGGGAGGGGTGTGGGTGGGTGTTGGTTTTGTTGTTGGTTTGTGTTTTTTTTTTTTTTCCCATTGCTTCACTTTGGGGAATTTTGGGAAATCTCTAGAGAAAAGTACAATTTAGTGGTATTTTTGTCAAGTGTAAGTAGGGCAAGTAGATGCTGCAGCATTCTTTCTTGACCAGAAAGGATAGGGACCTGCTAATTCTCTTAAATTATCCTGTTGCTTTCCCAAAAGCCCCTATGCAAAAGTAAACCTTGCATCCCCAGATTTCCTGGCTTGAACAAAGCCTCCTACAAAGCACTTTCACATCGTGCTCTCCATATCCATGAGATGACTTGGCAGGAGGGAGCATTTTTGTTCCAAGTGGGTTAGCAGTGGACACAGAGCATCATTCAATGATATGAAATCTTCAGTGGCAGCTCTGCTGTAAGTTGTTCCTGCTATCACTGGCCAGTACCTGCTTGGTTGTGCTACCATGCTATTTTGTGGAGCTGTGCTGTGGGCTGTGCTAGGAGAGCTGATCTAGCATTAGACTGTATTTTATGTAGTTGTTATATGGCTTTGAAAAAAAGTATTTAGATGTTTCCCTTCATCTCTGCTGTATTTCACAGCATGGCTGTGCAAACACATGACAATTTGCAAAGTTGGACTGAGAAGCTGGAAGGCAATCCTCACACCCCGCCCCATTAAAAAAAAAAAAAAGAAGAAGAAGAGGATTCAAGACCTGCTTAAAGTAATTTTGTTGCCAAGTTCTTTGTGTTATCAAGCTACAGCCTGTGTCTGTAGCTCTCTTCCCTTCCTGCCGGTCCCATCCTGGGTGGCCCTATTAGTCAGGGAAGAAGAGGCTTTTGCAAACAGAGTTAGGGTGTTGAGTTTGTACTTTCAATAGCAGCCATGCTCCTGTGTAGCTGTTCTTTCATTTCAAATAATACAAGGTGGCTTTAAACTAAATACAACCCTTTTACATAGATCTGGCTGGTGTCCTTATTCTCTCTGGGTGCTGTAAATATTGTGTCCATGAGCACTTCGTGAGGAAGCTTTTTGGTGTCGGTTTTCTTTCTCAGCTGATGACCTCCAGTGCACTGCTGGCACTCTCCTGAAGCATTAACCATGCACAGAGTCACTTCCTTTTCCCTCTTACCTCAGTTTAAAAGACTTTGCTCTTGAATCTTGTAAATGGGGTGATAATTTCAAAGCAAACAGCTTCCAGTCCTTTCTTGCCAACTTTTGCCCACAAGGTATGCAAAGTAAACAGAGCAGTTAGGAAATTAGTTATGTACTTTCCCTCCTAGTGCAAGGCATCCCAGGATGGTTCCTAGCCCTCTAAGTAATGAATAAAGGGAGAGATGGAGAACTGGCATGCCCAAGTTGCATTTTAATGTATGGACCCATTTCACAGATCATTCATATTTTACAAGCTTTAGGAAAACCTTGTAAAATGTTAGGCTTTAAAAAATCTCTACTATTCATATATTGAACATAAAAGTGTTTTATTGCTTGCAGCAGAGAAAGAAAACTGAAATACCTAGGATGGGCTAAAGGAAATACAGAGAATTTTCTTCACATGTTAAGAAATAACTTTGAAGCAGACTTTACCTAAATACAAGGAAAATTCTTACCTTTGGTAGGCTTTTGGAGGGAGCTTAGAAAGATTTTCCAGTGTCACCATGATGTTTATAGGTTTGATTTGGAAACTGTGAATCTGGATGCTATAATGGTGGGTATGCAGCATTTGCAGGGTACAATACCTATAAAAGGATATGCAGATGCCATTTTGGTGTATTTATTAAAAGGAGACAAGTCTAGGCAACTGTTAAAAAATGTGACTTTGAAAAAGTTGACAAATAAATGGTTAATGCTTAATATATTTAGCTCCATCCTAGGCATTGAAAAGTCTTTACTAATTGACCTATAGGAAAATTTATTAAATGTGAAAATGAGACTTAAGGCTATCAACAGAGAGGCTTAGCTGCAAGGTGATGGTGAGGCTATAAAGGGGAAAAAACATTATGTGATATTGATATTGTTCAAGCCAGGAAATCTGGGGATGCAAGGTTTACTTTTGCATAGGGGCTTTTGGGAAAGCAACAGGATAATTTAAGAGAATTAGCAGGTCCCTATCCTTTCTGGTCAAGAAAGAATGCTGCAGCATCTACTTGCCCTACTTACACTTGACAAAAATCCTTCACACATTTCTATCCACTTCATAAAAGTAGCTCTATGCATTGAGTGTGCTCTACTCCTTCTTAGAAACAGGATCTCTGTTTAAAAATATTATATAAAATTGAATTTATTATATACAATATGTATAATATATTTTATAGTTGCTATCGAGGGTTTTTAAAGGAAAGTATGCTCTGTCTCATGGAAACTTTCCCTTCATGTTTCCCAACTGAAGGTTATGAAATTCACTGAAGATGTTTTTTTTTTTCTGTAGAAATTCCTTGAGTTCCGTAAATGTTAACTCAAAACACCTGAAAGAATGTAACATATCTGTCTTCTGGAGTATTTCATTTGTGCTTGTGCCAAAAGCAGAGCAGCAAACTCGGCTGCAAGGGCCCAGTTTGGCTGAACTTGTAGTCCCTAGAATATATAAGAAGATTTTTATTTTTTTAAATATAGATTTAATGGTAAGCTCTTATATTTACTGGAGAGAGAGGAAATATTACAATTTAAGTAAATTTTTTTAAAGTAATTTATATAAATATTAGCCACAAGGAAAGGATAATATGTTCCTGGAATAATTTCTTTTTAAATAGCTGCGCTTTTATGCAGCATGAACTCAAACATCCCAAACCACACAATTTTTTTTTGCTCTTTAGTTCAAATAAACCTTACCTCAGTTCACATATATATTTATTTTCCTGAGTGAAATTATGAATATCCTCTTTACAAACTAAAAAGAGATGGTGTTGAATTAGCTTCTGCTTAGTGTAGCCCCGTTAAAGCAGAACATTGCTTTATAAGATTTGATTCAGCATCTGCTTTTTACCTGTGAATCCTTAATGAAGTTAAAGCTGTCCAGGTAATGCAATTACAAATGGGATGCAAATTGTAATGCCAAGCCAGGAGATTGTCAGCCCAGAAACTTTGTGTATGAGCTGCAATTCATCAGAGCAACCTTCTCTTCAGTACATACCCATTCCCATTCTCTGCCCATCTCCTGGGAAAGAAAAGGCAGCAGTAACCAATGGGAGAGATTTTAACTTCCTGGCTCTACTTGAGCAAAGATTAACAAACCACATAGGAGTCCAGGTTTTTTATTTTTTGTCATTGTGTGGCTGTTTGAATGACTTTCCTCTTGCTCTGTGGGCTGACAGAAGGTATTGTCTCATCTATTTCTCTGTCACAGTTACAATAGCCTTGCTTTTTCTTCAGACTCTGCCTGTTAAGTATAGTTGGGATAGTATAATTTTCATCTTCTCCTCTGGAGAAACCTGGCAACAGATTGCTGAGTGATGGGAAGGTTGACTAATGGGAGCAGTCCTTGCAGTAGCTTTATATTATTTGGCTGTTTGAAGAGGAGATTAAAAAACTTGGTGTCATCTAAGTTAGGTTTTATCTTTGTGGTGTGAGGCTGCACATGTGAAAGTTTGAGAATGCTGGAATATTTTTCTTGTTTCTAAGTTTAGCTATAAATATCTATGGCCTACTTAAGACTAACCTGTGTAGTTCAAAATAAATAGCAGATTACAAGAAAATCAGATTGCTTTCTTCAAGTAAGCTGTTGGGAAACTCAAGACATTCAGAGAAGGTGAATTAACTGAAGGTGTGGAGATGGAGTACACCAAACCTCAAGCTACCTGTAGGGCACTCTTGAGAGAGAAAGGGGTACCCTTAAGAGAGAAATTGACTTTGTACTCTGTGAAGATGGAGGAAGCATCGTGCTGACTCATCTTCCCACTGGGGAGTTGTTCTTCAATGGAGAGGTCTATCATTAGATCTTTTTCAGGAAATGAGGTGGCTGCCATTTAACAGGAGAGGAAAGTGAAAGATGGGTCTGTTATTTACTTGCCCAGGATCAGAACTGCATATCCAGGAGTAGAAATCATGAGTCCAAACAACTTTGTTCAGAGACCCTCCAGGGTCTCCTTCAGCAGAATGACCCTCAGCTGGTGTTTTGGATCTATTTTGTACATAAATTGTATAAATTCAACTAACAAGATCACACAGATGTTATACAGAGTGCATTTTTAGGCAACAAAATTGAATTGTGAATCTGTACTACTGGGTCCAGTTAAAATAAAGTATTACCACATCAGTCATGAGCAGAGACATGTGAAGGAAATCCTTTGCTGGCTTTCCTAGGGAATGCTGCAAAGGCTTCACTGTTCCTGGAGTGCAAAATCATTCCTCCCTCCTAAAGAGCATCCAAATGCTTTTAATATTGACCTGGAGATTAAAAAAGCTCCAACAACGAAGTGTACAGCTAGCATTCTATTACTGTATTGAATAGCTATTAATATGGCTGCTGTGGGAGATGGGGCAGGAAGGGAAGCATGGCTGCCTATAGCTGCAAACATAATAGATTCTAAAGTTTTAAAATGCTCCTTCTGCTCCTCACACATCCATGCTACCTGCCATCCTATGTTTATATTTGGTATGTTGATTTGGAGAAAGATTTGATTTGACACTACAGCACAGCTTGAGGAACCAGCTGTACAGAATATTAATATCTGATCTTATTTCATTAATATCAATTTCAGGCCTGCATTCCAGAGAGGGTTAATATTAAGGTGGTTTTAATCACAGCAATATTTTCCAGATTCCTAGACAAAATGCACCAGCTGGTTTGCACTAAATTTTACAGTGCTGGAGACAAGAAACAGACTTCTTCACAGAAAGGGAACGTGGCAGTCTAAGTCCTGGGAGCATGGGGAGGTTTCAGGCACTGGGCAGGATCTCTTGCTTTCACAGTGAGATCTAGCAAGGGCAACACTGAAAACCAGAGGGACACCTAGTCTTGGCTGTGCTCTCACCTTGGTTTCCACTGTTGCTGCTCACCTCAGGCTCTTTGCTCTGATCCCACCTTGGCTCTCTTTTTGACTTGTGTTTCTCTCTCATGGCAAGTGACAAGCTTTCAGGAAAGCTGTGTTTCTGGGCTGGCTTGTGGCTGTCCACTCCACTCCCTGCATCCCACCTAAAGCAGAAGTTGTTGTACAACCACTTGCTGGAAGTTGGAAGAAACATTGCAATGCCTGATCTCCTGTGAAACCACAAATGAGGTCGTTAGACATTTAATTTTTTTTTTTTTTTTTTTT
>VZRH01001693.1:453622-485223 GCA_013397555.1 Urocynchramus pylzowi | reverse complement strand
TTTTTTTTTTACAATTCAGATATGCAGCCTTGGAAGAAGTGAATGAACCGTAGCTTCCTTTTTTCCTCCACTTTTTTCTACCACATAAAATGGCATAATTGAATAGCAGCTATATTGTTTTACAACTGCCTCTATGCGTGAAATTAGTGTGCTTCCCAAAAAAGCCCTAAAACTGAAAGACTCTGCAGTGTTTGTTACAGTAAGTTAGGCCTGTGACATTCTATCCTCTGAGAAATATTCCTCCATAGAATCTAGTTATCCAGTTCATCAACATGCATAATTTCTTCCACTACTCCTAGCTTTGAGTCGAGATTGGATTTTGTGAAGATGTCTGCAGAGGAGTTTTATGTATGGAGCTGTATGAAAAGAAAAGGTTAAAAATTGTGGTTGCAGCAGCCGTGAAAAGCTATAGCATAAACGTTCACTGCTTTAAAATATGAAAAAAAACTGGTGTCTTTTAAATATCAAAGGGATTAGTATTAATCCAGCACTTGTGATTTTCTTAAATCATGTTATTTGCATAATAATACTCACCACCTGCTATATCTTCAAAGCGCTTTTCAGACATTAACTAATTGATCTTTGTAACACCCCTGTGATGTAAAGACCTGTTATTATCCCCAGTCTGCAGATGTGGAAACCAAGACCCAGAGTAGTTGAAGGAATTTGTTGGGCACAGGGCTGAGGCAGTGACATCGAGGGAGTCATGTCTATTGTCCAGTCTTCTGGCAGTTCCCACTTGCAGCACTTCCAGGGGCAGCTACAATTTCTTCTTGCCTGCCTTTAGGAACAAAAAAGGAACTGATTTATTTTTTTGTGTCTTTGGAAGGATATTTTTGGGGGATGTTTATTTGTTTTGATTTTGAGGGTGTTCTGCTAAATTATTTTGCTTTTGTTTTTACTTGTCTGTAGTCAAAGACAGATAAGACAAAAAAGCTTCTTATGTCTTCTTCTTGTCTGTGTGCACCACAGCGAACATTGAGAGCTTTTGAGCACTTTTTTCTTTGTTCAGGACTCAGTATGGTCTTCTTAAAACACGAGAAGTACCATCTCAATATGAGAAAGAAGAATGTAAAGAACTTTACACTGAGGGTGGCAGAGCACTGGAACAGGCTGCCCAGGGAGGCTGTGGAGTCTCCCTCTCAAGAGACTTTCAAGCCCACCTGGACGTGTTCATGTGTAACCTGCTTCTGGTGGCCCTGCCTTGGCAGGGATTGGACTAGATGATCTCCAGAGGTCCCTTCCAATCCTAACAATTCTGTGATTCTGTGATTCCTGTTAGTAGTCTTTTGGTCAAACTTGCCCCTGCTTGTCAGAGTAAGAAACTATTAAAATGAGAAGTGACTGGGTGAGTTGCTTATTGTTATAAAATTTAAATGCCTGTTTCCATCCTGTGCTGGCAGTGAGCAGCCATTCCCAGGTGCCTGCCAGAAGGGCAGCTGGTGTCTGTGATCAAGGGCTGCTCCAGCAGTGGGAGGCTGGGGTGGTGCTGCCATCAGGATGGCAGCATGTCCCCAACATCTGCCTCACAGTAACAATTCACCAGGTGCCTGGGGAGGCGGTGGGTGTGTGCTGTTCCAGCCCTCGGATGTGTGGGTGACATGCAGGTGATGTGTAGGTTCCCCCAACCTCTACCACTGCTTTCTTTGGAGCAGAGCTCAGTAAAATGCCAGGTGGGCCTTGGTAAGTGTTGTGTACCTGGGCAAAAATGAGGCAGAAATGGAGGACAGACAGGTTTCACACACCTCAGTCAAAGAGATATTTAAAGCTCTTTCATGGGTAATAATCTGAGTTTAAAATGGGGTATTAAAAAAAATAGATTACAGTCCCTTTAATCTGGCAGTGTCACTTCAATACTTACTGCAAGGGCTTAACATTAAAGTGAATGTATTTGTTTTTACAGATGTTTCAATGGCATTATCTCCAAGCAGGAAAGTAAATCTTGTTGATGGAGCACTTGGAGCCCATCAGTGCAGTTTCAGACCAAATCTCAGGGAAAGCCTGTGCCATTCCAGCTTCCAAGAGATGATTTTGGATAACCTGTGATTTCCCAAGTGCAATATCTATGCCCTCACAAGGGCTGCAGCAGTGACAAAGGAGCAGATTGCTTCAACGAGTTAGGGACATGGCTATATGTACTTGCTTTAGTTATTTGGACAAACAGGGGCCAGGAAAGGTGAGGAGGTGGAGCACAAATAACTCTGAATTCTGTTGTACTCCAGCTGGGACAGATGGGCTGTAATCTCTTTTTAGGACACAAATTACAGGGTTTGCAGACCTTTGCATGCTTGTGGATTGTTTGCTTCTCCTCAGTCCCTGGAACACTATTCCCATACACCTCTTTTGATTCAGGACAGAAAGGGGTCCAGCTTTGGGTGACCATGTTGCTTGTCTCATGATGTGCTCCCTCCATGATTTGTGTCATTTTCAGGTGAAAGCAGTGAGACTGGTGTGTTCTTTGTGAAACACTGATCCTAGAGGGAAGGGCAGCTTAGGAGAGGGAGAAGAGTGGGCAAAGCTCAGGTCATGCTTCAAGTGAAGCTTGGTGGCAGCTGAAGCACTCCAGTGATGACTATTGTGCTAGTCATGGAGAGAAGCTGGATAAAAGGTGGATCATTTAGCAGGGCTGGAAGCATGGGGCAGGGCACAGAGGGTGATACGAGCTGTTGGGGCCTGGGGTTGAGTTCAGCTTGTGGGAGGCATTGTGTCAACCCAGTGTGCTCCTCTGCAGCCACCACTGCTTGGGAGAAGGGCTTGGCTGTGGTGTGCCCAGTGCTCCCAGTGGTGCCACACTGCCTCCTTCCCTGACAGGGGCCTGGGCAGGCCTCACTCCACCTCACTCCAGTGGGAGCCAGCAGCACAAGAGTCTCAAAGGGATGTTTCCATGCTCACAACTATATCTGGTGGTTTTATTTTTTGTGGCCAAGGGCAGCAGCTTGTGCAGTGACCTCTCATTTGGCTCTTGTGCTTGGGCAGTGTTGCTGGGGCTGGTGGCAAAGAAGAGGTTGAGCTTCCCTTGATCTTGCTGGGCAAGTACTTTTTGGCCATGGGATCATGTCAGAATTACAGCATGGACAGTGATGCCCTGGCTTCTGAAACACCAAATGGAGGTATGCCCTCTGTCTCCTGAATTTGTTTTGGTTTAGATCTGAAACTGCTGGAAGGCGATGGTTTGTTGTACTATTAATGGTAGATGTAGCAAAAGGGATTGTAGAACACTTCTTATTGTAACATACTTCTTTTAATCAGGGCAAAAAAATTTTTAAACCCGAACCTATCATGTTTCTCTTCCTCTCTCCCTTAAAGTAACCAGAGGAATAAAAATATTGTTGGCACTCAAGCTTATGTTTCAGACTTGGGATTTGTTTTTTTAAGCTTGATGTTTATGAAGGATGCAGGGCTGTCTGCAGCAGTGAATGACATCCTACTTAGGTCCAGCTGAAGTTTCTCTGTAGGATCCCATCAGAGGGCCTCAATTCTGGACTGCAGACAATGCAGTTTATTCTTGGCCCTCGGATCAGCCAGTTGGGTTTTTTTTTGTTTTGTTTTTTGGTGGTTTTTTGTTGTTGTTTTGTTTTTTGGGGTTTTTTGTGGGATTTTTTGTGTTGTTCTTTGTTAGTTTCGGTTTTTGTTTGGTTTTTTTGTTTTTTTGGTTTTTTTAATTATTATTCTGAATACCTATTCAGTTTTGGGACTGAGCTGATAGCTTCCTAGGAAACTTGGGCAGCTATCAAATAATGGTTAGTTTTTATCTCTTTTCTGGCGGACTCTTCTGTAATATCTCCCCATGGGAGGTGTCTCAGCAAACTCAGTTTATTTAAAAGAACATTTAAAATAATGGAAAATAGATTTGAGGAGGAATTTGAAGAAGCCATATGCAGATAGAGTCCATGCTCTGTCATAAGGCAGAGAATCAGCTGTAGTTAAGCCATTCATTGAACCTTCTTCTCTAAAGGAAAAGACTTGGTAGCTGTCATTCCTCTGCTCAGCTGTTATTATTGTGAAGCTTTTCCTGATGTTTATCCTGCAACTCCTGGATGCTGTTTAGGTCTCTTGTCTTTAATAGACATGGTGAACAGTTCATTCCCTTCCTCTGTGACTAATTTCTCCCTAGTTGAATACTCAGTAAAAGCTAAATCACTTGCCAATAATTCTTGGGTCCTTGAAACAGCAAAAAAGCAAGCTTTTAAACTGGTTAGAGTTCTCTTAAGAAATAACACTGTTTTGGAAACTTATACAGCCTTGAACTTGTTTGTGAGCTGACTATAGACTCTGTAACTGGATAGGTTTGTTTAGTAAACTTTTTAAAACCTCTCACCTTTTAAAACCCAATTGTTTCCAGACTGGGGTTATAAATGGGGTTCTGTGCCTCTTGTTTAATTTTGCTGTGAACAGAACAGCTAGTGTCTTCATTCAAGGGCCTGCCTTGCTTTGTACCGGCTGATTTACAATACAATGTGTAAATGTAGTAGCAGTCTGGAACAAAGGAGAGCCTGTTTATCCAAACAAATTTGAGGGTGAGGGTGAAGAGGTAAATTGCTGCCTGCTCACTGAACTGCAGCTTGAAAGCAGAACGAAAGGCAGGGGAAATGTGACAGCAAATGACTGCGGGGGGTGGGCAGGCTTGGCCCAGCGTCCCTGTAATTTTAGATTTTAGGGTAGTGCTGACCCAAGGAGCCCAGGGGAGCTGTCGGGGTGCCCAGGTGCTTCCTGGTCCTTTGGAGGAGCTTCACTGGCAATTAAAGACTTTTTGTAGATGGTTTTTGTGCTGTGCTCAGAGCAGTTCTTCTGTAGTCGGTTGTGCAGAATCCAATGTAACCTCTTGGCAGGTGTTGCTGTGGTTCTCCAGTCCGCTGTGCCTTAGCTGATTGCTTCTACTTGTCCTGAACTGAAGCCAACAAACACATTTCTTGGATTTAAGTATTCTGGGTATTTTAGCCTTATTGTTAAGCTTGAGTATTTCAGCTATAACAGCTAAGTCTATTAGCCAAGAGATTAAATTGTGAAGAAGTTATATTGCCTTGTCCAGACATGAAAAATAAATTGTTAGAAATAGGCTTCCATCCAAGGCATGATCACTCCTGCAAAACAAATTGGACAGAAATACTGTGGTGCTTTTCTCTGCCCTGCATGCTCGCTCTTTGCACTTCCTGTAAATGAGTTTGCTAGCTAATTATGATACAGGTTAAGGAGGATCACCTATTCGAACTGTATTGATAGTGCTTCCTAAGGTAGGTTGCAATAGAGGCCTGGTTTGCTCAAAATCTATTTTTTTATTCTGCTTCCACTACCATGTAACATCTTGAAAGAGTGATTTGCAGAGCAAGGAAAGCTGGGACGTGAGTAAGGTGAACTCTTCTTTAACGCAGCTCATCAGCTTCTTGGCTCAGTCACATCCTGCGTGCTGTGTAGTATTTACTGTTGTACCAAGAAACATGAAGTTCCATCTGTCCTTTGTTTTCCTGCCCATTAAGTACAAAATTCATTTTGGTTTAGCAGAGCTTTCCTCTAAACTTTTCCTGAGTTATAAATTATGGCTTTTCTGAAATCTTCAGCCTTGCCTGTGGGAAGAACACTTTAATTTGGTTTAACAGTAGATGAGTAATCTAGCTACAGATAGTGATTTTTCAGTTCAGCTGCAGTCAGCTTCTTGCTCCAACTGTTCCACTAAAATTTCAGAGGTGGCAATCAATTCCCAGCCAGCCTTGTTTATCCTCCCCTTGACTTTTCTTGTTCTGTTCTTAGTCTATGACACTGAAAAGTACCATCTTATAAAGCATGTGTGCTGTATTCCTGTTAATGGTTTTCAACACAATTTTGTTAAGTCAGATTGCTGAACTGGTTTTGCTCTGTTTGGTCATCACCTAGAATTTTAGCACAGATACTCAAATATTTCATGCTTGCCACTTCAAAACAGATGAACAGTATCTCTTCAGGAATATATTTTAACTTCTCATATCTGTTTTGGTTCTTTCCACTGTAAAGTGGAAAGAACTGGGTTAGCATTAGTTAAACTAGTTTATCTTGTTCTCTGTATAAATATGAAGTCAGGCTGAAAGCTCTCATTTGGTGTGTGGGTCCATTTTATAGGCACCCAGACTTGGAACACATCCTTTTAACATCAGCAAGATCTGTTCTTTGGGTGGGTGAATGGATGGGCCAGAGAAGTGGGCCTGCAAGCACAGGGGTAGGTGTGCTGAGGCCAGCAGGGAAGCTCCTGTTCCAGGTCATGGAGCACTTCTCAGGGCATTTGGGTGATAGAGGAAGGGTACCCTGATGATGTGGAAGCTGCTGCCCCAAAGGTAATGGCAGGTCAGCAGATGGAATGCACTGCTCTTGAGATGCTTGTTTTTGTTCCTCTAATTAGTATGTAAGGTTAATTTCCTCTTGAGTATGCGAAAGAGGAAGGCTCAGTCTTCGGGGACTAAAGCTGCCTGGAGGAGTGGGGGGTTTGTTTTGTTTTGTTTTAAGCAACTAAGTGTGGTATGCACTGTTCCTTGATGGAAGGACAGAAACTTCATAGCTCTTGTTTTAAAGGCTATGGGCTATGGGTCAGCCCGTAAATGTTATTAATTTCATGTGGAGTGGCTAAACTTCCTGCTGACTTAGGTAATGTACCCACTGAGCTTGGATAAAAGGTTAGAGATGGCAATTATGGAAAAATCTTTTTCCATTTAGCTTTTGTAAGCTCAACCAAGCCACTGTCAATAATTATGT
This sequence comes from Urocynchramus pylzowi, assembly GCA_013397555.1. Taxonomy (NCBI): domain Eukaryota; kingdom Metazoa; phylum Chordata; class Aves; order Passeriformes; family Fringillidae; genus Urocynchramus; species Urocynchramus pylzowi. Next base: position 478,506 of record VZRH01001693.1, on the reverse strand, counting down.
TTTTTTCCTTGCTATTGTGGACTGACTCTAATCCAGACTTGGTTTATTTATTTTTTTTTTATTGCTTGAATGTGCACACTCAAGATGCATGGAGAACATCAAGCAACATTGAGTACACACTGAGCAAATGCATTTGCTGGGATGTACCTGGTGTGTCAAGCAGTGAATAGATTTACAGTTTATTTGTAAGAGGTCATAATTGGGCTGTAAAAGTGCATGGTCTTACACTTTTAATTCTCTGTTTGTCTCTTAAGTTGAACAAGGCATCTTGCACAGTGGCATTGGGCTGGAGGAGGGGGTACCAGGAGGACTAGAAATAGCAGCTGTTTGTTTATGCCAGAATTTTTATTCTCTCTCTTCCTTCTCCCTTTCCTAGGGATAGTCTTATGTATTCCACCCACTCTCATTCCCTTCTGGTGAATGTGTGTGGATGTGCTCCAGGACCATATGTGCTCGTAGAGATATACTTCAAAGGAAATTCTAGACTGCCTAGAGAAGCTGTTTGAGTTTAGACGAGGCCTGAATTTGCCGACTGCTGCAGCATTTCTTTTGAAGAACCACATGGCAGTGCTGCTGTTTCTTTCCTTCAGCACCTTTACACACTGATGAACACCCTTAGCCCCCAGAGCAAGTGAGCTGCTGATAGGTGTACTCTGTATGAACTGAAGCAAGCTGAATTTCACTTCAAGGCATCAGCTCAGCTGGGCATTTTGGTGGCTAGTTGACATGCTTTAGATTTCATCATGTATTCGCCCAGCAGTGAAAATAATATGAAGTTGTTTCTTTTCCCCCCTCCATGCACAATGATTTCTTCAAAGAAAATTTTACCAGGTGCTTTTCTGGAAAGGTGGGAACTTGCCCCAGCTGATTCAGGGACGCTGTCTTACCAAGCCATTATTTCTAGGTACTTAGGGTTCTGGCTGCAGACCAAAATGACCTTGTCTGTGTCTGCTCTGCTGTGGCTGTTCTTGGTTAGATGCCTACTTTCTGTTTGACAAACCTCTGCAGATTCTTGATGGCTTCCATATGAATAGTGTGGTATTAAACTGAATATGCCAAACATACTCCTTGTTGGGGAATGCAGGGCATCTGGTGCAGATTTTGGCATCCTTTTCCTTCCAAGAAACAGAACTGCACAATAGCTGCTCCATTCCAGCAGCAGCTTTTGAACCTGGACTGTATTGAAGCTAAATGTTTGCCAAGAGTTGTCCATTACATTTTGCAATATGAAACACTGACCTTTCATATGAAAGGCATTTATTTTATATGAAGGCATTTATTTTAAAAAGTCCATTTTTATGGATATTTGGTCCACTACTCTTGAAGAATGAGTGAGTGGCAGATGTGTCAGTGGACTTCTATAGCATCTTTCACTCTTTATGTGCTCTAATCCATGGTGCAGATCTTCATTAATTTGTTTCTGTAAAGGCAAGTTTCATATGTCAGACAGGGTGATCGTGTTTGTAGCTAGCTGGAGGTGAGGGAAGGAAAATAGTTTCATTTTTCACAGGTGTTGCCATGCAGTCATGCATTCCCTTCCCCAGACTTCACTCTTTGGTCAGCCATGAAATGCAGAACGTGAGGGTGTGTGTGGAAGCTGTCAGCTAAAAAAACACCCTCTGAATGTAGGGAATTGGTTGTATTAGGGATGAGCAGTCTTGCTTGCTCGCGTCCTAAGCCAGCAGCATGAAATTGCTTTTAGATACTTGAGAACAGCAGAAGAAAATTGCTTCTCCCCCTCAGCCTGCCTTTGGAAGAGCATGTTCTTGTTAGCTGGGCTGCTTGTAAAGGTGGGGCTCTCTTTGTTATCCCTGAGATGGTCTGTTGGTGTGCTGGGAGGGCTTCTCGCCTCCCCGACCACGTATTTGTTTCCCTATTATTCACAGCAGGGGAGTGTTTGTGTTCACAGGATTGTTTGTTTACAAATGATATCGTTTCTCCTGAGACTACATCTTCTGATGATGATCAATGGCTCAGTTACTTTTAATAAAGCTGAGGCAGTCAGACACAGGAATTCTTTTGAAGTTGTTGAGGCCTCATCTGAGTCATATAATACCTTAAATGAAAACAGAGCAAATAGGAAATGTAGAAACGAATGACAGGTGTTGGCAGGAGGGATGTTTAGGAAGTTTATAGCTTTCACATCTTTCTTTTCTGCTCAGGGCGGATGATTGTTCTGCCTTTAGGCACAGACAAGCCGCAAATGAGAAGATGGTGGAGAAAAATGGGTAGCAGTGGCATGATGGGAGGTGTGTGATGGATCTGACTGAATGGATCTTCTTTCTTCAGCACAGGCAAAGCTCCTGGTTCTGGTGGACCAGGTTCAGCATTTGGTGCTGATGCCCTTGGCCCCAGGAAGGTGGTCACAGGGTAGAGCTGGCTGGAGGCCAGGACTCAGCAGCTCAGTTTCTGACAAGGACAGATCTCCTAGGACCTCCAGCAATGATTAGTTCTGAGATGCTCTGGCAGGCACTGAGTGGTTTTGGGATGTGTTTGGAAGCTGATTCAGTAGTCTAAAAGAGATCTTTTCATATGTTCCAGTTGCTCCCAGCCTTCCTACCTGGGGATGTCCATAGGACTATTTAAGCCATTTGCCAATTTAGACTGCACATAGGCTTTAACCAAACTAGCAAAGCAGTGGTGCTTTTCTGCAGATTTGGTTAAAGGGCATCTTTGAATACTACATGTAACCTTTTCTTTCATAGCAATGGATACATAGGGGTGAATGCCGAGTGAAGGCTTCTCTGTTGTTCACCTTTCCAATATTATGGAACTTAAAGACATTTATGGCCTTTTAAACTCCTCTAGATAGAATAGCTCCTCAGAGGTGCCAAAAATAAGTGGTTTCAGGAAAAAACTGAAGTATGAGTATAAGGTGTGTTGTGCTGATAGTTTTTGTAACCCTGGACATTTGCTACCGTGCTGAAGAAGATAAGGACTCTTCTTTCCCCTTTCACCTTCCTATCCCTTCAGGCTCCAAGCTTTCTGAACCAGCACATACTGTTACCTCTTAACCTCTCTCTCTTCTCTGCTGTGCTGCTGTATGGATGAACAGTTGATGGGTGATGCTCTCCAGGCAGAGCTGTGGCAGACTGCTTATTGTTTTGCCATCAGAAGGGTGTCATTTCCCATGGCACCCAGTATCTGGCCATAGTCTGAGAGCCACTGCCTAGTCCTGCGGGGCTTGCTCGCTCCTACACAGCTACCAAAGGGATTGCTGATTTTCCACCTTCAAGAAGAGGTCTGACTGTGTGTGGGTACCTTAGTTTAGGTATTGGCTCATACTAACCACCACTAATGGTGACTTTTGGGGACAGATTGGTGTGGTCTTTATTTCCCGAGATCACATTATCACAAAGTGGTTGAGGATTGGAAGGGACCTCTGGAGGTCATCTGGTCCTCCTGCTCAAGTAGCTCCTCCTAAATTCAGCCATTTTGAATATCTCCAAGAATTGACACTCTACATTTGGGCAACCTGGGCCAGTGTTTGGACATTGTCACAGTGAAAAAGTGTTTCCTGGTGTTCAGAAGGAAGCTCCTGTGGTTCATGTTGTGTCCCTTGCCTCTGGTCCTGTCACTGGCACTACTGTAAAGCAGCAGGCTCCACACTCTTTGCACTCTCCCTTCAGCTATTTATATATATTGACAAGATCCCCTACAAGCTTTCTCTCCTCCAGACTGAACAGTCACTGCTCTGTCAGGTTTTCTTCACAGGAGAGGTGCTCCGGTCCCTCAATTGTATTTGTGGCTCTTGGTTTAACCCTCTCCAGTATGTTGATTTCTCTCTTGCACTCAGTCCAGAACTGGACATAGTACTCCAGGTGTGGCCTCACCTCCTCTGCCTACTGGTGACACTCCATCTGATGCAGCCCAAGACACCATAGGCCTTTTTTGCATGTCTCTCACTCATGCTGAACCTGGTATCTGCCAGGACCCCCAGCTCCTTTTCTGCCAGACTGCTTTCCAGCTGGATGGCCCTCAGCATATTCTGATGTTTGGGGCTGTTCCCCACTGGCGCAGGACTTTGTACTTCTCATTGTTCATGAGGTTCCTGTTGGTCCATTTGTTGAGTCAGTCAAGGTCCCTCTGTTTGGCAGCATGACTCTGGTGTGTCAGCCACTCCTCTTGGTTGTGTGTCATCTGCAAGCTTGCTGTGGGTACACTGCCCCATCGTCCAGATGACTGATGATGATGTTGAACAGTACTGGACCCAGTACTGGCCTCTGGAGTGCTCCACTAGTCACTGGCTTGAACTTTGTGCTGATGATGGGAATGAGTTTTCTAGTGTCAGGGTCTGAGCAGCAGGGAGGTGGGATTAAAAAGTCCCTTGACTGGCTCCTGCTGGGAGCTGAAGGAAGCTTGTGTGAAGAGACACAGGGAGATGGGGCAGTATTTGCAAGAGATTTTGCTTGACAGGTGAGGAGCAGAGCTTTCAGAGGGAGATGTGTGTTTGTCTTGTAGGTCAATGCCAATTTGTACAATTTTATCACTAGTCTTCAAAATAGTTTATCACCAGCTTAAATCCCCAGCTTCTGGAGTCAAATGACTGAGGGAATGTAAGCATTTTCTTAACAAAACATTAATCTCCCTGTTCCTGGCATTAACTTGAGAAGAATTTAAATCTAAATGCTTAGAAATGAAAGATAAATAAAAACATGTCTTATTTGCCACCAGTGGACCTGAGATCATTGACATGGCCAGGACTCAGGTGTCTGGGTGGCTCAGGTGCTGTGGGACTGCATGCACCCCACAGTAAAGGCTTGCTGCTGGCACTGCACATGCATTATGTTGAAACATGTGTCGTGATGGTTGGGCTACCTCCAAGAGACTTTAACATGCTTGTAGTCATCCTTTGTCTGCAAAAGTAGCTTTCAGGCTGAGTGTTGTTCCCCTTTCTTTATGGGCAAGGGTGGAGTTCGGTGGTTTCCATCCTGCCCCCTGTTCCTTGTGCCTATTTCTCATTCTCTGCAGCTGGTGGGAACTGCTTCCTCCCCAGCTGATTCAGCTTCTGGAAGGGCTGTGCTTTGTGCCAGACCTGTGAGATGTTTTGATTTGGGGGTGATTTATTTGGGTTTTTTTAAAGAACACAGTGCTCTTTTGGAGGTTTTATTTTTAAACTCTATGTGTGAACATGTACCCAGCTTGCCTGTGGTTAGGTAAGCAGCTGAATTAGCACAGGGGAAGGTGTGGTAGCTCTCCTGTGCAGGCAGGGAGGCATAGGGGTGGCTGCAATGGGAAGGAGGCAGCTCCCCAAACCAGCTTTGCTGCTGCCAGAGGATTGGCAAGGTGCAGCAGCATCCTTCCCCAGCTGCTTCTGCACTTTCCACCCCTCCCCGAAGTTGCTGCCCACTTGATAAAAGCTGATAAAACAGAGTCCAAGGAACTCCCTGGAAGCTGGAGAAACTTTTACTTCAACTCCTTGGTGACAGAACTGAAGGCATAGCCTCATCTGCCATAAGTATAGACAGAGCCCAACCGGGCTCATTTTCCCACAGAGTGACAGCAGTGCTGAGCTAGGTGTGCCTTGTCCACCTTGTACACACTTCTATAGCTAAATCACTCTAATTTTGCTCCAGTCCAAAACAAAGTGATCAAGCTTGGGCTGTATCTATGAACACAACGAGTCTTCTCATGCAGGATGAGTCACAAGATCAGTGGAAATGGTTGTGCCATAATGGAGCTGCAGAGGGGCCGAGGCTGAAGGTCCTTGTACTCTGAATAAGATTTTCAGTGCCTGTGCCTGGGTTCCTCTCCACTAACCTCATTTTTTCCTGCACTGGAGCTGGGTTTATCATAACCCTGGAAAAGACATGGGCATTAGCTACATTGTAATTGCCTTGCTAAGGAACTTCTACTTAGGTAGTAGAAAAACTAATGTTTTTCCTGGCTCACCTCTGTGAGGAATCCTGTCTAGCAGCCAAAGAGATCCTAGCCCTTATAAAAACCACCCATAACATGGTCTCCAAGCATCTGTTAGCTGTGTCCCAATTGGCTTGAAGGATCTGTGTACTCGGGGCTTGTGAGCAAAAGCTGTGTGAACCTGCCAGAATTATGCCCTTGGCTGCAAAAAAAAAAAAGCACATAGAGTCCAATTACTGCTCTAAGCAGTATAAAATAATGTTAAATAACTCCTGATTTTTAGATTTAATTAAAATGAAAGGCTGCATTGGCACAGCCACTTCTGAATTCTCAGTGAGTGGTAGGAGTTTTCAGCAAGGTCTACAGGAGAAACTTTGAAATTATTCTAGTTATGCTGGAAGACAGAGATCCAAAAATATTTGGCCTTGCTCACTGTGCTGAACACGTTCCTGTTCATGCTTTTTGTTGCTTGTTCCCAAGTGACAATGACACATTCACTTAAATCATGGGGGAAAAAATAAGATTTTAAAGCAGTTGATTATGAATCATACCAAAACCAATCCAGCCACCCTGTACTGGGGTCATAAGAAATATGTAGTTCAGCATTTAAAGTCGTGAGAAAAAAAAGAAGTTTGGAGAAGTAATGCACCCAAAGTAGCCTGCAAGTCACTGTGTATTAATACAACTTGACAAGAGTGATTTCTGTCACCAAATCAAACTGTGTATTTTTCAGTCATCTTCCTTTATTTGTACCAAGATTGTCTGGTCTGACTGACAGCTAGTTTGCTTGTTCATTCATGGAGTAATCTGTTTTGTTTTCTATGTCTGTACGAAGCTGAAGAGGAATATTGCAGGTAGGCTTTTTGTAGGGAGACAGGAGAGACAGAGTCTTTCCTGCTCATCTCTGCATGTGAAAAGTTGCAAGCTGTGTTAAAGGGAGAAAAGAAAGCCTGTGTTCTGCTGCTGTTTCTGGAATATTGTTATAACACCTTTCTAATGAAGTTCTCATAGTGTGGTGATGGAAGTCAGTCCCAGATGGGCTCTTGGCAAAAATGAATTTGAAGAATTCAAACAGCTTCTTTAAAAATCTGTTTATTTGTGTTATGTGCTACTAATTTAGCTTCTTAAATTTGTTTTTTTTTCCTTCAAGATGGAAGAATTAACAATCATCTGAGTGTAATAACAATTTTCCTAGCTTTTTGAATCATATTTATTCTAAATATGAGGCTATAACTGCAGTACTTATATTTTATGTTGATAGTGTTTAAATTATTGAAGGGAACTGCAAAGCTATATTCTGCTTGGACCTTTTGTTCCAGAAAAATAAAATAAATTCTAAGCACTTAGGCTTTCCTGAATTACATGTTTTCTGAGAGGGACTGTAAAACCAATCCAGCCTTGGAAGTCCTGGCCTCTTTGCCAGGAGGGTCAATGTGATGTTGAACAATGCTTGGGCAAGTGCATTTATGAAATGCATTTAAGAAATGACATGATTGAAAGATGCAAACCTATTTAATTATCTACTGGCAGATACACATGCTAAATTTCCACTGTTGCTGCGTCACTTAAGTATGCTCTGAAGTACCAACTTCTTCCATGAATCTTGCAATATTTCGTGGGGTGTTTTTTCTTTAAGCACAGTTCCCTGAAGTTACACTATAAATAATTCCAGCTTTCAATTGAATCCCTATATTTCAAAAAATGTAGTGAAAGACAAAAACAATGGAAGTTCATTGCTGCTCAAAAATCACACTCTGAAAATAAAGACATTCGGACAGGAATGGGTATGCCCCATGTGTTTGGCTTTATAGTTGGTTTTTTTTTATCCATGGGAAGAAAATCATCTGAGTCATTGCTCTGGAAATATTTGGGTTTGGCACAGCTACTGCAAACTACGATATCATTCACCAAAGCAAATAGTGGCAATGTGCTCAGATTCCACTCTGATCACTTCCTTCATCATTTTCTGATGAACCCAATCTACAGCTGTCACCACCCTAAATGGAGGACAGATCCAAGTTTACTGAAGTTAAGGGGAGAGCTCATTTTTTTCTCCTCTCCTTGTTAGGGTGGTGTGGGATCCTCAGCACTGGAAGTCCCTGCTGCACATGGGAAGGGGTGGCCCAGGTGTTACTGCAGACTGACTCCATGTGTATGAAGGTGTCCCAGCCCAGGGGGCTGAGGGTGGCACCTGTGTGTGGTAGCTTCATAGCAGAGCTCCTGCCTGCACCCCTCTCCTCCAGTCTGAGTGGGCTGAGGACACGTGTGTTATTAGGTGCCAAAATGAAGGGAAGCTTAGATGTCAGTTACTTTAAATAGCATGACTCATCCCTTATCCTTTTACCTTTGTACTCTGCCATTTCTCATGCCTTTGCTGCTCTTGGGCTACAGATCCTTAGCTTTGCTAAAACTGCTGTTGGTATCTTCAAGGCAGCCAGATTGCAGGGACTTGCCTTCACCGGACCAGACATGTCTCTTTGATAGTCGCCTGGTGCTTTTTGAAATGTCAGTTCTAAAAGGCTTTTCACACTAAAAAAACCAAACAATTTCTGGTAACAAGGCACTGGAGCTGGATGCTGTTCCTGCAGAGCTCTAGAGGAATAAAAATAAGAAATTGCTCCTAGTTTGCTGTCTGCTTTAATAAACCAATAATATACCAGGCTAGTGAGGGCTTCTGGGGGTCATGTAAGGAGATTATCAGTAAATCTTGGTCCTGTATTACGTAGTTTTGTAGAAATCAGAATAGGAATAGAAGCAGTAGTAACAGAAATATAATGAGCCAGAGAGGAGACAGCATGTCTTTTGTAAAGGGAATTTGCTTCTTGTGATTCTGTGCAAGTTTTGGAGGGAAGCTACTAAATGGACACAGCAGATCTAGCTGGTACTTTGTAAAAAGCTTCTTTGAAAACAAAAGTACAAGCTATATTTCACAGAAATATTTTAGAACCACAGTTATCAGGGAATGAAAGAAAAAGTGCTAAGTGATTAAAAATAGGAAACAAAGAAACGGAATATCTGATTAGCATCCTTGTTCTATAGCAGCTATTACTGGGATGAGTCTGTCAAAGATCTGTTGTTGGAGCTGTTCAACATATTCATCAATGATCTGATTTTAAGTAGATGACAGAACTTGGAGAGAATACCAAGATTATTTACAGTAATCTGACCTGAAGCTGCCTGAAATTGTTTGCAGAGACTCTTTCAACACTGAGCTGGAAATATGGGGAAATGAAATTCACTGTCAAGGAATGCAAAATAATGCATGAAGGGGGAAAAGAAATAATCCTCTTCTTTCTGAGTGGCTAAAACGCCTCAACATACTATTGGAGGTGCAGTGGTTAGTACTTTTTAAATGTCAGTTCAGTGTGCAGTGGTGGTCAGTAAAGTAAATAAAAAATAAGAAATGCTAAGAGAGGAGTAGAGAGCAAAATCATAATTATCCCTGTGATTTTATAGTTGCATAAACTTTTGAATCTTACATACCCTCTAGGGTTCTGATAATTTCAGAACCTTTTTATAGAAAAAAATCTCTTCAGTTGATGTGAGAAAAGGCATGAGAGAGAAAATATGATGTAATTTAAAAGTACAGGCTAGGAACAATGCAATTACCAGACAGCAGGGCTAAAGTCCAGTTCCCTCTTCTGCCCCTTCTCCTGTTCGAGGGAAAGCTAAATCACTGAATTGCTGCAGGAAGCTTTCAGATGCCAGTGATATGGAAAAAAAGATTAGGCACATACATAGAAAGTAAGATCTTTGGTAACTTAAAAGCCTGATGCAACTTTCAATTTAGGAAGTCCCGAAACTCATTTTTCTTAGAAATCTGGGAAGATATCTGGCATGAAAAATGAATGGTCTTCAGTGGCTGCTGCTGGCTACTGTTAAAATGTGGTTTATTTTCCCTGACTGTCTTCAGCAAGGCACCTAATTTCTAGCTTTGTACATTTATTTACAGCAAACAATCATCAGGGGATGGGAAGAGGGGAGGCTGAGGTGATTCATGCAAGCCTGAGATAAGCACCTAAACTAGTGAAGCTGAATTGCCCCTGGGAGGGCTCAGTCTCCTTGAAAACAGAAATAACCTAATGACTAGTTTGGGCTGCTCTGCAGAAAGTGAGATGAAGTCTGTTCTCAGGGGAGTGTGCTGGAGTAGAGGATGTTTCCTCTGTCTTATCAGGACAGCTCTCAGGTTTCTCAACACAAAAAGCTGTGCATCAAAGTAGATGGTACCAGGGGCCTTAATTAAAAATGGCTTAGCACAATCACAGTGGGTGTGTTGGGCTGTTTTTCAAAAGGGTCTTGAGCTCATTCAGCAATGAGTGACAAGGGATGGCTCTGGATGATGGTGCATGAGAAGGTGGGCTCCAGTTGAAATGGCCAGGTTCAGTAGTGTCATCTTCTTTTGCTTCCAGCCTTCTAAGGGAGATGGTGTTGTCTGATGAGGGGCTCAAGCGCTGAAAGAAATGGAAACAAATCCTGATGGAATAAGGGACAAACGTATTTACATATTAACATTTAAATGTCTTCAATGAATGTAGTTACATTTCCTGAATTACACTCTACATTGAGTTCACTTCAATACATTCCAGTGGTGCACAAGAGAACAAATGTCATTAATTTAATAAAGAATTGCTATTTTTAAACTATATGCAATAGTAAATAGCTCTGCACTTCTGTGAGGGGGGTTCTAGAGCTGAGGACCGACACGTGGGCTTGGTGGCATGAGCCCGTGGAGGAGCCCACTGAGGAGCTCCGAGGCAGTGTGTGCACGAGGGATCTGGAGGAGGTCAGATTTCCTTGTTCTTGTGGTGTTTTAGTTGGCTGTATACCATCCATGGGGGCAGCTTTCCTAATGTGATAACTTAAATATAGTGGAGATTGCTTGCAGTGATAATAGATAAAGTAATCTGCTTTACTAAGGGCCTAAAATGGGTACAGCATTTGTACCCATAAAATGGGTACAAGAGGCTAGTTCCAAAGTAATGAAACTCATCTATCTACCACTGCAAACATCTCTTCTGTGTTGCTCAACTGCCAGTTGTAACAGGTGAATAATTCTTCTTTTCTTGGTGTTCAAAGCAAGGTAGTAAACAGGTAAACTCCCCAGCTCAGATTTAAAGAAGGGTGAACCTCAATATTTATTTGTTCTACCTGTGACTGCATCACTGCTTTTGTGAATAGTAGACCTACCAAGTACGTGCCTGTCTGGTTTTTAGTTTTGTATTTCTAAATTACCACCAGATGCTTTAAAAATGACATAACCATGGGGTGAGCGTGATCCCATGCTGCAGGGTGTGAAGGCATTAGTCACCGTGGGCATGCTTGTGGTGGAAGACAGGATTCCTCCACCAGCCCACGTCACAGCTGATGGCCCAACACGCCCAGGGTTCTGTTGTTTCTTGCCTCTATCACTGAGTCCCTGCAAACCCCTTACAAAAAAGAAAAATCACCATATCATGGGGGAAGACTTTCCGATCATCCTTTTTTGCACACCAGTTAATTTGATAAAAAAATTAAGAGCGTGCTATCACCCAAAATTTTAATTGAGTTGTTTTAAGTAGCAGTGCTGTGGGAGAGGATTTAAGATATGCAAAAGGAAAAGCTGTGTTTTTTTAAAAAAACCACACTTAATCAGCTATCTGTCTTTCCCATAACAAGTCCCATGTAACTCCATCATATTGCTGTTTCAAGTGATTGAAAAAAGAGCTACTGAAGCACCCAGGAGAGAAGGGAGTTGTGAGAGTGAGTACTTTTGGATTGCTGTGACAAACAATCTCATGTTGAAATACTCGGTAGTACAAATGTCGTAGATATTTCCCCAGTTAGCTGGCTTTTCATTAGAAATTGAGACATTGAAATCTTCTCATGATTCAATTTATGGTGCAGTGGGGTAACCTGGAGAACAGTTCAGGACAAAAGGGAAGCCTTTCATAACAGATCTTTTCCAACAAGTTACCAGAATTCAGAGCTATAAGACTGTTGTGCACAATTTTCCAGGGTTACTTACTGTTTTCAAATATGTATTCTGCTACTTTAAAAATAGCCCACTTTTTAATGTTTTTTTTAAATTAAGGTTTTTTATATATTTATTTTATTCATTTATTACAGACCCTGCAATGTCAAAACCAATATGCTGTAATTACGAGTAGGCATTTATTGCTGCTGTTGCTACTGATGTGAAATGACTGACATTCAGAATTGGGGGCTGTGGGAGGTTTAGGTGGAAGCAAGCCTGAAATATTTATTTCTGCAAGACAAGGCAACCTAACCTTTTTAATAGAGAGATGCTTGACACATCATGAAAAAGTCAAACCTTGTACTTGGGGAATTATTTCTGAGCACTGACAACCAATCAGCTTAGCGGCGTTAAGGAAAAACTTCCTTCTCCACCTGTTTTGGACATGTGAAAAAAGGCATTTCAGATGTGCATAGCTTCCGTGTGCAATTAGCTGGAGGATTGGCTGCTTTGTGATTTTTGAATCATTCAGGAAAGTAACACCTGCTTGGCTTCTAAAATTGTACCTTCATGATAGCACCACCTAGTAATTATTATTCTGAGTCATCAGCTAATGCTCATTACCACTTCATAATAGCAGTATAATTAAAAATTCGGTGCCATATTCCAGTAAGGATGAAGCTTGGAAGCTAAAGACATGGCTTTAGAGAAGTTAGTTGCATTATATTACTCTACCACATCTGTTGAATGGTTTCTGAATGGTCCTCAATTATTCCTGTGCTAAAGTCACATTTTTGTTTTTCCTGGTGTGTCTTGAATATGGGTAAACATTGTGAGGGAAGCAATGTCAGAGCAGCAAAGCTTGTCTATCCAAAAAGGGGGCTTTTGGTTTGGCCCTGGAAGAGGGTGGGGTCAGATCTTAATGGAAATGAGACTCTGCACTTGTTGCTTTGAAGGCCAGAGGGGACCCATGGAAGCAGTTGATCCCTGTTTGACCGGTGAAGGGCTGACTGGAAAAATCAGGAAAAATCAAGTAGTCTGCAATGGTTAATTTTGAGTTGAAAAGGCACTTTGTATTCTTTCTTCAGTTCAGATGCAGGTGTACCTATAATGTTGGTTTGCCTTGGTTTTTCTGTGAAGAAAATGTGACTGGGGAGTAGCCAGTGGTCTTTCCTTAAGGATTTATTTCATCAATGAGGTGTGGGAGTGCTTATAAAATCTGCCAAACTCCTAAGAACAGTTTGATCCAGTGGATTGGCATTCTCTGATCAAATCAACTCTTAAGAAAAAGACCTAACATCTATGAGCTGACACAGACAATGCTTATTACCTCTTTATCATCCTCTCTTTACCTCCTCTCTACTAAATTAAATGGATTGGCTATAGTGTCTATCTTTAATTCTGGCTCTAAATAGAGCTTATATCTCCCATCTGAACTCTTACCAATGTAATGACATTAGATTCAAGCAGTCAATGTCAGAAACAGACACATTTTAGGAAGTCCACTGTTAAATGATGAAACTGCGTCTCACAATTTCAACATGGTGCTTTGATGCTGTGTGGGTTGGAATATCACGTTTGCTCTCTCTCTCCACTTCCCTGGAGTGATTGTGCTAGCAGGTAAACAACTGTGACCCTAATGATCTTTTATGTTACTCTCTTCCAAATTATATTCTGACACTGTGAACTAAATTTTGGGTCTGCTTTCTGTGCAGTTTGGTTACAGTAGCAGTGCTGCTGCTCAATTGAGTTTATTGTACTCATGATCCACATCATCATATCTTTGAACTTGACTTGTGCTTTTGTTCAGGTTGCAGGAAAATTGATGGAATGGAGGATTTGTACCAGCACTATCTGGGATACACTATTCTTAACTAGGACTTCCACATTCCTGGAAGATTTTTGCTTCAGGTTTTGTTTCTTATGAAGATGAGGAGAGCTGGTATAGCAGGGATTGAATGATAATTGTTGAGAATGATGAGCTATTTAATCTGCTTTGTTAACTTCTGTGGCATCTGTTTTTAAATAGAACTGTTTAGTTATAAGAGCTTAGTTATAAGATGCTTAGTTTGCTGAAAGACATCATGTGCCTTCTTTAACTAAATTTGTCAGGTTGGGGGCATTTTCTGGGTAGGATTATAGGTCTGATTTTCCTAGAGCTATATTGACTATTTTCCTGAGAATTCTGTATCTTAATTTTGTATGTTCTTCATTTTCTATGAACATTTAGGTGCTCAAGATCAATGTCTTAAATGGTCTGCAGTTTCCACAGTGAACTTATTTTCAGTCCCTAAATATTGCTAAAACACTTCATGTTTTGTTGTCTGAAACATTCTTATAATGTGGTATTTAAATAAGTCTTCAATCTCAGCAGCTTCTCGGCTCACACTTATAAACTTGTGGGAGCAAATGATTTGGGCTGACAGCTCAACATTTTGACTTTAAAAAATGCTGTATAATGTCTTCTGTGACTTCTTCAGAAAATGGTACCTGCTGACTTCCAAAACTCAAGTGAAATACTGCTGTGGCAGGTTGAGAGGGTGCCTGAGTCTCCATTTCTGAAAGCCTCAGGTTTTCCAGCAAAAGGCTGATGAATGGAAAGCCACTGTTCAAGCTGGGGCACCTGAGCCAGATTCACCCAGCAGCCCATGCTGTGCTAATGGCAGCTTTAGGGACACATTTGCTTCTCCATTTTTCTTAAAGGTGTCTGATGAGAATGTAATGCTGACATGTTCACAGTCAGGGTGGCATGATTTGCTTGCTATTGCCATTAGTACCTGCAATTCAGTCATAGTCTAATCTTACAGATATGGCTTGCTTCAACTTAATTTAAGGTAATATCCTACAATATTAAGGGATATTTGTGAGGTGAGTTCTTTGAAACTCTTTCCTCCTGCTCTTAGCATCACTCAGTCTTGTTGAATGCTTTCAATCTTGAAACAGATTTCAACTAGACATAAAGAAAGCTGAGTAGTGGTGCTAATTCAGTTGGCTCTGTGGTATTTTTCTCTTGCATATTTACTTTGCTGTTCTGCTTCCCGTTTTGTTTTAATCTTTATGTTCTTGCACTGCTAATGAGTGATTGTTATATTTAATGATGTGTATGCTGGAGAGAAAAGAAATACAGTGGAATGTTATCTGAGGAAATTAGGTATCCATCCATCCATCCATATTTTTAAAAACAAGTTAATAATTTTTCCAACAGTATCAGAAAGGTGATTCTTGCACAAAGCACTTGTAGTCTGTTAACATGACACAGGATCTCCCTAACCATCACATCCTCCTGCAGGTATGTTCAGCTCTTTTCTGTTTTTTTTAACTTGTTTGGCAGCTTGGAGCTAAGGCAAGGAAAAGAAAGATAAAGACTTGCCAGAGCAGTGGGAAGAGAGATTGCAGGCTGGGAAAGGAGTTTGTGGTTTGGGGAAGAAGGAGGAAGCTGGGAGGTGGCCATGCTCTCCCCAGCCTGGAGGAAACTTGAGAGCTGCTGCTTGTGCTACCTCTGCTCATTTCTCTTCCCATGCAGAAAAACTAGCCCAAATCTCCTGATATGCTCCATCGAAATTTTGCTGCAGCACTTCATTTCACTCCCTTGTTCAGTGTCTTCAGTTTCTTGACAGAGCTATAGCTGGGCCCTTCCCTAAAACAGCCAGAGGATTGGAGTAGGTCCCTCTCTGTCTCACTTTGACCCCCAAGTCTTCCTGCATTTCAAATAGAAAGCACGCTGTGGCAACACACATATTTTTATCTTATAAGTAAGAGCTCTCTCAATTTGCAGTGTACTTCTTTAGTGAGAGAACTGGGACAGAGTAGTTATTTCTCCTCCTTGAATGCTGAACAGTCATTTTCTCTTACACCTTCCTGCCTGAACAAGTTGCTTCTCCACTGATGACAGTGCTCCTTTGAAGTAAACAGTAGTTTGGAAGGAAAAATCCTTATCAATACCATGAGGCTGAGGTGTGTGTGTGTGTCTGTGTGTGTATATAAAAAATCCTATTATAGGAGAGAAAGTTGTATAAGAAAGAAATACCATCTCAGCAGTCATAGCTTCAAGAGCTGTTGGGTATTATTACTGTTGTCCTTGCTTCACAGAGAAACTTCCTGCAATGAGTTGTCCAGGCTTTTGGACAGAGATCAAATGACTAACAGTTATATTTTATTTTTAGTTTGGACTGGCATAGTTACCAGGAATATTGCCATATTGAAGCACTGCAAGATGTTTCTGTAAATGACTGCTCTGCCATATCCACACCAGTGCTATAGGCAGACAGGCAGAACTAGGACACAGGGTCCAGTCGTGTTCCAACTTCACATCTCTTTGTGGTCTGGGGCATCTTAAGCTTTCCCCTAAGTGCCTTTCTACTGGTCATCCCAAGGAAGATGTCTTCTTCTTCTGTTGCTCTCAGTGCTTGCATGGCCAGAGACAACTGAAATAAGTTGTTTTACTATTTTACTTTAAAATATAAACAACTTTATAGTTTTGTCTATTTGTTTTTAATCGACACTGCCTCAGGTGCCAATTAACAATATATAGTAAAAGAATGGGCACAGCTGATGTCAAAGCATACAGAGGCATATGTGGGAATTCCTTAAGCCATGTTTGCTGCTTAAAAAGACAGTGTATAGCTACTCCTTCAGTCACAGCAATTAATACTTGTTAGAGCCTCTATTTAGAAGGACTGCATTTCTTTGCTTCTCTGCCTCATAAGGCTATTTTTCTAATAAGATTGTTTTCTGGAGAGTAGAAGTGACAAGTTCAGAACTAAATGGTAGCCATCAGTCACTGTACATGGAAGAGTTACCTGGAATCTGAAGGAGAAATCCAGCCTGCTGCATCTCTGTCCCTAAGAAGAAATAGTCTATTGAGTCTCTGTCCTATTATCATGGTGGTACAACTTGTAAAAATTATTTTCTAGTGCTTCCTTCTTGCAGGAAAATCTTGGTTTCTAGTCCATCTTGGGTCTATTTCATTATCACCATTACCTCCTATGAAAAAACAGCTTGTTTCTCCCTTCTCCTCACTCTTCCATATTGGATCACTTGAGAGTTCAGCAGCTTCTCACCTTGGCCCTTGTGGTCTCAGAATTAAAAACTCAGCTGCTCTGGATGCTTTTCAGAGTATACTTTGTTCATGGGTGGCAGGAGTCCTGCAACAAGTGTCTCTGAAGCTACAGAGATGTTGAGCTGATCCTTTGGGACCAGTGGTACAAGAATTGGTTAGTAAAAGATTCTGCTTCTGGAAGACATACAGAAAGAATCAGAGAAGTGGCATTTGCTCCTGAGATGGAGGAGATGTAGCTGAGAGGCTGTAAGAGATGTTGAAGAAACAAATAATATTTTACTGAATACAGGCAAGACTTCTAGATTAGCCAAACAGCCTGAGACTTGAGGTGTTTTGAGCATGTCCTCTCTAAGATACCTCAAAGGGATTTGATCATCAGAAAAAGATGCACATGCAGCCTCTGAAGATGCTGTCCTCTGTTCTCAAGATCAAAAGATTATTTAATCTCTCTGAAAAACATCCAGTGCCCACTTTGCATTTCAACTTGTGCATGTACCAGGTAAAAAAGGAGCCAGCACTACCAGTAGCTGGAAACTAGCCCCTGGCCCTGTGTGCCAGTGTGATGAAACCAGTGCTCACCACCTTTGAGGCAGCTCCTGGCTGTGTTTGCAGTGGTTTCTGTCACACTACCCAGGGATGCACCCCCTGAGATCCCCAGGGTGAAAGGCACAGTTGACTGAACTGCTGTGCTCAGCAGCATGGTTGATTTGAATCCATTCTTTTTGCTTTTGTGTACTGCTAGCAGAATCTTTCTCTAGATCCTTTACTGTTATATGTTATGTATGGATGCTTTGAAGTTTCAAAAATGTATCATTGTAACTCTGTGCCAGTGAGGACCGCTAGTCTCACTTTGGAGACATAGAAATGGAAGGTTGAATGACATGGTCCAGCCCTGGTTCCTCTGGGATCTTATGTGCCACAGCCCCAAATCATCACCATGCCTCAACCTTGGCCCCCAAGAGGGACCATTAGATTAGTGGAGGGAAGAATAAAACGTGAAAGTGGCTGAGGGAGTTAGCTGGGAGACCAGAAGAAGGGGATATAGTTATGTTTGTGTCACTGTGATGCTGTGCCAGCAACTGCCTCAGCTCCCTGCTGCGACTTGTCTGGGAGAGATGCCAGTGGGTGCCCAGCCCAGTGCTGACAGCAACTACTCATCTTTCATGCTCTCCTGTCTATCCTCCTGTGAAGTGTTATCCTCTGTACCGCTGGCGCTGGGCAGCTGCTCTCTGGCACACCCAAGGTAGTGCCTGGTTTGCTTCCAGAGTTGTCGTGATGGCCAAAATCTGGCTTCCCCAGGGCATGCAGCCTAGAAAGGGTGTTGTGTCCATCCCCTCCATTTTTTATCCCATAGGAACAATGTGATCTGCAGTTTCAATTTTAGAGTTAGAACTGGCAGCCTTCCTTACAGGCTGGCCCTGAGTGGTGAAAGGTTGGTAGGTGTCATGCGATTCTGCCACCTTGGAAAAGGCCCTTTTGCATGATTTATCTGAAGAGCTTCTTGGAAGCCATTAAAAGCTTCTTAATTTTTGAAAAGTGACAGTCTTTTAAGTCTGGGAACTCATGTGGCTCATCTTTTGCAGGAAAAGATTGATGGTCTTCACGGTTTGGCTCTGTAATGGCCATTCATTCTCCTGAAGGAAATGAAGAAGCAAACTGCTTCTTACTTCATCTCAGAAGAAATGTCCCCAGACCCCTTTCTGAACTTGACCATATAAATTTCATCCTGTGATACACTAAAGGCCCTGGGCTTCCTGAGTGTCAACTGGAGTTATAATTAGTTTTCCAAAATAGCAAAAACTCTGGAATGTGTGTACTTTGTAGTACTTTCTTCAAGATCACCTGCTGACTACATTTACACCAACTTCTGGAAGAACACAGCTTGATGTTACTTCTCATATGTTCAGGCCACCTTATTACTGCAGGGAGCCACCTGAGAAATGTGTTAATGGCCATATGCCAACATGCTCAGCTCTATAAAAACTGCTGAGATGAACCTGCTCCAACTGCTGAAAGCCAGAAACAACTATCCTCTTGTCTACACCAGGAAAACTACAACTTGTTAATTTGCCATCGGCCAGCAGCTGCTCTTGGGCTGGCAGTGGTGGAACTGGTAAACGGAGCTTAGGCACATTTAACACTATAATAAAACATAATTTTGAATTACAGAGCAGACTGGTAATGCTGCCTATTATCAACGTTGTTTGACACTTCCCATTATAAGACTCTATTTTCAGCCACTTACAAGTTTGCCAATTTTTAAAAGCTTGCATTGAGATTTCTTTAACTTGGTGTCTGCCTCTTGCTGAATATTCTGTTATTATTGTTTTAAAAGAAAAAACAGCATTTAGCCAGAGCAGCTCAGCTGTTTCCGAGAAAGAGGACTGAAAAAATACCTTGTTAGTCCTGTTAAATTTAAGTGACCTTTTCTTTTAACAGCTCAGAGGCAGGATTTGGCAACAGAGGGGAGTTGCTGCCACAGATGCTTTTGCCTTTTCTGTGAATATTGACCAAAACAGGTTGATGTGCAAGTTCTGAAAGCATTTCATTTAGCACCAGCTAGCAGGTCTGTAATTCATGGCAGCTAATGTGCCCATAGAGGTGATGCCTGTGGGCTGTGCAAGTCTGGTCTTCAGAGAGGGGAAACTGGTTCCCACCCAGCCCCAGGAGCCTGGGTCTGGGCGCAGACACTGGGGACATGCAGTGCCCAATTCCCTATGGCTCTTGACTGAGCCTGGGCCATACAAAGGAGGGGGATGAAAGATTTAAATGGGGCAGAGTGCAATAGTGTCTGCAAGACAATTTTTTAGTGCTTTTGGGAGCTTTAAGTTGTGTCTAATATATGTAGAGGTCCCTGTAGGTAACAGATGTGTATGCACCTATACACTGTTCACAGTAGCAGTTAGCTTAATACATTCCTTGTAACTGTCATCTGTTAAGTGGCAAAATGCAAGCCAAGAATCAAATTTATTAATAGAGCTTGTCAGTAGTTTTTTTGGTTTTTTCTGAATATAATGGCGGAAATCAGATTATTTATCATAGAACACTACAGACAGTCAACACTGAAATTACTTTTGCTCTTGTTCACTGTAGGTTTTCCACCTACATGTGGCTCTTTAGTTATTCTGTGGTATTCTATAAAGACACTGTTGAAGCTGGGTGCTACTCATGCCTGGATGTTACTGCAGATGCTGGTGAAATTTCAGTCCCTCCCTACAGCACTCACTGCCAGTGTCTGAAGGGAAAAAAAAGTGAAAGCAAGGAAATCTGTCTGCTTTTAACTATGCTGCCAGTCCACTGCTTACAGTAGCTATGGCCTAGCCATCAAAATGGCCTTATTCATTCAGTTTTCTATTGGTGTACTTGCATTGAAATTGTGGGAGCATCTCACAGCTTGTTTTGCAGAGCTCCTAAAATTGGCAGGCTCAGCATCTCTGGGTTGGTACACAAGCATGCATCTTTATCTACTGCATATCTACACCTGCAAATGGTGGGACAGCTGAAAGCCTACACCAAAGGGTCCAGAGAATCATGAAATCAATTATACTATTTATTTTCAGGCAAACTGGATTATGGTGGGGTTCAGCTATCCAAAGACATGAACTTTAATTTCGTGATGAGGCATGGCTGCAGGAAGACTGCACTTAAATTTAAAAATAAAATTTAATTAAAATTCATACCTTCATTATGCACTTCTTGGTGCATAATGATATCAGGCTAAGACACTTCAAACCTAAGGCAATTTTGTTTGTTTTGGTTTTTCTTTTTTTTTTCTGATTGTTTTATAAAACCACTTTGAGAGTGAAGGTGGATGAGAATCCTTTAATGACCCATCAATAAAACCACTTAGCAGAGCTGAATAGCGACTGCAACGGTGACCTTCTTTTCTCACAAGTGCTCTATTAGTTCTCATCATCTTCCCCTAGGTCACTTTTTGTAGCCTTTCAAGGCCCTTTCTTTTTTTTCTTCTGAAATAAACTGTGTTTCTTTCCAACTAGAGATGAGCCCATGACATTTGTTTGAGGGCTGTGTCACTCACAGAAGATGCCTTCACAAGAATACCTTGTTTGCCATAGCAGAAGTGCTCTTACTGAAGAGGAAGCTGAGGGAGGGGAGGAAGGGCAGTGGGAAGTGATGCCCTAAGTGTGTCTGATTCAAATGACATGGGGCAGTAAAATCCTTATCTGTTGCTGAATTCTGCTCCATATTTGAAGCTGATGGTGTCACCTACCCCACCTTTTCTGAGCATGTTTTGATGCACAGCTGAAATAATCTGCCTCTCCTCTGGCTACCTCTGTGAAGCTCTGCCATTGCTTCAATTTTTCTGCAGTCTATGAAGTCAAGAATGGAGCTCTCTTTTCTGTCCAGCCACAGTACTGCTCTGGTTTCCAGGTTTGTCTCCATACAGGTGCTGCTCAGTTCTTCCCAACTCTCTGATATGTGGCATTAGAAGCAATTAAATCCTTTCTCCTGTGGTATATTAGCTAAGCTTGTGACATTCGGTGGATTTACAGCTGCAAACAAGAGGCTTTTTTAAAAAGCCTGAAATAATATTTTTTTTATTCCTGTGACTTGTTCTGTGTAACTTGGATCTTTGCAACAATGCTGGTAGGTGGTAGTGATGAATAAATAATCAAATCTGTTAGTAAAATGCTGCATTTTGCTCTGATTTACTTGCAGATATTTGAAGTGGATATGAAATCGGGCAGAATTGATGTGGAAAGGGAGGGAGAAAGAGACAGCTTTTTATGGAGGTATCTGTTTCTTTAAAGTATACTGAGATGTTATACTGCAGTATTGTGATCAGGACGGTTTAAGACTGTCTATATTTCATGTTTTAATGGTAACTTTTTCTTATCCAGTTTTGCTTTAGGCATAAAAATGCAATTTCGAAGGTTTTAACAGGTAAAACAAGAAACTTTGCATGGAAAGAACTAGAAATGAAGTTTCTGGAGACATGTTTTCTTTTTCTAAATGCTGACAAATAACTCCTGCCAAATGCTACATAAAGGAGAAAAAGAAACATATGGCAGTTCAACAGGAATGAAAAGATGAGCTAATCCAGCATCCAACAAGTCTTTGGATGAGACTATAATAAAACCAACCAGCCTTTATCATGCTTGATAGCACCACTATAATTAGGAGTCTGTCACCAGCTTCATAATGAACTCTTAGCCCTATTTTCTGGGGTTTATAGTCTGGTAGTAAGAGTCACTTTGGATTGCAACTTGGCATACTAGACCTCTCTGTGCAGAAGGCTCAAATCTAGCTTGCAGATTTTAAATAAACTGACTGTTAAAAGTTGGGGGGTTGTGCCAGTGATGAGTGAGTTGTGCTTATAATCTGTCCTGAGTGCTAAGGAGTCAGTGTCCAGGGTGGTTTATTTGCCTTTAGCATGAAAAATACAAATATGCGGTTCAGAATCCTGTTGTGCTCTTGCACTGCCTTGTAGGAATCAAGAATGCAAGGAATCAAGATTTTTATTTACTTTTTTTCCCTCCCTTGGTTTTATGATCCCTACATCTGCCCTAGCAGAAGCTGCTGCTGCAGGGCTGGAGACTAGCATTTGCTGTACTCTTAACTTAAAAATGTTCATGTGAGGAAACTCATTCTTTGCAAGTTAGGTTTTCAGTCTTAGGGAGAAGTCTGGCAGAAAAGGCAAAAAATGCGGCTTGCTTCTTTCTCTCTTTTTTCCCTCCATCCTTGAGGCTTAGTTGGCTGCTGGCAGAGGGGCTGGCTGTGCAGAAGATGTCTCAGTTGTGTACAGAGTCATGAAGTTAATTCTGAATAAATGGGTCTAAGCATCAGGAAATGTCCAATTTTTTTCTGAACCCAGAATGATTGTATATCTAATCCCAGATTCTAGAAGCTGAAAGGAGCCCTCTTTAAATCTTCTATGTTGTCCTCTCTTCCTTGCAATGCAGGAGTTTCTCAGTACCTCAGGATGTGTAATGTAGCTGTTTGAGAGTGTTCACAGGAGACAGGGCAGAACTCTCACAATAGCATCTCCTCTGCAAAACATGGGTCTAGTAATGAAAGGTCAAATACTTGTATGCTGAGGCTGTGGGTTCAGGTTACAGCTAGATGCCTAATGAGATTTTCAGAAACGTTGAAGCTTCCCTGCAGCCTTGTCTGCCAGACTCTTTAAGAGTCTGGCTTAAAAAGAATAACTAAGCAACCTCAATAACTTGGACAAAACCTGAGTAGGTCAGTCCTGTCCCACTATGATTCAACCTTCTGACTTGTATGTAAAAGCAAAGGTGAACTGAAGTGTATCCAGTTCACATTTAATATACAGTAAATGTTAACTTTCACTCCCAAGCACTTTGGGAGAGTCTTTGATGTTCATTTGAGGAAGGTGAATAGGGTGGGAGAGGATTGATATTCATGAGGTGCTGCAATAGTCCTAAGTCTAGCAAGTCAGGCAGCTGAGTGGTGCCTTTGTGTTGTTGTAGGAAAAAAAAAAACAAAAAACCAAACAAAAAACCAACTTAAAACCCACACATATGAGTGCTGGAGACCAGGGAGTGGGGTGTGTCTCATAACGCCTCTAACTCCGTGCTGTGCTGCTTCTGCTTGTCAGAAAGAGACAGTCTGTGCTGCTTTTCTGACAAAGAGACCTCCCCAAAGCTCTACATTTATGAATTAGTAATTCATAAATTAGCAGCTGTAGGTTGGCAGTCTCTTCAGAGGGCTATGCCAGGTTGTGCTTTCTCAAATGAGAGGCTGACCCATAAAAGCTATGCCTGTAAACTCAAGAGTTGAGAAATCTTGTCCCTTGAAAAGACATCATGCTGCTGGGGGCCATCATGCCTTGTGTCTAGGTGAGCCCCATGGGAGCCAGGACACGCTGCCTCTTGCAGACCCCTTGGCCCCGAGCCCTGGATCCTGCTGTAGCCCATTCAAGCCCTGCTGGCACCCTGCTGCTGACTTCTGACCTGGCTGCCCAGGGAGGACAACAGGAGGGAGAGTGGTGACATATGTGCCTCTGTACACACACATTCTTGGCTTCCTCACCTATCTCTGCTGGCAGCACGTGGTAGGAAGCAGCTGCTCACACTACTAGCTGCATTACACCCTTCAGTGGGCCCTGTGCTTTCCAGCAGGAGCCACGACACACGGTGGGAACCAAGCTGTGACAGCCTTCTGCAGAAAGAAGGAGAGATGGTGTAAAGAGCAAGGGAGACAAGACTGGCAGGGGCCTCTGCTTGGCTCTCAGAGTGCAGATGTGCAAAATCCTGGCTTGTGGCATGAGGAGGTAAGGGGGCAGCTTTACCACTGGGGTCCCTACTGCTGGCTACTTGAGTGGACATTACAGGAAAGCATGGAGTATATTCTAGCATTCCTGTAAGAGAGGCATGTGTGAGCTCCTAGAGGAACACCAGGAAGGAGTGAGAGTCACTCAGCCATTGTCAAAAGCCAGGAGCCATGTAGTGCATAGGAACTGCTCATGCTAACAACTTTGAGATGGGCACTGAAGACTGGCATCTGAAAGATTGGTGCATGAACATGGAGGACCTGGGTGGGTATGGTTTTGATCAGTAGGAAAAAAACAAGCTGAGATATTCAAGCAAGAATATAAAGCTGATCACAGAAGGAAGCCACTGTACAATTTCATTGAAAAGAAGGCTTTTTGGAAATTCCATTAATTAGAATATTTTTCATCTCTTTGCTATCTTAATTTAGAGAGAAATGTGGAAGCACCTTCCCGTTTTTGTTTCACAGCAGAAGCTTGCATAACCCTTCAATTGGCATTTTCAAATTACAGTATAAATTACAAAAGGAAAAGTTGCAGTTGATGTGGAAAACACAATCTGTGTCTACAAAGTCTTCTGTTTTAAAATGTTCATTTATACTCTTCTTCAGAAAGTGTGACAGCTCATCTTACTAGCAGGGCTTTTTTTTTTTAAATTTGTGTTGTTTAACATTTTTTCTGGAAAAAAAAACCTCTAAAACAGAGGAATCTTGCACCCTTCCCTTCCCTTCCCTTCCCTTCCCTTCCCTTCCCTTCCC
>VZRH01001693.1:391311-453588 GCA_013397555.1 Urocynchramus pylzowi | reverse complement strand
TCCCTCCACAGCTTCATGACAATTCCTATCCTTTCCATGCATACATAATTCAGAAATATATATATATATACAAGCATATTTAATATTACCTTTCTTGGAACTTAAGAATTAATTACTTGATGCTTAGCAGTAGCTTCCTCTTCTGCTGCCAAGTAAGGCAATGGCTAATTTCAGAAAAGCCTGTGAAGAAAAAAGATCAACTCTCAAACAGCAAGGATAGACTCTGGATGTTTATCTTCACTGAAACATACCAGCTGTTGCTCTCTTCAAATAAGATAATTAGGTATTTGACTTTTTTTAACATTTGCTACCAAATGCTACTTATAAAAAACAGTCTTTGCCCTTTCTTTTCATGTGACTCATGGAAATGCTTTGAGGAAGCTATTTTTTTCTGTTGCATTAATAGTCAGACTGTCATACTTCAACTATCAAGCTATGAGGCTTCATTTTTGACACCCTTCTGGAGCTAGTAATTTTTATTTAATTACCTAAAATGCATTTTGGCATAACAGTTGAGCTGTGGAGACTGAAGCTTTCTTTTGTTTTTCTTAAGCTTCTGAGTTCCATTTTGAAAGTTCTTGGGGTTTTGGCAGTTTCTGAGTTTGACAAAACTACAGAGTGAAATAAAAAGCAGACAAGAAGGAGGAAAGCAGCAATTTTCCCACCTCTGAGGAAGCTGGGTGGCTCACCACTGACTCTCCCAGGAGGCAGATGTTTGGGGAGGTAATGCTGTGCCATCATTCCTGACCCATGTCTGAGGACTAAATGCTGCCTGTTCACTGTGAATTTTGCCTTGCCAGTAGATGCCTAAAAGTTTTATTATTCCCTCATGTTCTGAGTGCTCAGAGGGGAAAGCTATTGCTTCTTCTGTTGCTATAATCTCCTAATAGTTAAGGAGCTTTAAGTTCCCCATCCCTCTAGTACTTCCCTTGAGGCTTCAGAAAAGAGTTTCTGCTACTTGATCCTCTCTTCAGTCTTTTCCAGTCCTTCTGCCTCTCCAGTCACCTCCTCTCCCATTTCTCAGCTGTTCTTTATGGGTCTTCCAAAGAACAGCAGTCTATATTTGGTGTGATTCTTGCCTGTCTTGTTAGTGCCATTGGTGAGCTTATCATGGAGGAGTTAAATTGTCTGCACTTAGTAATTTCATTCTTTTTGATTGGAAGGAGAAGGAGTCTGTTGCTATGTCTTCAAGCTCAGGAAGTGGCCACTGAGATACATCAGTCCCCAACTTATTTGAAAATACTGGTTTTGGCAAAACTAGAAATACCACAGCTATTTTTAGTAGAACCCTTCATTTTCCAAAGTTGATGATTTTGGTTTTCCATTTGCCCTGGATAAGATTGTTTTTCAAACCCATTATACATTTATAGTTAGAGTCATCCATTTAAAAACTGAAACCACAGAAGAGGAGGAGAGGAGCCCTGCACATACTCATCATGCTGTGTGGACCAACCATTGTAATAGTGTGTGAGAAATGAGCCTGAGCACTGCAGTGCTCTCTCCCAAAACTCTCTCAGTCTAAATCCTTCACAGAATTTACTGCTTTCTGCTCACCAAGTGTAAAGGCTGGGTAAATGGAATTATTTTTCAGGAAGAGTTTTGCTTGCAAGAAAGGGAGAAGGTTTTTGCTTCTGCAGGAAAAAAAGAGGAAAAAAATGAGATTTCAGAACTGAGCAAAAATGGACACATAAAAGCACTGTGGTTGTAGATTAAATCAACACAGCAAGTGTGTTTTGGATTTGTGCACACATGGTAATAAAAGCCAGCAAAAGTCTTCATGGGATTTTACCAAGAAGAAGTTAATGTACATGCCAAATTCATCTATCATTTCTTTGGTTATGTGCCACTGTCCCTTATGACCTTCTCTGGGCTGTAAGCAGTGAACACTTTCTCCCCAAGTGCATACACTTGTTCTGGTTTTAATCACTTCCTCACCATTCCACTACTTATATGTTTTGTGGCACCAGCAGTTTTATTTCATACAGGGGGCATGGGGCATTGCTTTGAGAAATAGAAATAATTGGAGAGAGAACAGGATTGGCCCAGAAGCAGTTTGGGGAGATTTTGGGGAAAGTTGTTTATGACAGGACTACTAGTATACAGGACTACTCAGTTTCTACTCCTTTTTCCAATTAATAAATTCTGTTTTTTCTCTACCCTGTGCCTTCTCCACATTGCTTTCCCCCCACAATTCTTCCAATTAGAAGGTAGGTTTCACAACCACTCATATATTTGTGGTCTACCTGAGGAAGCTGGTATAAGGTTAAGTTCTTCCACAGCCTCCTCATGCTGCTCTAGGGAAGGTGTCATGCCTCAGTTGCTCTATAAGAACACACAACCAATTCAGGTCCTTTCTGCACTTCATTGATTTTGCAGTTGTTCCCTTCCATTACTGCTTGAAGATATAACACATCTTGTGCTGCCAGCATTCCCTAGCTGCTGGTGAGAGGTGCTCCCCTTTGGTCATGGAGGTGAACATCTAGTTTTGCTTTTATTCTTCTCTCATCCTCCAGGGACACAAGAGTTGACATCAAGAGCCGTTGGGCAGATCACAGCTCCTCTTCTGACAACTCTGTCAGCTGGTCAGAATTAGCAGGGATAGTTTGAGTAATAGGTCTTCACATACCTGGCTGGTTTTGGCAGATTCAGGCAAGGGAGAGAGCATCATCCAAATGGCTCTGCTGGAAGCTTTGAAGGTTGGCAGTATCCACAGGAGCCTGGACAAGCACTCTGCTGAAGACAGTCACTGCTCCAGCTGGTGGAACTGAAGCTGGGAGATGGTGTCTGGCTACAAGTTGTGACTAGTGCTTGTGACTTGCCTTATGGCAAATCTTTTCTCCTGGTCTGTGCTTGATTAAGTTGGGTAAGAACATAGTCAAGGAAGTGTGTACTTCAAACTGAGGGTTGTGTTGTCATGTGCATTCTTAGCTGTGGTATGTGGTTATGGGATCCAGGAGGATTTGTCACAGCTGGTGGCCATCATTTGCTCTCTGAGCATTCAGAGAACACATTATTTTAGAGAAGATGAACACTGAGCTCACCTCAGTACAGACCTTGGTGGGTGGAGTACAGCAAGCATGAGGCTGTGCCTGAAAACAAAACTTGGTACTATGAGAAGCTGATCCACAAAACATCCAACTGATGCTTTCTGGAGAACCTGAAGATAACAACAAATGCAGTCATCAACAGAGAATTAAGTCAGGATAAAGGTGTAAAAGGGTCTGTTGATTTTCCTCTAGTGTAGTTAGACTAGAGTGCTCTTCTGGCATGGTAGAGGCATGTGTGAATATGGATTCAGAAGAGGAGGTAATTCATCAGATTGTCAATCTCTGCTGTCAGGTAACAAGTGCCAGGATGAGAGGAAATTACCTCAAATTGCACCAGAGAAGATTTAGATTGGATATGGGGAATAATTTGTTCACTGAAAGTGTGATCAGGTATTGCAACAGACTGCCCAGGGAAATCACCATCCCTGGAAGTATTCAAAAGGCATGTAGATGTTGCACTTGGCTGTACAGTTCAGTGGTAGGTGTGGTGGTGCTGGGTTAATGGTTGCACTTGGTGATTGTAGAGAGTTTTTTCCCCAACCTTAAAGATTCTGTGATTCATGAAGCATTATTAGCTGGAAGGCCACTATGTGGTGGTACTTGCAAAATGAGGAATTTGACAGCTTTCTGTATCCTTTGTCAGCAAAACCAGAGGGAGAATTTTCAGCTTTCGGGACTTCTTCTCTGTCCCCATTGAAGTTCACCACCAACCCAAACTGCTTTTTTGTGGGACAGAATTTTTGTCCTGTGTCTGTTTGTCTGTCTGTGAGACAAAACCACACAGACACATATCCTTCCTTTATACTCTTTTAATAGTTTTTCACAGATCTGATCCAGCCTGGGCTTTTTTCCCCTACTTTTGGCAGCCTTTTCATGAGTTGAGTTGCTTCCATGCAGCACAGCTGATGATGGGCTGTGGGGCAAGGACACATCAGCAGTGTAAGCAGAGAGTGATGCCAGGACCCTGCTGTGAACCTTCAGCCTCATCTGTCTGTTGAGCTGTCTGTATGCCTTTGCTCTGGCATCTCTGAAGCACTACTAAAAGCACTGCCATGGCAAGAGGGGTCACTTCTAGCAGAGGTGTGGAAGGTGTAGGAACTAAACCCTGTAGAAGAGGAGGAAGGACTGAAAATGCCTCCAGTCAGCACTGGAGGATCCCTTCCGTGGAGAAAGGCTGTAAAGCTCTGCTGCCTGAGCTCTCAGTGCCATGGTGTAAGAGATAACTGTGCTCTCCTCCAAAGCAGACTGATGAAATCTGTTTCCATTGCACAAAGATGCATTGTTCCCTTTAGTGCTGAAGGAGCTGAGTTTCCCTGTGGGCCTTAGCTGTAATTTGCCTCTCTGCTTTCAGAGGTTTCTGTCTATTTTAAATGAAAAAAATTTTCATTTAAATCTTCATTTTCCTTGGAGCCTGCCTTCAGACTCAGCAACTATAACAAAAAACCATTGAATAAGTGAAACTGCAAGCTTGTTCCTTCCCTGATTCATGGTGATATTTACCAAAAATGTGGTGGGACTTTGACTGACGCTCTCCCAACAGGAGGAAAATGGATCCCCACTGCAATACACATATCTCCCAATTAACTCAAGTGAAAATGAGCTCTTCAAGTATTTTCTTCCTCTCCCGAGTAAATCCATAATTAATTCAGCTCTGATATGTTTCTGGCTATTCTCAGATCTACTTCATCTCTGCACTATAATCAGCCAATAAATCCCTTGATTTTGGGGAAACAATTCAGAAGGTTGAATTTTGGTATTTTCTCTGGACCTTCATTTTCTGTCAAAGTAATGTGTAGTCTTTGAAGCTGAGATCAGCATAGGTTTGGTCTCCACAAAAAAATATTTGAAATGAGGCCTGCTGTCATCCATTGGCTGGCTTTTGGATGGAGTTTTAGCTAGTGGAACTCATGTAGTTTGGTCTAATAATATCCATGGAATTCCAGTATTTGAAATTTGTGTTGAGAAAGCAGAGTGGGAAACAGCCTTGTCTGTCCCAGCATTGTCTGATCATGCAATCTATTGTTGCCTTTTGACACCATCAAAGTTTCTAGTGCAAACCTGGACACCACCACAGTGAAATTAAACCTCCTGATAACATGCTGGCTTTTCTTAGGAACTGCTTAAAAGCAATAGGTAGCAGGCCTGCAGAGAGTGTAGTGGATGGTTTCTGGCAGTATGGCACAGCTGTTGCAGGGGCACTGCCAGTTTACAGGGCTCCCATTGCAGGGTCTGCACTGTTCCCACCAGGTAACTGCTGACACTGCACGTGGTTGTGTGTTTTGGATCTGTTTCATGCCTTATTCTCCAGAGGCAAGTCACTCTAGCTTGTGAAGATACCTCAAAAGAGAGGCAGCTGCTGTCCAATGAACATGTGTTATTTGGCTTTACATATGAAAACATTAGCTAGGGTTTTCTTATGCCTGTTGGCAGAAAGGTGTTCTTTTAAAGAAATGCCAATAATAATAAAAACTACTTCAAATAAGGTCTGAGTTTCTTGACTACAAGTGGGAAATTATGTAGATTACCAACCCTGAGAACCCTCTGATACTCCATGTCATGATTAGAGGGTGTGCAAGTCTATTTGAGGACTTGGCTAATTTAAACTACTTGAGTTCCATAGCTAAATTACTTCAGGTAATGCTTAACAGCTGTGTTTTCTAACAATGAGGGCTCAATATGTTACAGAAGATGTAGGTTGTTTGCTGTTTGTGACCTTCTCTAATTTTAAAGTAATGCTTGCACTAATTTGTGCTAAAACTAAACTTGCACTAAAACTAATAAATGGTTTGAAGCCTTTGAAAAGGGGATAGTTTTGCTAATTGTATTCCATACTGAAGTTACATTGCTAAATATTGAATAGAGATTTTCCTTTTGCTATGTGACATGGTCTGATTTGTTGGCCTTGAAACAGGTAATTGGAAGATAAGATGGCAGCTATTTTAAAAAGATTGTGCCTGGATTTTGCACTCAGTTTAAGAATCTCGTACTCCCCGTGTGTACCCATGCATATGATTTAAACCACATTTCCAGAATACACATGGAAGTTATTTGAAGGCAAGAAACAAGCTGTGTGTATGTGAAATGCAGTGTTGTTGATCTAACCATGTCTGTACATATATATTTGATATTTCTTTTATAGGTCCTTATTACTGGATACTGATTCATCTCACTAAGACATACCACAATAACCTTAAGAACCACCATGAGAGTGTCATCCCTTGTGGCCCATCTAGCATTTCTGTTAAGAAGTTGTGCCTGCCACCTTCCATAAATCATTTTTGGGCTGCCTTTCCCTCGTCAAGTTCAGAAAGGTTGAAGTCTCCCTTGAGAACTAGAGTCTGTGGTCTAGAGACTTCCTAGAGTTGTTTACAGAAGACTTCATCAACTTCTTCACTGTGTGGTCTGCAATGGCCTCCCATCACAGTGCCACCCTCACTGATCTTTTAATGCCAACCCACAAGCATTCACCCAGGCTATTGTCCATCCCATAAATGAGTTCCACACATTTGAGTGTTCCTTTTCTGTAAAGGGCAACAGTTCTGCATTGTTCTGTTTTCTTAGGTGGATCTCTCTCGTAGTTTCTGTTGCTCAAGAGAGTTCCATGGTCATAAAAGCCACATCTCTGCCTGAGATACCAGTCATCTTGCAGACAGACATGGATTGGCAGGAATTAAGCACTCCTACCTGAGCTTTTCCCTTTTGCATTTATGATCAAGGAGAGCATTGCCTGGACTCCAGCCTTTACCCATAGAGCTCTGTAGTGATTCTTCATTCCAGATCTAGCATGGCAATATCACCACTGCCTACATGGATGAGCAACAAGGGGTGATAGTTGTAGCTATAGGATAGTGAGCTTTAGTTTTTCATCATCCCAAATTTGGCACCCCACAAATCAACTATCTCCCATGACAGCATCTTGCATCAGTAGATGGATGAGATCCTTCTTGGATCAGTAGATGGCTCTGCATTTGAGCCCTAGAGAAGGGAATCTCCTACCATTGTTATCGAGCCCCTCTTTATAGTGGTCATACTTCATTAACACCTTGTGGGCCTTGAAACCCCACTACATGGAGTTTGCTCCTCATCCCAGGCTATTACATCACAGAACCAGTCCTGTCCCTTCAGACCTGATGGCAGAGAAAGAGTCTCTGTCCTGCCCCGGAAGTCCCAAGCTGCCAGCTGCTTGGGAGTCTACATCCACCACACAACTTCCCTCCTTCTTCTCATTGAGTAGCTTGGGCTCTTGCCTTTGCAAGACTATGAACACCCTGCTTATCCTGTTCATTCTCCACCCTCTCCTCCCACAGCCCCCTTAGGTGGGTTTGGTGCTGCACTTCTCTGGGAGAGACCATGGAGGAGGTGGGGGCGAGCACCTCCCTCTGGGCTGTGCCTGCTGATTTGCTGCAGTGCTATTTCCAGCCACTGCTGCAGATCCAGAACCTGCTAATTCAGGTGGGAAGGCTGAAGTGCATAACAGCTCTGGACATCTTGTAGAAGAAGGAAAGGAAATTAATTCCTGAGGATTCCCTGCAGCACAATGTTTTACCACAGTCTCACTGGGACAGGA
The DNA here is from genome assembly GCA_013397555.1 of Urocynchramus pylzowi. Lineage (NCBI taxonomy): Eukaryota > Metazoa > Chordata > Aves > Passeriformes > Fringillidae > Urocynchramus > Urocynchramus pylzowi. Next base: position 445,974 of record VZRH01001693.1, on the reverse strand, counting down.
GAATGTGGTGTAGCTCTCCAGCAAAGGGGACTGTGCTGGGCTGGAGGGATCCTGAGAGGAGAACCCTACTGGGCAGTCAAGCTTGACTTTTCATAAATAGTGCTTTAAAAGGCTGGTCCTGACAAGAGTGAGAAAATATTTCTTGCTTTCTTGTCTCCAGGCATCCTATTAACAGGTTTGGTGCAGTCAAGATGTCAATTTCTAGAGAATAAAAAACTGTAGTATTGCTTTTTTGTTTTGTGTGTGTTTTTCCTACAGGGTATAGTGATACCTTTCCTGGAATTTTTTTTTCCCTATTTTTTTTCCCAACCTCAGTGCCAAAAAGAAACAAGTTATCCAATTTTGATAAGTCACTTTCACCATTAATGGCCACTTTTGAGATAAGTTTTTTAGCCACTTGAGTATTCTCACTTGAAAGTCTATAGTTTTTTCTGTTGGTATTGGGTGGTTTTTTAATTTGTAGAGTGCCTTTTCTTCATTCAAATACGTGTCTTAGCCTCATCAGAATATTAATAAGTATGTTTTTATGCATAAGTATTTATTTTCAGACCCAATTTGCAGCTGTTATGGTTTGTTGGATCAGCAATTTCATTTTTTAATGAAAATTCTAAAGAGGTTTTGATTATGAAATGCAATGTCTTGAAAAGAGCTATTAAGTTTTAATGTATCAATACCTGCTTTTTAAAAACAATTGCTTTTAAAATCATATCTTCGTACCTGTTTAATTTATCCATGGTGCCCCTAATTTTAAAAGTCTGGATGACAGAAGGCTTCTATCCCCATAACAATTTGGAAAATAAATAATTAACTTTTGGGTCTAATTCAGACTCACAAAAGGAAGTAATAATCTAGAACAACATGTAGGATGATTCTTCAGATCTTTTTGTGTTCCAAAAAGCCCTTTGAGAAGGTTTTGGGAAGCATTTTAAAAGCCAGTGGTCCCTCAGCGTGGTGGGTTGATGTCATCCTTTTAGCATAGGAGATAGCATTACCCAAAATCACACAGTCCAGCTGCCCAGTGGAAGTGCAGCCCTTCCCCTGAGGGTTCATATCTGAGCCAGTCCTCCCATATTAGCTCTTGTGAAGCTGGTGGGGAGAGGGGGGGAGGCTTATTTGGCCCTGCATAGGTTAAAAAGCCCTGTGCAACACTTTGGAGGGAGGCACGGGAACAGCGTGGCTATTTGTGTGCCCGCAAATGTGGCGAGACAGTGGTTTACATTTTGCTGACAAATGGCTTGGTTTTGATCCAGCTTAAGTTGGAAACAAAATTGTAAGCTCTAAGTGAGCTGGACCCTACAGCTGTTCACCACATCTGGGCTTTTGCCGGGCTCCCGCCCCCAGGCCGCTCCCATAGCAAGGCCCCGCACATTCTCCTTAGACAGATTATTCAGCAGGATCCAGTCGAAAAGCTTCATGTTTGCCAGGGGTTTGTTGGCCCTGAGATTGGCCTGTCTGAGAGGAAAACATTCCTGGAAAATGTCTGCAGAGCCCATCCCTGCGACTTTCTGCTTGTTTGTCAGTGCTGAGGGCTGGGGAAGCCATTTCGCAGTGCACGGAGCAGTGTGTGCTCTACCTCCTCTTTGGCTGTGCTGGGAAGAGGAAGATGAGAGAGAATGGAAAGGAGAATCATCAGCCTCCACTGAACCATTGAGGTTTTCCTGGTTTTGGTGTACAGTTAAAAAGGACATTATAGGTTTGTCTCGGGTACTGTAATACATGTTTTATTCGACCTTTTTTAGCTTGGTCAAGAAAGCTAGGTGATCTCCATGTTAGTTCTGGCATCCTCTCAGCCACCTTCTCCTACTGACTCCTATTGCCCAAAGCAGTGGTGCTGTGCCCGTTCTTCCCTTTATCACCTCTGCAGATTGCCTGTCGGCACAGTGAGCCAGCTCAGCTATTGCACAGCCAAACTCCCCCAAACCAAAGGAAACGAGGTTTTTGCTAGATTAGGGAGTCAAATCAGTTCACTTCTCAGGGCCACCTAAGGAGGATGTGAGACTGCACAGTGCAGGCTAAGGAGCAGAGAAGGTCCCCCTGCCTGGTGGTGTGGATCATCTGGCTCAGCTGACTCAGAGCTGTGCCCAAAGCATTCCTTCTTGGGTATCCACCAAGATGCAAACTCAGTGAAACCCATCCTGTTGAGAAACCACATTAATCTCTTTGTGCCTCTCTCATGTGTTTTTCAATGTGGGTTCTTTGAGGAATATGCTTTACTCTTAAGCAACTCTGTTGAAAGAGACAGTCAAGCAGAAGAGGACAAATTGGTATAGAAAACAAATTTCATTTATCCCAGTGCTCATAAAAGCATTTGTCTTATAACCTGTAAAAATGGATGGATAATAGAGAAGCTATTCCTATTTCCTAGTCATGCTGAGTGCAGACACTGTCAGCACAGGTGATCTCTCACCCTCACATATTAAAGCCGAGGCTGCGGCAAGTATTATTCTTCAGCTCAGTAATTCTGTATCTCACAGTAACAGCTTCCACAAGTCACTGACTGCTGTAAATGCCCACATCTCGCAGAAAAATGGATTTTAAAGAACATTCTTTTACCTCATTTGGTTAATTAAACTCAACAAAACTTTGAAAAATTATTTCAGGGAAAATGTAGGTCTGCTGTATCACTACGGGAGAAGGAAAAAATGGAATTGTATCACTTTGGGGGATGTGATAGTTTGTTTCTTTTGTAGTACCTCCTGTGCTGAAAAATATTTCACAGAGACAGTGCTTCAGACTGCAGTAGGGTTGCATGTTATTCTGGCGTTGTACAGCAGCTCAGTCTGAATGCTTGAAAACTGTTCCAGGTATTTTATGGGAAAGATGTTAAATTCTGCGGCAGTTCTAACCATGTGCTACTGAACAATTAGACTGGAGTTCTAGTCTTCACCTGGCAATGAAAAAAAGGCTTGAATTGTGCATATTTACAGGGTGTTTTGTTAATCATCCTTCTTTTCTAGAAGAAAAGATTAAAGAGCTAGCCAGCCCCTTGCAAGTGGCAGGAAGCATTTGCTGGCTAACTGAGGCAGGAGTTAATGAATACCTGGTCTCCTGCAGACACTGCTGCATAAAGAGATAACAAGAGGGAACACCAAGCATTGCCACCCTTGCCTATCTACTTACAGTAACTCAGCCAGCTGCTGATTAAAGCCATCTAGTTTTAGAGGGCACCAAGAGAAGTGCTCTGGAATTTCACGCTGAATTGATTTGAGAAGTTACTGTTCCAGCTGTCAGCTATGTTTCTTTAGCAGGGATGGCTGAAGGAAATGAAAGTTGACTTCCCCCTCATCGCAGTTCACAGCCCTGTATGCTAACTTGTGCTGAAATATGCTGGCCATCCTTTTCCAGAGATTGCAACCTCCAGCAAATGGGTAGGATTGACAGTATAGGGTGGCATCTGCCACCAGGCATTAACTACTTGGACTCACATTCCCACTCTACATTATGGTAGAGGCAGGAGGCTGGTGTTTGCAGTACCTCACTAACAACTTCACCTAAATTATGCAGATTATGTATTCACATCAACAGAGAGCATGCTGCTTGTGGGAAATTGTCACCTATAGCAGATGCAGTAGCCTCTGGAGGCAAACACACATGTACATGTCTGGCCACACTTCCCTCACAACTTTAGGAAGGCAAGGACATGTTTTAGCTCACCTCTTAAAAGAGCCTTTGCAGCACTTTCTTTTATTTTGAAGGAAGACATCCACGATTTTGGGGTTTTTTTTCCTTTTCTTTTCTTTTGTTTTCTTTTGTTTTTCAGCACAGCATGCTGTGTTGCCTGTTTCAAACCCTATTTCAAAACTGGGCTTTCTGGAGAGTTTAACCTTTCATCACATGTAAAGCAGGATTTTAAACAGTTGTATTATTGAAGGTATTCTTCTGCTTGTTCACAGAACTGGAGGGAGGGGAAGGCTTTCCTGTCAGGTCCATAAAATAAATTCAGGTCAGGCAGGTTTTGAAGCTTCCAGAAAACTAGAGGAATGTGTTGCTGTTAAAGGACTAGTTTCACAGGAATTCTGCATGGATTGCTGTCAGTTAATAAGGTTTTTTTTCCTTCTGTGGGATCTGATCCCTGGGAATAAACTGTGATAATTTTGCAGGCTAGATGCCATTCAGTGTTTTGGAGAATATATAGCTTTCATGAAAAAAGTCTTGTTTAATCTTAGCAGGATTGTGCAACATGTAAGAAGGATTTACAAATAAAAATCAAATTACTACTTTTTTTCTAGATTTGCCATCTCCTGTAAAGTGGGATGGATTCAAGTCATTCCTATGAACTCAAACAGAGGCATACACTCATCTTCTACAAATTACTTTGATGCTTTTTAGGTATCTTTGATTTGTGTCTTGATGACTGGCAATGAAGACAAAGTTATGGAGGTGACAACTGCCTGCCAAAACTCCTTTATAGCTATGTGGTTTGTCAGTTTACTGTGAGGTTACTTACCATTTTCTCCTTAGTATTTTCTACTACTGTGGAAAATTCAGGTTATTCACTCATCCAAAATGTTGAAATAGCTACTCTATCATTATCTTAATAATGTGGGTCAATGCAGCATGTATGCACTGCTACAGATCAGTCCTTCCATCCTTATAGCTGTCTGTCAGAGTACATGGCCTTGGCCCCCAGAAAATGCTGGGCAATTGAAAAAGACTTTATTTCTATGCAATTTGCCTCTCTGAAATGGTTCTTGCTTTCTGCACTGTCACCCACTGCATACAGCTAAATGGGTAAACATGAAATTGTTGTGCATATCAATATGATGCACATGCCAGAATGTGTCATGTATAATCTGAAATTACCAGCAGACATTTATCTGCCCTTTTTATGTTTCTTTGTTTATTTGTTTGTTTGTTTGTTTATGGATCTCTGTGCATGTGTTATTGGGCTACAGGTATTATATAAGTTAGATTTTTTTTCATAAACAGATTTAGTGCAATATATTACTTCTGCTTTGAGTAGCTTCTACTCCATTATATTATCATGTAATGATGACTAAATAACAACTTTTCTAACAAGTCAAATAAATTTTTTTAAAGTTCTCATTTGGAAAGATGTCTCTGCAGGTGCCATATTTTCTTTAAAACTGTCTGTTTGGCAGCATGAAGTAAAATTGAAGAAGCAAAAACTTGCATTTTTTTAAAGATTAAGCCATAGAAAATAATACTTCAAAAATAATTTCATTTTAATAACCTTCATTCTTAGAAGAATTGCATCTTGTAGTTCTTTGCTATTGCTGTGTGATTGTGTAGTGGTTTTTTATTTTTTATGAGGTAAGCATGGAAACCTTACCAACCTTTGCCTTATGTTCACCAGTTAAAGACAGTATCAGTTGCTCCAAACTTATAATAGGTTAAAGAATAAAAGACTTGGTCTTAGCACTAATAAACTGAAAAATGCTGGTAAGAACTGAATGTTTCTGCTTTCAGCAGAAAGCATGACAGTGGTTTACATGCATTTTTTTCTCCCATTTCTTTTGCTGATGGCCATTAATGCCATTACTTCCATTATCATGTTTCAATCAGTGTGCCTTCCTGAGAAAAGGTTCTTCACACAGCAGTATATTTAAATATGATTCTGGTCAAGGCAGGACTGTATTTTTTCTGTTGAGCTTATGGCTCAATATGTTGAATTATTGAGTTTATTGGATACTTTCTTAATCTAGAAAATAATTTGGTTATCTGACCTGCAAATAAAAGCAAACTCTTGAAAGAAGAGCTTTTATGGACATATTGCTTTCAAATAGCAGAAGTCACTTTGAAATAATTTCTCATTCTGAGGTGGTTTTAAGAAAGGAGTTATTGTGCATGACAAATGTATAGATTCTCTAACATCCCTTTTCTCTAAAGGTGCCTAAGCAAGTCTGACTGCTGCTTTCAAGGGGAACATTTCAGTCTTTGAATATTGTGTATATGACTTTGAAATCCAAACATTTTGGACATGTGGCAGGGTAACATCATAATTCTCTGACCACCTTTGCACTTTATGTACAGACTCTGCAGTACTAATCATAAATATGTGAGGACAAATAATTAATCCTTGCTCTTACTAGAGCTGACTTTTGTGTTTGCTTCCCAAGGAAACTACCTAGATACATTGGGTGTTGAAGAATTGCTTGTAAACATGTAAAAAGCTATTACTATGCAAATTTGGTATCCACTGCCTTTCCATTTTGCTGATTTCTTGGACTCTCTGGGGACTATAGCTATAGTTAAAGTGCTGCAAACCATGGTAGAAACCTAAGGCTTAGCTTTCAACCCAAGGCTTGGCTGAGCTCTTCACAGCTGTGAGAAGGCAGCCACATCATGTAATACAGTCATCTCATTAGGTAATCAGTTGACCAGGTACATCATTACTTAAAAATTCATTGTAGAGAAAAATCTCTTCTGATTCTAATCTGTGATTCAGCTGTGATGCTAAACTTAAAATCAAGCAAGTGTGTATATATATTTAGATGACTGACTTCTGAATGCAGGCCAGACAGAAGCAATTTGCACATTGAAATGTGACAAGCTCACAGTGTAGAATTTTAATCAATGAGACATTTTAGCTCATCTCCATGTATTATTTATACTTGAAGACTAATATCAGATTAAAATATGGCAGACTTGCTTTTCCTGGAGGAGAGTTTGGAGAGAGTGTGTAAAGACTCAGGGTGATGAGGCTAGGCACAGTGAGAAGAGTCTGCCCCATTAAACTGTTAATCAAACTGGTTGTTTATGACAAGAGGTATCTCTGTAACCACCTTTGTAATATAAACAAAAACGCTGGCACTCTTCCATGTGCTAGTATGTTCTCATGTTAAAATTGAATTCCAGAGACAAGATTACTGCTAGGCCTTCGGTGCTTAGCTTTATGGAAATGAATTCCTTTGTTGCTCTAATTTGTGAGGTTAAATGAGTGTTGTGTGGAATAGCTGGCTGTTGTCTGCTGTTACTAGTGTCAGACAACTTTTCTTGCACCCACCACCTTTCAGAGGATTTTGGTGAAAATATGATGCATCACCTCACAACATAGTGTGCAGTATCCAAATTCCAAGAAAAATAAGTATTTTGCAACTGCAGAACGTGGCTGTCTTCTTGAAAGTACCAGGACAACATCCTTTGACCATCATGTGTGTATAGGTATCATCCATCATTCCCAGTATTTTTAGTATTTTTCATATTAAACTTACTGTTCAACTTTTCTAACCTTAACCAACAAATATGAATTAAAACATCCTGTAATAAGAAGGAATTCTTATGTACTAAAAAGAAATATGTGTTCATTAAAGGAACACTGAGATCACTGGAAACTTCAAAGATGAATTTGAGGCAGAGAATGATTGACTTGTATTAATAGGGAAGAAAAGTTTATTCCCAGCTGGAGAGGAAACAGGACTGGCAGAAAATCTTTGAAGCATTTGTTAATAACTGAACAATCTTGTCTTTGGGGTTCTGTTAAATGAATTAAAATCAGCTTCCTTTCTCTTAACTTTCTGAATTAACAATAAGAGATTAACAGTATTGCCACAGAATTCTAAGAGTTCTGACTAGATCAGTTCTTTGTAAGTGGATAAACTTTATTTTGGCCAGTGCTGAACAAGTAACTCATTACAAATAAGTAATTCAAGATGATGAAGTGGGTTTTGCTCAACTGCATTAGTTAAATACATTCCATACATTCTTCTCCCCAACTATTGGGCAAGAGAGAACAGCTGCCATGGCTGTTCTCCTTTCAAGAGTGCTTAGAAATTTCTTAATTATCATTGTAAGTCCAGAAAAGCACCAGAAGGATGAGTAGGTTCTCGCAAGTTCCCAGAAGTTTTACCTGAGATCTCAGGCTATTTCAGAGATTCCTCAAAGAGAAGCAGTTATAAATATGAAACTGCAGAAACCCTGTGTATGGTTTGGCCAAGTAGAAAACCTTGCTGGGGGTTTTTGTGTTTATCACAGTAAATACTTAATAATCATCAATAAATCACTTAAGCTGATGATGAGCTTAAACCATATTCAGGGTTTCAGCTTCAAGCATATCTTGTACAATATTGAAGCCCGGAGTGCACGTGTGTGGAATTGCAGATGAATGTTGTTGCATCAGTAGTTCAAGTGACACTGTTTCTTATTCAGATCATGGCCTGCACAACTGGTAGCCTGCCCCATGAAAGAAATTATTGTAATTGTCATAATAAAAATAATTTAACAGACTGGATTTTTTTTTATAGTCAGCAGTTCATAATGATTGGCTTTATTGTGTTATAAGCTGGTTAAGTCAAACACACATATTTGAAATGTAAGTAAGAGTTTTTAGGGGCTTATAACTCAGTATGCATTCAGATAATTTTTAAAAATTGAATTAATACTTTATGTAATACTTTACTTCACATACTGTTCCCCTGGGATTTAGAAAGACAGTAATTACATAGTAAACATACACTCATTATTGCAATCACTTGTTGCAGTTTAACAGTGTCCATGAAGATATGTCATTTCTTTCTGAAGTATTATAGTAATTTAAGTGTTGGGTTTTTAAGTCTACTACCCATCACAATTGCTAAGCTCCACTGTAGAACAGAAGGTAGTTTGAATAATTGGTATTGGGTTAACTGTCTCTGTTAAATAGGTGCTTAAGAGATATTGGTGCTGCTGGCCCAGGAGTTTGTAGTAGGGTTTTAATAGCTTATTTAAGGTGGGTTTTTTTTTCCTTCCCTGTGTAGTTTTAAAGCAATTGCATCTTAGCAGTTCCCTTCTGTGAATATCATCTCCAGGTCAGGATGCCATAAATGCTGAGACTAAGAGCAAGACAGCACACAAGTGGTCAAACATCCATAACTAGACAGAAAAGAATAAGGAAAGAGAAACACATAGCATCTCCCTTCATCACATCATGTGAGAGTTAAATCATATATCATATTTAATCTTACAAAGGAAATACAAAATATTTAAGAGACATTGTGAGAATACTGTAGTTTTGAAGGATAGGCTTATACTCAATGATTTTTTTTTTTTAAAATTGAAATAAATCAATTAATCAAATTCCCCTGAAAACAAACATCTAAATTGAACACTCCACATGCCTATTCTGCATTTTAGTATCCATTTTTTTTCAAAATTCTGTTTGTGATTCAGTTGACCAGAGGGATGGAGCACCTCTCCTATGAGGAAATGCTGAGAGAATTAGGATTGTTCAGCCTGGGAAAGAGAAGGCTTCGGGGTGACCTAATTGTGTCCTTACAATACCCAAAGTGAGCTTATAGGAAAGATGAGGCAAGACTATTTACAAGGGCATGAGGTAACAGGACAAGGGGGAATGAGTTCAAATTGATGGCCAGTACGTTTAGATTAGATATTAGGAGAAAATTCTTTACTGTGAGAGTGAAAAGGCACAGGAACTGGGAAGTTGTGGATGCCCAGGGAATTTGTGGGTGCCCCATCTCTGGCAGTATTCAAGGCCAGGTTGGATGAAGCTCTAACCAACCTGGTCTACTGGAAGGTGTCCCTGCCCATGGCAGGTGGGTTGGAACTAGATGGTATTCAAGGACCCCTTCCAACCCAAAACAGTCTAGGATTCTAGGATTCTGATGAGCTCTTTTTAACTTTCAACTTGTGACACAGATTGTAGCTTCATGGAAAGCTGCTATCTGCACATCTGACTTCAGATGACCTTGTAGTTTTTAATATTGTGAGATGGTGTTTGGCCTTGGTTATATCCTTCTGCATCTTTTTTGCATGTTCAACTCCTAAGCTATTCAGTCTGGTGTCTAAGGGTTTGTTGATACAAATCTTACTGCTCTTATTGCCCATGTACATGTTTTAATTCTGTGGCCTTTTTCAGGACATGTGGATATTTTGAGTCTTTCAATATTTTGAGAAGGTTCAAGGTAATTATGTAGCTTCTAGTTAGTTTCTGTCTTGCTGGTAGATCCTAAGGTGCTCCTCTAATTCTGCCTTTGTCTTCTGCAAATTTGCACTGGCCTGGTTGTTCTGGTGTAAATCTGGAGGAACCACTCCCTGCCATTGTATCCTGATCCTGTTTCTAACAGCATTCCAGGTCAAAGGCAAGAACTGATCTTCATGACAGGATGACTGTCATGCTTCCCCCAAGGGACTCTAAAAGGAGATACCTGATCATGTCTCCACCCATATAACATGAGGTAACTGCACAGACAGTTCTTCCCTTCTTTTTTTTTGGCTTAGGGAGTTTGGGAACAGTTACCATGGCTTGACAGAAATTTATTTGGGGCAGTTGAACAAGTGAGTAGGAGAATCTACCTGCTTAGAGTACAGCCCTGACCCTGTTTATCAGTAGGAAGCCATAGCTGTATCTCTCTTCTGCATCTGACTGCTCAAAAGCAAGCTCTTCTCTCCAAAACCTAATGTGGATTGTCTGCTATTTAGGGTCAAATACAGACAGCTGCAGAGAAAAATAGACTGCATTTTCAAGTTTTGAAGATGTAGTTATGTCCTTTAACTGGACTTTGCAAGGGTGTGGCTGTTTAAGTGCCATTACAGTGGAGGCAGGTACATACCTGGCTAGTTTGTATGCTGCATTCAGATCCTGAAAAGAGTTCTGTCCCACATCTGACAAGTTTATGTGGTAGTGGTTTCTCAAGGGAGTTTGCAGGTTTTTGAAAATTTAAGATGATGCTTAGTATATTGTGAAACAGAATAATTTACAATAATACTTGAAATTAAGGGTTCATTATTCTACGTAACCAAACAATTAATGAGTTTTCCAAATTAAGAAAGTGTCTACAGATACTCTTATGATAATATAGATGTAGTTCTGGCTTGAAAAACATGGATTTGGATTTAAAACCGTGATTCAGATCTGCCTCAGAATTTATTGTGAGCATCATGAAAACAGAGGCAGAATGCTCTGTGTTTGTCTTTTAACATTTCAATTGCCAAGAAGCTGATGAAAATCTGGATACACTTTTGAAACTTTTATTAGGAATACTTAATAATTATTGTCTTAAAGCTATGGGTAGTTGAACATTTTTTGTTGCTTTTTAGTTCTTGTAGAATTATCAGTGGTAGTTCCTTTAAAATTTCACATTTACTTGGGAACAAACCAGATTGAGAAAAATGCTATTGTCAGGCAACTCAGGACAATTAAAATCTCAGTTTGAGAAGTGATATTTAATTACTTACAAGCTTGTAAAACAAATTTAATTACGTGCATCAGACAAGCTGGTGGCCTCCACTTAAAATCCTGTGTACATAGGATGACCTGTGTGTCTGGCCTGAGACTGAGCAGAGAAAAATATATAAAAGAGCAAGGTTTCTCCTGCACATCACCACGGAGCAGCTGTGCTCTATACCTCTCTGGGGAGGCAAATGAATTTGCTGTCTGCCCCACAGTCATGATGGAGAAACCAAAAGAGAAATTTAACCAAGGTAGAGGTTGAGATGAGTCAAAGGGCTTCTGACCACAGGAATACTGAGTTCAGTGCACTGGCTGAATAGATACGCTATGCTCTATCTGCCAGATACATCAGAATAATAGTTACCAGCAGCTTTATTTTCATGCTGTTGTACAAAAAGAAGCCTGCTGTTGAATTATGGTGATGAAGATGGATAGTTGAACTGCTGATGGGTTCTCATGACAAGGAACTAAATTTGAGTTTTCACGTGTCTTTGCAGGAAGGAGTGGGTTGTTCATTTGTTTGCTTCCATGCTACAGGATTGCATTGCAATCCGTAAATAAACATGCTTGCCCAGGAGGAACATCTGTAAGGCATAAGCACAGTGTGCTTGTCCAGAGCTTGCTGTGGAATTGGATTGTAGATGAGGAGAAGGTGGTTTGAAAAGATCAAAGTAGACGCTTCTTTAGGGTGTAAAGAAAGAAACAAAGTACATCATGGGAAGTCTTTGTGTTCAGAACTGGAATGAAAATTTTGCGGTGAATGCCAAGACATAGACAAGGTCCCCAGATAGTGGTCTGGAAATGGGAGAAGGGATTATGTTGTTGCAGATGCAGAGCCAGCAGTTGAGGTTGGAAATGTGCATCAGTGCTTTTTGCCTTTGCTTTCTGCTACAGTCCTGACTCAGATCTCCTGTGTCAGGCTCCGACTCCCAGACTCGAGCAGATGCCGTGGGTGAGCTGCAGCGTTGCCCCTCCCTGGCAGCAGCTTTGCTCCTGTGAGGGAAATGGAGCCCACTAGCCAGGGCTGCTAAAAGCACATCCCTGCTCCTTGGCTGCTTCACTTTGCAGGCTGGTGTGGAAATGGAAATAGTGGCTTATGTTACAGTGTGTCAGTTTATTGTAAGTGCTTCTCAACCTCATTTTATATTGAATTAATATATAGACCTTGGGATTTTATTTTGGCATTAGCCAGCAATATATATGTCTTGCTTGAAAGATGAGCAGCTACCTACTAGTGTTGTAGATATTTGCTTGTCCTTGAAACTGATTGAATTCCAGGAATATGTACACTGTGAGAAAGAGAGACAACCCTGTAGAGTTAGTGTTGCTACTCCTATCATATCTGTAATGTACATGTACACACACACACACGAAGAATACATATAAAGAGATACAAGTGAATCTAGGAAACTGCAGATTTTCCTTATAATGCTGTATGGTATGTTTCTGTCTTTGTATGTATGTCTTCCCTACAAAATACAAGTTCCTTTTCCCCAGTATTAAATTGCTTGATCAAAACTCCTTATCCATCACTATGGAAGATGGAGATATATATTATGGATAAACCAATCTGAACAATAAAATATTGTTCCTCACTGGAAAGTTGGGAAACTTTATAGATCATCTGCTGCAGGTGTTGTTTTTTTTTTACCAGGAGGCAGGTGGTATAGATAACAGTGGTGTTGCCTAGTGAGGCAACAAAAAAACCCCTTTTTTTTCACTGAAATTTAATTAGATTAATTTGCAGGGGAAAATAGAGCAGTATATAGTGCTACCATTTCTTAGAGTCATACATGGCAGTCCATTGTTACAGCTGAAAGTTGTTCTCCATATGTCCTGTCCTCTGCATAATTTTGTCATGCCTGTTGATCCTCCCTCTTTATATTGGTTCTACTTTAAATGAACTCTGAAAAAAAACTTGCTGTCAGGTCTGGGAAATATAATGCAACACCTTAATTTTCTGTATTACAAAATGTTCTGAAATGCTTTCAGAGGGATCCCAGCTTGTGCATTGAGTCAGCTGGAATAATTAGGGCGTAATGCAATTGTTTCTTTATGGGCCTGAAGCCATCCCAAGAACCACAAAGGCTGATTTCTTCCCTGTGAAAGGTTGCTTTAACCCTTGGCCAGGTGGGTGTCATGGGTTTTGTTCAAACACTTCGAGTTCTGAGACAAATGGAATCACAAGGCCTAAAGTTACTCTGCTCACAGGACTGCAGATCAACATGTGCTTCTCTAAAATGTTTAGGAAGACCAAACATTGTTCAAGGAATGTGATTTTGGGGTGGGTTTTTTTTGCTACAGAATGATAAAAATACCATTCACAGTATTCTACTTGATGAATCAGAATCTGAAACTGTTTATTTTGGCCAGCTTAATATGTTGTTATCCTCCATCTTTCTTCTGGAAAATTTTGGCCTTTTCACTAGTTCAATTCCTTGAGGAGCATTATTTTGGACTGCTGAGAAGAAGAGCAAAAATCTGAAAAGCTATTTTCTCTCAGATGGTAAAAGGAAGTCAGTTATAAATTTGATGATTTGTGCTACGTGCTTCTTCTTGTTATGATTATAGTAATACTGCATTTTAAGAGAATTTAATAAACTATGTTCACAGGCACACTTTGGATGTTATAAATTTATAACACTTGCCTGCTTTCACTAAGGTAGCATGAACTGTTACTGGTCTTTCTGACTATTATGGAAAAAAAATTGAAAATTGAAAGGTGCTTTTGAGTTTGCTTTTACTTCAGAGGATTTCAGACAGGTTAATGGGGAGGTTTTTTGCAGGTTGTCTGTGTAGAAAAGGTTCATGCACATTTAATATCTTTTCTCAGAAGCCTGCAGTGATGATTTTAGGTTCTGATTTCTTTCATGAATAGTTGAATTTATCAATTAAAGACAGCATATCTACTCTCTTTGCAACTCTTCACACCTTTGGCTATTAAGGTATAGGAAGGATGTGTTGTAGTGATCCAAACTCAAATCCAATTTTAATCTGTTTTGTCAACATTTCTGTTGTCTTCTGTGTAAGTATTCTTACTAATACTTCTGTGTAACTACTCATGCCAAATATTCTATGGGTGGAGTAGGAAGGAATTATCTTTCCTACTTTGCAAACATAACTTGCACATTTTTGTTTTTTCTCTAAAAAGGCAGAGAGGACTTGTTGAATACCTCTCCCCAAATATTTGAATGGCCAGTTCCTTAAAAATCATTTTGTGACTCAGATGCAGGCATTTTTGTGCTCCCTCTGAACACATCACTAGCTCAGATAAAAACCTGACCTGAATAGATATGTGCCAGAAATGTACCACCAAAGATTGGAGACTAAATAATTGAAACACATTGAGGGCTTTCACTTTTTTCTTTCTTTGCTTTTCTAATAAATATCAATTTACCCTGATGTTCTTCATTACCTCTAGATTAGCCAAAACCTTCTTAAACTACATAATTACTAGCAAATAGTGTGTGTTATATCAATTTATACATGGATAAACACATGTAAATTCAAACAAATAAGGGTCTTCACAAACCTCACATAAGAATATTCTGGCATGAAATATTTTTGTAGTAGTATTTCATCCTTTTTTTTTATTTCATGCTCAAGGCAGATTCTTCGTATTCCAAATACAGCAGGCCTGTATTTGTTATTGATTTTGTTTAATTTTCAACTTTGGACCCAAGCTGTTCAAACAGTTTACTCTCTGCTTTTGTCTGAGTCAACTTCCTCATGCTTTCATCAAAGCAGAGATTATTTGACTTTCTGTCTCATAACACAGCATTACAAGAGTCATATGTTAACTGACAGTGATGGATTCTGTATTAGGAAATGGCCATTCTGCCTGCATGTAAGTCTCTTGTAATAATTCCCTGTCAAAGACAAAAAAAATCTCATCTTTATTTATTTCTAGTCTATTCATTAGTATTCATTACAGTTGTATTTACTCATAAGTGAAGCTAATACATTTCAGAACTAGAGTAGGTGAGAGTGTTTGAACTGGAATAACAATGTGTAGGCATAATATGTTTGTATCCTGGCAGTGATCCTGTACCTTAACTTTCTTATTCCTATGCACACATTACTTGTGAAGTAACTAATACCTGGCAATAGGAGGACACTTTCTCTTCAGGCTGACTTCCAGTGCAGTTGTGAGATTTAATGGTAACTAGCACTTACACAAGCTTTTGGCACAAATTATGATTTCTAGTTGGATCAAAACTTCTTATCCTTTGTGTCTTATTTATAAGAAGTTTAAGATGGAGATAGCAAGTTGAATTGACTCAATTGACTAAATCTGTGGAAAATACTTGGATGACTCTGCTGGGAACACACAGAACTCTGTCTACATTTACCTTTCAATTGTCTCTGCAGGAACAGTGGGGTTATAGGTGTAGAATAGCAGTTCCCTCAGCAGGCAAATCAATATGGACAACAGCAAGAGCTTTGCAGATACATGGCATCATCAGGGATTGTGGTGCTGACTGACTGCTTGTGCATCCCTTTCTCTTGGCTCTCTTGGCCTTTGTGCTCCAGACTGAATAGGTGAAGTGACAAAATATCACTGTAGGTTCTAAAGACAGTTTTTCCTGTAGAGGAACTATAGGTATTTCCTATAGTTCCTCTACCTTTATGTAGACTACCTTTATGTAGATTGTGGTAAAAGGACTTCAAACTGCAGCAAATGACATCTCCCAGACACAGTCTCAAGGCTTGGCTGAGCAGCCAGGGAAACTCTTCCAGGGCTTTCATGCAGGAGGCACATGACTCCTTGTGAGCCATGCAGCTCTGTTAACTCCCTGATATGGCCAGGCTTCTCTTCACATTGTTGTCTTTCTGAACAAACAGTACTTTATACAGAGACCTCAGTGTCATCAGCCAGGAAAGAGCAGCAGTGCAGGTGATCTCGTGCTGCCTGCACTAAACCCCAGAAACCCACCATGAATTTATCCTCCAAATGTGGGTCAAGGATTCCTCTCTGTCATGGGAGGCCTGGAAGCTTTGGACTGGACCCAAGTGAAGGAGGGAAGTGCACAGAAACAGGAGCTGCAGTAAGCTCAGGAATGTACAGAAATAAAGCATACTCGTCTGTTTAATTTTTTCAGGTTAGCCACTTCAAAAGAGCTGCTGCAAATGATCAAGGCACCTGAATCTATTCAAGGAGTGTTTCTGGTATGGCTCAAAATTGAATACTAATTGGTTGTAT
The DNA here is from genome assembly GCA_013397555.1 of Urocynchramus pylzowi. Classification (NCBI taxonomy): domain Eukaryota; kingdom Metazoa; phylum Chordata; class Aves; order Passeriformes; family Fringillidae; genus Urocynchramus; species Urocynchramus pylzowi. The sequence continues at coordinate 429,643 of VZRH01001693.1, read as the reverse complement.
TTCTGTAGGAAAATCAGCCCAAGCCTGAAATTGCTGTACTACTGAAAGATGATGTGCCTCAGCATTTGCTTAGACTGTGTATAATCTAACATATGGACACACTGCAGTTTTATTGGCAACATACAGTAGCTCTAGATATACTTCTGCACAAAAATGAAGCAGCAGAATTTTAGTAGTAGTTATTAATACCTATATATATATATGATGATAGTTAATTTTCATAATTATGTATTTCACAGGCAAGATACGGAATAAAAAGTGATAATACTAAAATTAGAATATAAGTACTGACATGAATGTTTAATTGTTTTTCTGATAGTGGTCAATAAACAAGTTAGGAAGTAGCTAACATTTCTGCTGGCCAAATCAGATCTGGTTAAGTTAATCACAAGTGGCATGTGTTTATCCTTCATAGCATCCCTTTACTGAAAGTTTTGTGTATATACTGTGAATGAGATATAAATGGACCTGCAGGCATTTTGTGTTAGTATCAAGGATTTGTATATTTTTGTGATTTTCACCTATACCACATAATGGTATATAAAAAAAAGAATAGCAAATGTGATTATAATGATGTGAACAGGCTCATTCTTAATGATATACAGCTACCTTCCTATTTTTTGTCAAAGCCTTTCTCTAATATAAATGCCTAGAATCTTATTAAAAATCTGATCTCATTAGGTACACCATCAGTATTAAAATAGTGTATTCTGAATCTCAGTCATTTAGAAATGATCAGTAATGATAAGAGATTAAATAAGGGGCTCACCAATTAGTATAAAAGTCTTAGAGGAACAGAAAGTGCCTTCAAAGAATTTGATTATATATTTGGGTTTTCTGATATATTTTTTTCTTTTTTTTTTTCTCTGAAGTACTACCAATACTTGAAACTTTTTTTTGCATAATGCTGGAATATTTGAAGCTTTTTTTATCCCTTTGGTGTGCAAACCAAATGAAAGGGGAAGAATTGAAACATTTAAAATTATTTTCAAACAATGTCTCTTTAGTTTTTCGAGATTAATTGATTGACAATTAAATGTAAAGTCTTAGGCTGTTTTTAGTTTTCTACTGCACCACTGCTTGCTCTTACATGTGCAGTGGGATGGAGTTTGATGCAGGTTTTAATCCTTTTACCCACTCCATGGTACATTGCAAGCCTTCCTATGAAAGCCCTGTGGTTGTGTGTGTGTACGATCATCTCTGATCACCTTTGCTGGTTGGTTTTGCCCATATCACAATCAAATAGCATCAGACAGTGATACAGAGTCTGGCAAAACCTGAATTCCCAAACTCCATCAAACTGGTAAAAATCTGAAACCTCCAGTCCTGCACAGAAGGCTCCCTCCATCATGTGAGGAACATTCCGGTCTCAGCCTGCTTTAGTCCAAGGCAAGTTATCTTGGAGCAGCTGCCATTTCCAGCTTCCAGTCCTCCTTCTTTGGGTTGTGCAACATCTGGCAACCAAAAAATATTTTACTAAAAAGTAGCATTAGAATAGAGTCACATGCTGTGTCAGGGATAGCTTGGAAAGAAAGCAAGTATTGTATCCTCTTGTGTGCAACATCCCTGTGCTGTGGCCTGGTTTTCCTAGTAAAAGATGCAGCATGGTTTTAAATTTGGATTATTTTGGTGTTTGTTTTTTTTTAAACAGTGATTCTCAGTTTTCACAGAAATTTAAGCAAACTGAGGCTTGTTTTGGCCACTCTGCAAGGGACACTGCATAATTCAGACTTGAACCTTTTTCACTAGGGCACTGCATAGTGAAGATATCCTAAGTCAATTCCTTATCACTGCTAAACCTGTTTCTGTTTTCTGCTAGAATAGGAAGCAGGGAAATAGCAGTACATTAGAGCAAATGGTATATTTTTGTAATACCATGTGTATAAATATTGGTGCAATGGTGGTAGTTTTCATATTATTAAGTGTCAGCAAAGGTTTTTTGAAATCTACCTTAGAGCTGTAAGTCCAAAAATGCATGGTTAGGCAAAAGGTGAATAAGCCACTTAAATGGTGAGGGTTTAAGTGGAGAGTTGAAGGGGAGTGTGGAGGGGCATAACCACAGACTCATGTACTGCTGTGGGAGCAGGAGGGGACCCAGATGTACTTTAAAAAACTTGCAAGGGCAAAAGGGGTTTTTTCCATCTCAAGCTGTATCAAATTCCTCCCTCCTTAGTGTTTGTAAATCTTCCAGCATTTTTAGAAATTATTGTTTCATGAAAAATGTAAATCTCTATAATGAGTATATTTGATAAATTTACACAAAATGATGTCATTTTCAAAGTTAGGATAAAAGCCATTACTGCAGTATGAAAATACTTTTCTATCACCTCTAATAATGTTTTCCACATCTTTCCATTTGAAAAAGAAGTGGAGTGTATCAGCAGGAGGAAGCTGTTCATACTGATTCCCAGCTGTGGATATGTCAGTGGAGATAAATTCATGTCCTCAAATATTACCCTTTCCTGAGTAGCAATTTGCACACACCTTAAATTCCACTTTGACAAAACTAAAGCTTTCCAAGGTGCTCATCTGCTCCCTCAGCAAGGTTTTGAGGTCTCACAGTGTTTGTACAAGGAGGTTCAAGGCCTATGTGACTAAATAAAAGTAGCCCAGCTGCTGTAAATGGCAGCTTTTCTTTGCCTTTCTTTTGGAGGAGCGGAGGTCAGGGATATACATTTATTTTCTTGGTTGGTGCAGGTTTTCCATGCCCTTCCAGCCCTGCTCCTGTCTGCTGGCCAGCTGGGTTGTCAGTGCCTGGTGGCTGAGGAGCAGAATCTGCCTTTCTGAGCAGGATTTGCCCTTCTGATCAGACTGGTTGGTGCACTTTGCAGGAACCTTCTGAAGCTGGAAGTCTAGTGGTTGTCCTTGAGTCACTTTTTTATAATATGTACCAAATCTGAGTAGGCTTTCATTCAGTTTGGCGTTCAGGGGTGAATTAAATGTCCTTTCTATCAGATTTGTTTATCCCTCAGCTCAGAAAACTGGGAGGGTTATCCTGCCTCTTCCCTCAAACCATTGTGTTCAAGGTTTTATATAGAGTTTAAATGAAATGTCTTTGTGCAGGCATATTTTCTAGAAAGGGGAAAAAACTCCAGGATTTATTTATTTATTTATTAAATTCCTGTCACCTTAAAATAAATATTGGTGCCTGCCTGTTTTTGCAGACAAACTGCTTTTTCATATTTGCTTTGGTAAAAGATGTGTTTATATGAATGTGCACCTTCTTGGTGACTTCCACAGGGTAGGACCCTCTGTGCTTTTGCATCACATACTGTACCTTGCTGAAATTACCTCTGGGTTATTGTACTGCCAGCTTTCCATTAACTAACTGACTATAAAAAAAATTTAAATAAAATGCCTTTGGGAATAGTAAATGACAAACTTCTCGGAATATGAGCCTTGCAGCCCAATCTCCTAAAAGAAGCACCTGCAATCTGGCTTTATAGCTGATACACAGCTAGTTGGCAGACAAAAACCTTGCTAGGATTTCAATTTACAGCCTATGATACATAAGATTCTTTCTTCCTTGTAATGCTTTAAACTGAAATTGAATTTTAAATTAACTTGACACTGTGCTGTTTTCAAGTCAGATAAATAACTATGTTCCTTTTCCATAATATATTTGATATCTTACTATTAAAGCTTTTCCTGAATTGATGTCAAAATTATACATTTGCCTGTCCTTACTTTCCTTAGGGAAAAAAAGTGAAACATAACCATGTAGCTGTAAGAAGTATTGTTTGCACTTTGACAATTACATAGTTTCATAGTTTAGGAATTTGCCAGTTTTATTTCTGTTGCTCACTGTAACAGCTTGTGGTTTATTTCTGTGTTTTCTCACAAAACTTTGATCAAACAGTGGCCTTCAGAATTACGTTCTTTGAGCCTTCATGCATGTAGATATCTTCCATTTGCTCCATCAGAAGACCCCATTCTTCACTTCAGTACTCCATTTACACCTTCACAGCATTAATGAAACCATGTATCAACATTGTTTTGCAGTGATTTTTTTTAATGTACTTTTGAGCTTTTGCAGTTTTTTAAGCTGTTAGACCTACACAGTGCAGGTATAAATGCTTGTAAAACACAGCAGGTAGTTACAATGTGGTCAGTGGTGTCTTAATCTGACACCTGGTAGCATAAATGTTTTTTTACACTTGATAGATGATGCCACCAGGAAGAATATTATAGAAGACCTGCCTTTAAAAAAGGCAGCTGGATTCAAAGTATTTTACAGAGAATTAAAAAATTACCCATGTTTCTGAGTGTGCTGTGTAGTAGAAAGAAGGACTTTTACAGTAGAACTGCTTGTGGTTTGTTTTTGTTTTCCCTGATTCTCACACACTTAATTGAACAAACCTTTCTCATCAAACTGTATCTTGAAGAGCTTACACTGAAGGACATACAGTGGCAGAATTTACAATGTTAGCATGCTGAGCAAAATGTATTTCTTCTGTTCCTGGTAAAAATATGCCTAACACTATGGGTCCCTATGTGTAACTTTAAATAAGGTATTGAAGTACATCCCTCCCTCCCTTTTCCCCCCAGGAAAGCATTCTCCAAACAGCTCCCATTTTGTACCTTCTGGCTTTCAGCGAGGCATTAGCATTCCAGAAAGAGTTTCACCAGCCCCTAGGATTGAACAGTGGTCAGGACAGGCAGAAGGAAAAGCTACCAAACACTTTCCCTCTTAGGCTTGGGGCTTGAATTGTAACCAGGGGCTTTTGGGAGTGTATTAAAGAGCACTGCTTTCCTGGCCTGCTCTTTCCCTATTCCCTTGCTTTCCAATACCAGTATAACCAAAAATCCGTGGCTTTTTTATAACCAAACACTATGAATAAATATTTGGAATATTTCCTATTTCTGAATGACAGCAGGAAGGAGAAAAAACACCTGCCTTAAACCTCTGCCTTAAACAGGGCAAGAAGTTATGCAGACCTCCCCAACTCAGACAGAATTTCTCCTCAAGGAAGGAATGCCACATGAAATTGGAAAGTTATCATTTTCTCAAATAAGGGTGAAATGCCAAGCCCTTCCTTTGGGTACTTTCCACTGTTTTATAGTCTGGTCATCTCTTCTCTCTGCCCACCCCGACCCCCCCACTCCCTGAAGGTATTCAAATGGAAAAGCTTTCTTCCCAAGGTATTTGCACAAAGAAGGCATTGGGCAGCAGAGGAGATTTCTTCCTAAAGCATCTTAGTGTGCTGTGATCCTTCCCCAAGCCTTAGCTGAACGTGCTGAGAAAGGATTCCTGCCCCATACCCCGAGCAGTTGGGGTCCCTTGGGTGGACACTGTCATTGCACGTTCTGGGCCGTGTGCCTGAGTGTACCTAGGCATATTTGTTTGAGTCTCTGCCAGCATATATGCCAAAGAGATTATGCTTCATATTTCATCCCAGGGTGAAGAGAGCCTTAATGGGTTTATCATGGAGTTTTCATTCACTCTGTCATTTCTCCCTTCTTTATAGTTCATTGCTAGACTTCTAATTTTTCCCGACAGCAGTGCACACCCCTGCAGCTGGCCCTGCATAATGACTCCCTCCTCCTAGACTGACAAGAGTGGATGCATAAATCTACTGCCATCAGGGTGCCTCCTTTAGCAGACACTGCCCCCTCTCCCCCCCGGAAAAAGGTCTGTCCCCTCCCCAGCACTCTCATTTACCACCTACTACTGCTGCCTGCTGAGCCAAGATGCTGCCTGTGACCGTTATCCTGCCTATGCTAAACATCAGGAAATGGCTCTTTTTGGACAAAAATACTTTTTTTTTCCTCTTAATGATAACTATTAGTGAAAATTGGAGTGCCTTTGGCAATTGTATTTCATGCAAATATCACAACGTACAGCAACGAGCTCCTGTGAAAAGCAAGGGTGGACTGATTGTTTGAATTAGGAGCTGGAGGGTGAGCAAGAAATTTGACCAAATATAGGTCTTTAGAAGGTCTTAAGTTAGAGATCCCCATGTTCTCTGAGGCCCTGTATTAACTCAAAATGATTGCTTTGAACTATCAAGTAAGGGCAGTAATGTCAGATCCAGGGCTTCTCAGCTGCTGAGCTCATCAAGCACATTGACAGTTTATAAATCAGACAGGATTTGTGGACCCTCTACAAAGTATTGTTTTAAAATCTCTTCCTTAGCCCTCCATCCTTAGCTATAGCAGTGGAATATTGTAGCTGGCTAAAAATCAATGTAAGACTGGTTTAAAAGGCAGCAATCTCTGTTCCTGTTCTGAAAAGTAGGCACAAGGTGAATGTGCAGTGTATGGCAAGAGCTTCATCATTCTTTACCATCAGCGAAGGTATGGGTAAAGGTCATCCCCTTTCATCTTCCAAGAGTCTAATCCACAAAATACTAGATTTCTCCAAAAGGTATTTTGTTAGCAACATGCTGATAGTCTGATATTCATAGTTGCTTTTAAAGTTAAATTATTATTTTTCTTCAGCAACAAGTATTTGGCAGATTTCTCTGACATTGTCCTTATTATGATTCACATTGCAGTTATTTTGAAGAGATGGATAAACTACAATTGTTTATATACAAACAGAATATGGCATTGGCTGCCAGAAAACAATCTCACTAATATTTGACTTGTTAGGTTGCCTCATGTTTCATGTTTTGGCTCAAAGAGAGCAAGCTTAAAATAATTGAGAAGAATTTCTTTCTTTCTGAGTGTGTTCAAAGCCAGTGGTATTTTCTCCTCTGTAAATGTTGGCAATTGATTATAAAATGTCAGAGGTGTTAGCAGTGTCGGCGACCTTCATCTATACAGCTGGAATAATAGGCCAGACTTGCTTTAGGACACCCTGCAGTTGCTGACAGGTTTTGTTGCATCTGCAGCCAACTCTGTATCATTAATGAGGGAAAAAGGGTGGATGAGGGACTGTAGATTGTAAATGTTAGAGTGCTCACTCCACTAAATTTACTTGAAAAATGATCATTTTTGTGTCCAATGCCATTTTGTACTCTTCATGATTTTCTAATTAAGCCTGGAGGGCTGTGGATCCAGGCTTTGATATGAGCAGTATCGACTGTCCTCTTTCCAGAGGAGAGAACAAAGCTTCCTCACTGTGCTGCTGGATGCTCGCTGATGAACTGGTTTTTCTTCCATGCCTTGGTTACTGCATATAATTAGAAATCTTACTCTTGTGACTTCATGTGCAGAACTGCATCCTTTCAGCAGACCTGCCTGCCAGCTGCCCGTCATGCACAGCTATTCCCAGGATCCTTAAATTTGACTTTGCATGTCAACTGTTCCTATTTAAACAATGAGCTTTGAGGCAAACTACGGGCATGCTGAAGAAAAAGCTCTTCATATCTAACTACAGTCTTTTTTAGAATCTGTTTGAGGCTAAGGCTCATCTTTAAAAGTGGTCATGGTGTTAATTTGTTTGAAATAATTTTATTAGAATAGAGAAGCACCTGTGATTCTTGAAAAATGAGAGAAGAAAGAATATGTATCCACTTGCTGGGTAGACCCATGTGAGTGGTTTTCTGAGGGGATTACCCCTTTCTTGTCTCAGTGTTCCCTTGCAGCAGAAGCAGTGATAGAGTCTGATGGCTAGAGTGTTGCTAGGATTAAGAGAGAAGGCATTTGCAGTTCTTGGAGAAGGGGAAGGGAGAAGACAGCAACGACAGATGTGTCAGAGCAACAGGAATAAGGCTCACTTAGATTTGAGGGGAAATTTCCAACCCTGTATGGCATTCCTTCACCTTAATGATGGAAAAAAGGCTGTTTATTTTTTTATTTTAATATCTTGTCTTTATGGAATTTTAGGACTGGAATTCTTGTACTCAAGTCCCTGGATATCTTATGTATTAAATAATGTCCCTATTCCTCTCTGCTGAGAGCAGGTACACAGAGAAACAGAAAAAGATCTTGCTGCATTGCACAAGGGTTTTTTTGTTTAGTATTAGTCAAGAAACACAATTTTTGGGGGGAAAAAAGCCTCAGTATGTTTATCTTCCAAGAGACTCTTTGAAAAGTCTGCTTTTTGCTGTGGGGTAAGCCTGTTGGCCAGCTAAAAGGTTTGACACACGGCCACGATGGAGGCAGCTGGAGGGCTGGGAAGTGGCCGTGTGATGATCCACAGGAGATGGGGCTTGTGTGTGACCTTGGGCCTTGGCACAGGGAGGTGTGGCTGGAGGGTGGTGCTGGCAGGGAGGGGGTGGACTGTGCAAGGGATCCCACAGCTTTCCCTGCAGACAGGGCTGACAGCCATGTGACGTGAGAGCTGGTTTAAAAAGTAGTGTCCTGCCTTCAGAATCACAGCTAGAAGTTGTGTTACTGTAAAGCTGGAGTTTGTTGTGCAGGAAATACCACCTCTCTTTTACACTCACTTCCTTCTTTAGTGTTACCTTTTGGAGAAGTCAGGATTCATTCTTAGTTTTCTTACCAGGCTAGTTTAACCTAAATGCATTAAATCCTTTCAGGTTTTGTGAAAAGATACTTCTGACAATTTGGAATTGAAATAACTTAAAGAGTTTTCATGTATAAAATGAGTATAGATTTTGGCTGTTAAAAGGTTCCTTGTTGGAGAAGATGCATACAGTAAAAGTGGTGATAAACATGAAAGGAAAGGTTGGCTATGTTTCTGAAAAGTACTGACTAGTCTTCGTTCCCTTTGGAAAAAATAATAGAATAACTTGGTTTGGAAGGGACCTCCAGAGGTCATGCAGTCCTATGGCTCAAACTGGGGCCAGTAAGATCAGCTAGCTCAGAACATATAAAGTATCTAGCAGTCAACTCTACATAGCTCAAAATTTAAGAATATGGTCATAAGTTTCTCAGGAATTCTGAAAGGAAAAATTTTATTGTAATATGTCTCCTTTGTCTTCATCTTTCAGAAGTTTTAAAAAAATAGGGAGGCTCAAGCTTTCCTAGTTCTTTACTATGCATTTCCTTTTATTTTTAGATGGAAATAAAAATTTAATCAGGCTAAACCTTACTCTCCATACTCAATTATTCCCCAGAAAGTTTAAATAAGTATAGATGTAGGCTTTTCAAGAAAATGCCGCTAGAAGCTAATTTCTGAAGCAAAGGGAAACTGGAAGGTGACATTGCTTTTGAAAATTGAGCTTTAATAAAGGGCTTCATTTAGTCATCCATCCTTGAAAATGGGTGGTGAAATATGTAAGGGTTGAGAGGGAAAGGGAAAAAACAGAGATGCAAGAGAATGATACCAGATGAAAGTACAAGGTAATTTAAGTCCTTGGTTAATGTCCCTGTTAGAAATTAGTCCTGGCTGGTTTGGTCACCTAAAAACCGGCAGCTCAAAACAAAATTCTTACCATAAAGTGTTCTTGCTGTAGTCTGGGCTTTGGCAGGTTTGTTATGGGGCTACTGTAATCTAGAAAAGTGGTCCCTCCGAGGGAGAGCTAGGATGCTCTGTAGATTGCTTTCTAGTGCTTTGTGTGTCCCCAGGGTATCTTGAGAGGGCCCCTGCGGTGGAGAGGAGCAGAGAACCACTCTTCTCACTAATGGCAGCTGTGCTGAGTGTCCCCTTCTCTGGGGCTGTGTTGAGTGTGCAGCAGTCGGGCAGTGTAAATCCCCGGCTGTGCCTGGCCTGTGGAATGCCGTGCTGCTCCTGTGCCGAGGGAGCTGAGTGCCTGTCTTCTTGTTCCAGGTGCCAAGAGTGAGGGGGACAGCCCAGGGCTCAGCTCTGGGGCTCAGCTGGTACCCCCAGGAGCACAGCTGAACAAGAGCAAGCACTGGCACCGCCTTGTCTCCTCTTGAAGTCCCAGAAGAAGCGGGTTCTTGTTTCCCAAGCTGGTGTGCACACACAGATTTTTCATGTGAATTTTCTGTTTTCAGGTAAGCTCATTTTTTTTCTTCTTTTTTGATACAATAGAGTTTTCTAAATGTAAAATTGTATTCTGGTTTTCTAGACAAATTTGTTGCTATTTATCAAGACTTTCAGACATTGCTGGAGCATTTAATAAGTGTTTATTACTACTAATGGAGATAAAACTTCTAGGAGTCAGTCTTGCAAGAGGCATTAAAAATTAGCAAAGGAAAAAGAAAACAAGAATAGCTTGGCAGAGGTTCTGTATTCATAAACCTATTTATAGATGGTGTGCTGGGTAGAGGAGCAGGTTTGTGCCTCTGCCAGCAACACGCTGCAGCCTACTGCTGTGCTTGCCCTAATTTTGCACTTACATTCTGAGTCTCCCAGGGGATGCTGAGCAGCTGTGTGGCTGACCTGAATCTCAAAGGTGTGTGGGTTTGACTGTGACTCTGAGGATGATCGGAGAGATTTGATCAACTTCTTTCCCAGGACCTGTTCACATTGATTAGTGTGTGTTGGCTTGGCAGGTTTCTCAGAAACCACCATGTAAAACCTTCTTCTTTATTCTCAAGTGGCCAAAGAGATCTGAAGCAAGATTGATAATGTTGGGTTGCACAAACATGGTTCTCGGTCTGTTCTTCAGCTGCAAAGTGGTTGAAGTCCACTTTGGGAGCTTTCTCGGTGCTCGTGATGCTCCTGGAGGCGCTGCCACTGAGAGCTCTGGTTCCAGTCTGGTGCAAGACTGGAGGGGAAGGAAAGACTCTGGGATCCTGTGAGCCACCTTCCTCACAGTTACCAGTAATGATTGTCCATAGACTGAACTTTTTGGAATACAACACTCAGCCTTTCCAGTAAGAGAAACACGTGTCTGCTGCCCGGCACCAAAGAAAAAGGAAACAGTGGGAGGGGAAAATAAAATTTAGGAAGAGCCAAGTTGAGGAAACAAGCGTGTTCTAGTGTTTAATATCTGACCTCATGCCAGTTTGGGAGGGGTTTTTGTTTAGGTTTTTTAGTAGTTTTTTGTTTTGGTTTGGTTTTTTGGGGGGGTGTTGTTTGCTTGTTTTGGATGCTTCTGTGTTTTAAGTTTTATTTTCTCTTAAAAGCAAATGGGGAAAGGAAGAACCAAAATACAGTTTTCCATGCATATGTGCTGCAGAATGAATAAAAGTGAAAACAGCTGTTCTAAACCAAAAATGTACGTTCTGCCATCACACACTCATTTATGTACCTAAAATCATGATTTTTCGAAATATGGGGAAAAGCGTGAAATAACACAGAAATAGCCACTATTTAAGCTTATTTAGAAATGCACATCAGGCAAGATGAGTATCACTGAGGAACAAAGGTGGGTCCTGTGGGGGATGCGAATGTAAGAAGTGGACTCACTGAAAGCAAGTAATTGCAGAGTAATTTTGCTGTGGAATTTTAAACCAATTATGTGAACAACAGAGCATATGTTCTGAAAGTAGTCAGAAGTGGTTTTTTGTGGGTATAGCTAGCATGGTTTCAGAAAGCCTCTGCCTGGCCAGGGTTAGTGGTCCCACAGCTGAGACAACTTGAATGCTTGCGTGTTTGGCTGTACCTCATTGCCGTGCTGAAAGTCGGCTTTTCTCAATCTGCCTCTCCTGTGGCAAATCTTCCAAAAAATGTAAAAAGATGTGTCTGATAATGCCTAGTGCCTCAGCTTGTTTCTGTGCATGACTGGAAAGTCTGGTGTTCAAAAGGTGCGTGATCTTATATTTTGCAATTATTAAATGTTTTGATAAGCTGCATCAAGCTACATCAAATTTTACTTTTTACTGAAATTACTGCAAGTTTCACATAGCAGGACTGATTAAAGGTGCTATTTCAAGAAGCCTTCACTAATCTAGTTGTTTCTTCAGCTCTGTTCTTTTGAAAGGGAGATTTGCATCCTTTTGCTTTTTAATAAAATGAGACAAGTACTAAAAATCCACTATCAGCAGTTTAGCTTGAACACCAAGGCATGTGGCTTATTGCCCTCCAGAACATGGAGGATATTAAATGTGGATATTAATTTTCTTCTTTACTCCATCATAAAGAAAATAGAAATGCTCACACAAAAAAGGGAAGACAGTTTATCGGATTATTCAGCACTGCCTTTCATAGTATGCAATTGGGAATTTTGATGCCTAGTGGATATGAAGTGTTTCCTAATGTTAAATGTATGTGAATAAGTATGAATCACGTTGGTTGGGTGGTTTTTTGGGGTTTTTTTCCCTTTTACAACCGTTAAAGAACCTACATGGTAGAGCACTTGACAAGTGAGACAAAAACTGTGAGATCTCTGCTAAACTTTCTTTTGTTTCTAGGAGGTCTCAACAAACCTCCTTAATCTTTGAAGTTCTCTCTTTAAATAGGTGGCCAGTGTAAGCATTTCTGCAAATTCATTTCATGTGAAGATTTTGTCTCTGAAGTTGTTCAAGTAAGCATAGCTGCAAATCTGATTCACTTGTGTGGCACTGAACTTCACATGTAAATCATGCTTCTAGTAAGTCAGTATTGTGCTAGGAGGTGCTAATGGCTGCCATCAATCAGGGCTGGAAAAAGTTGTTCTCCTCTTCTCCCCCAGACGAAATGAGACAGCAATTAAATGCCCTTTTGTTGCGTGATAGCTGAGACAATGGAAATCAATGTCCAAAGCACAAAGCAGAATGGCAAGTCTTAAGTATAAGCTAAGCCATGTGTCCCAAGGGATTGGCATGTTGATTTGCTTACAGCTGAGAGGGTACATGAAAGGAATAACTGGGGAGTGTAGGCAGCAGGAGAAGCAGTAATGCTCCTTGGACCAGAGCCAGAAGGGAATTGTTTTAAGGAGACTTCTCAGTGGGGCTGTGCTGCCATGATTTTGCTTCCATGCAACCTAAGCTCAGCTCACAGTACAAATTTGATCTGTAATTGGCCCTGGTATAAGATCAGCATCAGAAAATGTAGTACCATGTTTATTTGTGGTATGATTTCAGCCTGGCCACTCAAGAACGGGCAGTATCTGATCTGGTGAGAGGCCTACTAAAGTAAACTTCACCTTTCAGCTTTTTTGAAAGTGCTTCAGCTGGAAAGATGAGCTTACACTCGACCAGTGCTGTTATTGCAGTGGTTTAGATCCCTGGAATAGGATTTGCTGCATCCTGAGAACAATATTCCCACCCCTCTAAATACCATCACTTTGTTCCGAGTGCTTGATAGGTGCAAAACTTACTCTTGCATCTCTCTTAAATAAAATTGCATTGTAAGGAATCCCAGTTTGCTCATCAATTTCTGAAGATGCAAACAATGCCTCAAGACTCTTAAACCTTAACATACTCGTTAACTAATTTTGTCCAGAGGACATGAAATCACTTAGGTGGCTGAATGTGTTTTGCCTGTCTTCTTCCCTACAGACCTGCTCCAAAGCCCATTATGTCAATGGGACACTTCCTTTTGACTCCAGCTCACAATTCTGCCTTGGCTTTATTGCCTTGCTGAAAGGGCCTTGAGTTACACAGGACTGCTTTGTCTCTAATCTGTGTGGGGTTTTTGTTTTTGTTGGGGGTGGTTTTTTTCTGCTTTTGTGCAAAATTGTAAATGCATTGAGAACAACAAGCCATTGCATTTACTAATGGCAAAGCCCACTGCTGTCATGTAGCTCATATGCTGCTGGCAGAGACTTTAGCTGTATGATGCTTTACAGCAGCCGGGCTCAACTGAGAGAAAGCTTTTGCAAGTTTAAGGCTTGGAAGAAATGTTACAGTAAAATTTTATAATTTTTTTTGTGCCTGAAAAGTATTCCATTATGACCTGAGTCATCTGAAATAGTACTAGAATTTGATCAAAAGAAAATTTATCTGCTTGGAGAGCTCTGTATTGATTTTTTTCTGTGGGGTGCTGTATCTGTTGCAGCTCTTTTGAGGGCTTGAACAAAAGAAAACAAAATTACCTGTATTAAGAGGTCCACAGAAATCAACAGGCATTAGCAATGGATTCATACAAAACCTGTTAGTTGGTGTTCCTTGTCCTTATTGCTCAGTGGTAAGATGTCTTTTCCTTGTATCCCCATCAGGGAAACACTTTTCAAACTCATGTTCTACTGCACTCACATTTGCTCTTTGGCAGTATTGGCAGTTGCTGTGAGTGACACACTTCACAATCTCATTGTCTTCGTATCAGCTCAGGTGTCCACCTTTGATGTTGACTCTGGTTCTAGCCATGACTTGCACCTCACTTCTGCATGAGGTTCTCTGTTAAAGTAAAACAGAGACCCAAGGTACCAGGAGAGACTCTGTTTGGGGACAGCAATCCACTGCCACATTATATACTGTTTTATACTTAATCACTATGTGGGTAATTTTGAATAATCACAATTGGGCTTTTTTAAGCATCTCCTTCTATATTGCAAGCCTTCAGCAGTTCAATAAAGCAGAGCCATTGACTTGTATTTGATGTGTCCATTACCTCCTGCAAATGCTTTGGAATACAATGGAGTAGCATGCAGACTTCAGAGCTGTCATGACAGGTATTAAGAATGTGTCAAATCCCAGTGATGACTGATAACATATCTGTCATTTGTGATGGGATTATTAGGAAGAGGAAAGCCACCAGGAGAAAGATACTCTAGAAAAGAAAGGGGTGGGGGGGAGGGGAAGACAAAAAGAGAGAGGATTTACTGTTCAGAGCTGCCTGGTTTAATTAAACCTTGTCTAGTCCATAAACAAATCTATTAACTTTCTGTATGGTTTGGCAGCTTATGCACTTCAATGCTGCTGCAGTAATTCCATGGAATTTGTATTTCTCTTTGAAGGATAGTTGCAGCTCTTTTGAGGGCTTGAACAAAAGAAAACAAAAGATATTGTGTGCACTATAGGTATTGTGGCTACGAAGAAGATCCTTGACCCACCTGTACATGGAAACAGCTATTGCAAGAGTAATGTATTTTTTGTCTTCTAATCAAAAGTTTAACTGAGTACCATGGAAGAAAGCATTCAGCAGGTACATAAAATATTTTCGCATGGAAAATTCTGTAGAACCAACAAAAGAGAGCAGTCTGCCAGTACCATTTGGTTTGCATCTTTGGTTAGCAAAAGAAGGATGGCTTTTTTTTTTTAAGCTTGAATGTGTGTCTTCTGTGAGTGTAGAAAGAAGACTGAGCTTCTTCTCACTCATAAAACTGGGCTCTGCAGAAGAGTCCAGTGTGTCTAGTACACAGATATTTTCAGGTGTTTCAGGCTGAGCCATAAACACATCCAAGATCTACAAGCAGTTAAACATTAAGGCAAAGGAAGCATCTTGTCCAGCTGCCTTTGGTATTCAGGTAGTGCCAGAACAGAGGTGATCTGAGTTTCTTGATGTTAGGATATTTTTGGTGCAGAAGTATCCCCAGGAGCAGCTAAACAGCGTAGTTATCTGATATGGCCCCTACACACACAGAGATCAATTTTGAGGGGCATATTAGATGTCAGGAGAGGGGGAGACTTGAATCTCAGTGGACTGAGACAACCATTCCTTGCTGTCATATGCTCCCTGAAATCCCCTTCCAGCAGGGATTCAGCAGAGACTCATCACAGTGTCCAGATTGTCCCTTTATCCTTTCTGCTGATTTATCTTTTAGCCTTGTATGAAAACAGACCTGGTCTTATCTCTGCCCCTTCCACAAGCCAAGGTGTTCCTCAGCTCTTTCAGAGTCCCAGCCCATCAAGAAAGCAAAGGTAGTGGAGGTCAGTGCAGTGCCCAAGTGGGCCCTTGGTGCCACTGGATTGTTGCTGGAGGGCAGCTGCTCTGTTGGGTGTTCAGCCAGAAGGCCCTGGTGGCCACCCATACTGGATGCTTGGAGAGAAAAGCTGCTCTGAAGGTGAACAAAAAACAGTCTCAGGCTTGGGGAGCAGAGATGGAAAGCAGAGAGACCTCTGTGAATACCAAGCTGTAGCTGTTGTGTCTCAAGGTGAACAATATTTGATTGATGTTTGAGTGATCATTGGTATGTGAGAGGCATGCAGTGACCTAGCCCAAAGCCAAATGCTCTCAGATGGTTTTGGACCCCGTTCCTCACAGTCACCCCCAGCAAATCAGCTGCCCTACCCTGCCCGTGCCTGCCTGGTTTAGCAGAGCACGGCAGGCCAAGCCCACCCTGCTCCAGACGAGCCCACTGCTCTCCTGCAGTGGTGCTCGCTCCCCTCTTGGGTGAAGTGCTCCCCACAGCAGGGCAGGGCTGGGGTGGGCAGCCAGCCTGTCCCTGCTGAGCTGTGCCAGTGGCTGCTGGAGCTGCAGGGTGGGCAGGGGTGGTCACCCTGCGTGCCCCTGGGGCAGGAACGGGCTCTGGGGCCGTGGCAGCGCGCCCATGGGCTCACACCCTCGCTTACCTCATGGAGACTCACTCACCTGTCCAGGCCCTCAGGAAAGACCTTTTATTTTTCCCATCTCTAAATGCACATTCACCCCATCCCAGAGGCTGCCTGAGCAAAGATCCAAGTGCAACCTGAAGCAAGGACACCAGCTTTTAAATGTGATGTATTGCAGCTTAATTAATTTCCCAAGGTAGAAGGTAGTTCTCTCAAGGTCCTCATGGCAAGTGTCCCAAAATAGTGGTTGGGGAACCCAAAGCTGGTTTAGCTTAAGGAGCCTGATTTTTCTTTATTTTTCCAGAAGCTGAACTCAGCATTTCTTCACAGTACCTTGAACTGTACATCCAGAAGCCATTAATCATACTATAAAATCTTGGCTTCAACTTCCCCCTTTAATATGTAGGTGATTACCGTACCATTTGTTAACGTGTCTAGCTGGCTGACAGAACCTCTTTTTATACTGCTTAAACTTGGTTTTGAAAGAGGAAGGACTGTGGAGAATGGTGCTGCAGTGGAGAGCCTTCCTCCACCAGTCTTAGGTTTGATTTTGGCCCCGAGCAGATGCCACCCAGATGTTGATATATATTGGTGATGGTCAGTCCAAGGTGCCTAACTTTCCTCTTCAGTGGCAGCCCCTCAGTGAGGACACTGGTGCAAATAGGGACGGCTGGCAACATTCACTGTCTTACTTTTTTCCTTTTTTTAACCCCACAGTGCTCTCATTGTCTTTTATATACTCCCATATTTGATAGATTTACATCCTGAATGGATTTTCTGTCCCAAGAAAGGACTACATTAAAGTGCAGATGAGCTTGGAATACTCCCTGAAGAAAGCTATTCCTTCCCTGCAGTCCCTCTCTTTTCCCCAGTTCACTAGATTTTGACAGTTTAAGAGAAGAAATGGAAGAACTTATCCAGGAGCTATTGAACAAGTTGAGTTGAGACTCAGTTTTTTTCATTTTTTTTCATTTTTCTGTGCATGAAGTGTCCTGAGGTAACACAGAAAATTAAGAGGTTGAGGGAGTCACCGCTGAAGATTATTGAACTTTCAAAAAAATTCCTTTGAGTGTCCAAGATCAACAGTGCCCTGCATGGTCTCAGTGTGCTCAGTTTTACATATGCTCACACTTAGCTACAGCTCAGTTCTGGATTTATTTTTTATTTAGTGGTTGGTTTAGAACCATGCTTTGAAAACCAAACCAAACCATGACTGCTATCCAATTTAAATACAAAAGAATATGTTTAACCTGAAAAGAAAAAAACAACTTCACGAAGAAAGACCTTTGTAACTCTAACTCTTGAGTTCATTGAACATTTGAATAAAAACTGATTTCCATGTTTGTTTGGACAAAGTAAAACTTTTCAAAAAATTAAAGATATCAGCAATGCTTGGTGGTTGCTGTTTGGGGGAGGGGATCTGGAAAGCAAAATATTGCAAAATTACTTATTGCTGATCATAAACAAGCCTAATAGGAGATCTCTGTTTTGAAAATGTGTAACTGCTGACATGAGGATGTTGGAATATTTTTGGTGCTGATAAAGAAAAGAAACATTCACTGGAGTTTTGCTAATCTCGAACAAAAACATGTTAAGCTGTGGTTGCTGTGCTCTGGATGGTAGCATTACAGTGTGTATCAAAAAGATTTCTTTCACCTGTGAGTTTCCTCTGTTGTTTCCACCTCCAAGAGTTTTATACTGTATTTAGGGGTGAGGGAATAAGAGAGAGAAAGAGAGATTTGGTTATTAGCAGAATACTGTACTTACACAAGGGTCTTGGATGAGACTTTCAAGATGGTGTTTGCAAATGGAAATGTTGCAGCTAAGCTTAGGTAAAGCTAAAAAGATTGTATTCATTTTAATTGGTTGGTGCACGTGCCATTCTGCCAATCCCATCTCAGCCCCTCTGTACTTTCCAGGCAACTGGGACCTCCCTGGTTAGCTGGTAAATGATGGAAGGTGGCTCAGTGAGCAGTTCTGCCAGCTCCCTCAGTGGATCCCTGGGGTGGATCCCATCCAGCCCCATAGACCTGTGTGTGTAAGTGGTGTAGCAGGTCACTGCCCATTTCCTCCTGGATTCAGAGGCTTCATTCTACTCCCCATCCCTGCCTCTGAGCTCAGGGGATTGGGTACCCAAAGAGCAGCTGATCTTACTATTAAAGACTGAGGCAAAGAAGGCATTAAGTACCTCAGCCTTTTCCTCATCCTTTGTCCCTATGTTTCCCTCCACTTCCAATAAGGGATGGAGATTCTCCTTAGCCCTTCTTTTGTTGTTCATGTATTTATGGAAACATTTTTTATTGTTGTAGAACAATCATTGAAAATATTTTAATGTGCTACCTGACAGCATGATCTCTATAGTATGCAAATTTCTTTTCCTCTGACCTCTTACACACCAATTGTATTGAGAAAACATTAATTAAATGAGAACAATGTATTTATTGTGACTTGAAGTTGCTTTTATCACGGTTGCTGTTGTTCAGGTTCCCAAAAAGGAATGAAAGAGCCTGCTTAAAGATGCTCTCCAAGACTCTGTTTAAGGGTGGCTCTTTGTTCATAACTGTCAAAAAGTACTGGCAAACTGTAGAGATAAACATCCCTTCTTTTTAATTGTAGACCCATGAGTCTTGATGCAAAATGGTTTGTATTAATTCACTTCCTAGTTTAGCTTAGTTTTAGCCTGGGTCATGGGGCACCAATGTGTTATGTGCTTCTATAAATGGACTATGCATCCCTTGGTAACACCTTGAAAAAACAGTAATTTGGAGGGTTTTTTGAAGCAGCAGGCAGCATCCAGCTTCTCAGATCAACCAGTCCACCCCTGGAAAATCTTGTGATTTAAGTTCCTCATGGACTAACAGGCTTGAGGTGGCGTTCTGGGACTCTGATCACACTCCTCTCCATCCTGTACCTTATGTCAACATTTCTACTTTGCATGAATGCATGTAGCCAGGGGCTGGTAAGGAGAAGGGAGTGAGAAAATTTCACACATCACTAAGAGCAACACAAATGCTGTAGCAAGCTTTAAAATGGAAGGAGAATATTTAGAAGAGTGACAGAGGGTTTGGTTACAGCTGGACAGGAGAGCAAATAAAAGCAATCTGCCTTTCTGCATGACATATATTCAATTAGTCTGACACATCAGAAAACAACAATTCATAACAGAAAGACAGGAACAGTGAGAAGCCAGGAAGAGGATGGATAAAAATTTAGCAGAGCCCTTCAGAACAGGGACATTTCTGCTGTGTAGAGCTTGACCTAGTGTAACTTTCTGGAAACTGTATAGGCTAACACAAAACTATTTTTTGAGTTTAGAACAGAACAGAGAATTGATTATGTCATGGCATGTAGCATGCCATAACAGAAGCAGGGCTTCTGAGGAGACAGAATTGGTTTTGTTAAGCCAAATTGCATCATTAGGGAAGTAAGAAGCAGTAGGGCTCCAAGCCTTTTCAGAGGGACTTGACACTCTGGACTCTGCATTCAAAATCTTATCCTTGGTCTCCAGCTTTTCCATCTTCATCATGATCTTTAGATGATGGTTGAATGCTTAAAAAGTATTTTGTGGCTTAAAACTTATTTTTTACCCTGCAGTTATCTGTAAGGTCTACCATAGAGTCAGCCATCTGTATGGTTACTTATATTAGTGCATGTTTCATATCTGGCACGCAAAAAAATATGTTTATTCTTTTCCTCCTGGTGTGAAAGCCATTCTCAGTCAATAAGCTGTCAAGCTACCCTTTTGTCATCACTGCCTAGTTGTGTTCTTTCACATCAAGTCTCCTGAATCTTCACAGTCTAATGTGTTAAATTCTTTGACAAGAATGTTCCAGTTTGGGAGCTGAGAGCTTTGCTTGTTTTTCTTCATGAATGGAATGAAATACTTCTTGGTGAAAATACAAGTACAGTAGAAACTGAAGAATCCAGACTTTCTTCATAATCAGCAGAGGAAAAATGAACACTTTGGAGTATTATCCACTGCAGCCCTTGAGCTCTTCACCTTGGAGAAAAGTAACTGCATTCTCCAAGTGCCTGGTTTTCTCAGCTTATAAAGAGAGGTTGGTAGGCTCCCTGTGGAAGCTATTTGCAATGCTATTGCTGTGGAATATTAGGAAAGATGTGGTCCAGCATTTTGGCTTCAGCAATGAAACATATGAGCAAGGACCTATGTCTCTTCTCCCATGCTTCTATTTACAAATAAATAGGTACCAAAAAATATTTAGCTTGTGCCTCCAGTTCACATGGCAAAGTTGATCTCTGAGGTCCTTTCTCCTTCCCCTACCCTGTTTGTTTTTTTATTCTTGGAGGCAAGCTTAGCTATAAAAAAGATTGCTTTAAAGTTTGGATATTCAAACTGAAGCTGATTTTAGTGAAGTACTTCAAAAATAAGCTGTTCATATCCATTTCCTTAGAACTCTTGCACAGTAGTGCCAGAAAAGCTTTACCCATACATGTAGTAAGCAGATTATTCTTCTCTAACATTAGCCTTTTCCCTGCTATGCTTGGGGAACTCAGTCCAAATTGATGTTTTGAGACTACCTTATATTTCACCTATTTTTTATATTCATGATAAAGCAGAAAATGGGATGCACTATTTAAGATCAAAATAATTTTGACGTCTGCCTTCCGTGAATTGTATTTAGGGCTGGTGGTGGCCTTTTGAAAAATTGTTTATCCTCAAGATGGTCTCAAGCTTTGCACAGAAGGCAAGGATGGAAAATGTTTAGGACAGTAACAATTTCTGCACCTGTAATATGTTACAAATGATTTTTCCCTCCAATATCAGTGCAGTTTTCCACCTATGTTTAGTCTCACACAGCACTGCATATTATTCTTATATGAAAATACATGATATCCTGCAGCAGGCAGTAGGGAGAAGTGTGCATTAGGCTAAAGCTCTGTGTCCAGTCCATGAACAGCTGAGCTACTGGAGGACATTGGTGTGGGCAGGCAGAGCTGGCTGGGCAGACCAGCTGAACCATAGCTGTCCTCCTGACAGGTCTGCTCCCATTCAAGGTGGTGTGAGCTCCACTGGATAACTCTAATCAACTCCTGAGCCCAAGGAGAATTACAGTAACAAGAGATACTTCCTTTAATAGGGCAAAGAAATGATCTTGTGTAAAAAGGCACAGGATTTTAGTGAGCTTCCTCTGTGGGCTGTGCTGGGCCAGCATGGCGAGTGTTGGGGGGCAGTGGTAATACTGTACCACTCCAGCTACCCCTTGAAGAAAGAACTTGTCCAAAGCCCCACTTATATCTGAATTTCAATCCTCTAATCAGGCTGGTGCTTTTGATTTAATTCCTGCCAGCATCGTCTGGTCTTTGTCTCTGTTGTGTTGATTTGATGGTCTTGATGACAGTGTCAGTCACTCTGGCACTGTATTTTCTTTTCAAAATGTATTTTCTTTTATTAGCTTGTGAATTTTCACAAGGTAAATTGATGCGCTTGGGTCTATATTGTTTATGATTTTATTGTTTAATTTTATTCATTTTCTTTCCTAACTAAATATTCTTAGCCTTTTCAGTTGTATTTCAGATGGAAGCTTTCCAAAGATGCATTGCATGTGTTTTATTTTAATTCATTATACATCAAGTAGTGATTTCTATATATACATAATACATATATATGTAAAATACATATACACACACACACACACACATATATATATAAAACTAATATCCTTATTCATTTAGTACTGAAATGCACTTTTTGAAATAGATGGGCCTATAATACATTATTTAAAGGTCTCTGACTCATGATTGCAGGCATATTTTTTGATATAGGGTAACAGCAGAAAAAGGAAGCTTTGAACTGTGTCTTTTCACTTCTGAAAGGAAACAGTTTCCTGACCATTTGCATACCTTCCTTCTCTCCAGCTCTTGCTGGACACTGGACAAAGTGGGGCGTTTTGTCCTCTCTGCCCAAATGCATCCTCCAGTGCAGCAGCTTGTGGGGGGGCAGCCTCCTGGGCTCTGCCCCGGGGCAGGTCTGATGGGTGGGCACCTGTTCAGCTTTCTCTTTGAGAGTCTCATTTAGCAGCTGGCTGGAGCGAATGGAAAAGTCCTTCCAGAAACTGTCACTGATTCACTTGCAGAATTGTATTTTGCACTTCAGCAGAGCAAAAAGGGATGTCTGTATTTCAGATATATGCCTGTATTTCAGACCAATCTGACTTGCTCTTGCTTCTTTATCAGATGGTGCAGCTTTTCCTATGCTGGTGCTCCAAGCCAGCCGGCTTGTTTTCCTGGAGGCACAGGGCAGTGATTCTGAACTTGCTCAGTGCTTCCTACTCTTGAAATGCTGCTGTCCTTTGATCTTCTTTCCTCAGGCTTGGCAAACAGCCCTGCCATCAGGATCGGTGTGAGGTGTCCTTCAAAGCTATAAACCCGGCTAATTTGCTGGAAGGGAGGCTTCTGAGCACTGGACATTGTTTCACCTTTCCTGCCTTGCTACCCAGTGAGCCTTGCATGGCCCCTCAATGGCTTCTTTGTCTTTTCTAAGTGTGTTTGGGCAGGCAACAAAACAAAACAGAACAAGATGCAATGGTTGAAGGTGTTTTGTTTGTTTAAAATAAAAAATAAAAAAAGAGAGAGAGACAAATGCTTCTTTAGTTCAGCCTACAGCACTGTAATTGTTTTTTTCTCTCTCAAAACATATCTACATTTATATGGTAGGTAGATACCACTTTATTTTAATGCCCTGCCCTGCCCTACCTCAAAATCCAAATCTGTTTTGTCATTCTACCAAGTTACCTTTTGCCCATAGTTTCCAAACACCACCCAGGCATTTAAAACCAGAAATGATCACAGTATAGAAACAACAAAGTCTCTTGCTTAATTCATTTGCATGTATTATCTGTGAGAAGGTATCTCCAAGTGCTACACGTTGTAGTTGCTTGTCTAGGTGGTTCTATTTTAATCCTCTCCTGCAAGAGGGAAGTTCCATGATCGTGGCCAACCATAAAGTTCTTTCTTCTTTATGCATGGACTTCTTCCAGTTTAAACCACTCATACGTGATGTCTAACTCCCTTTGAAGATGATGGAAAAGATTTTTGCTCTTGTAAATACTCATTATATGGCCTAAGCACGCATTGTGCTGGCTCACGGATAAGTTTGCAACAGTTAAGATTCCTGCAGTTTTTTGAAACTTGGCTTTGGCTATGTTTTTGTTGTAAATAAATGACTAGGCTCAGTATTTCAAATATGTGTTCTCTGGACCCTGACACCACACGAGAGCATGTCTTCTGATGTTAATATATGGATTCCAGCATCACTAGTTTTTCCAAATTTTTTGTTTCTCTTGAATTCCTCAAGATGAGGTTTACCATTGCTGTCTCCTCTGCCCCTAATCCCATGGAAATATTTCAGATTGGTCTTGGAAGGTAAAAATACCTGTAGATGACTCCAAATTGGCAATAAGGAGCAAAAGTTTTATGTAAAACAAAACAAAACAACCTAACAAATCCCATGCTAGACACTGAGATTTTACTCTGGCAAAATCCTCTTGTCTTTACAGGCCATTGTTTTGAGTAAAAATTAGTAAAAATATGAGGCGGGACAGTATAGATATGGCTGCCAACTGGTTCCCATGCTGCTGATTCTATACATGGCTGTATTTTCACATGTTCTTTGTTTTATCTCCCTAAGACAGTAGTTTGTAATTCAGACGGTCAAGAGGCAGTTTATTTGAGCACTGCAGTATTACAAATACTGCTTCTTTTTTGGCAAACTAGAAACATCCCTCTGTGTTTTTAAGAAAGATGGGTTGGATATTTTTGGATGCTCACTAATTCAGTTCAGCTGTCGCTGTTTTGTTCGCTTGGATATGGAAAGTGAGAGCAAAGGAGAATATATAGAATTACATGAAAAGCAATTCTTTATAGAGCTGCAGACCACCTTGTTTATTTCTTCTCCATATATCAAGAAATCAATCATTTACTGTGTCTTTTAATTTATAATTCAAAATATGTATTCTTGTAGTGGGCAGTTTTATCAAAGTAGTCATCTAAGAGTAGTATTCTCTTGTATCTGCAGTGCCTGTTTATCTTTGATGTGTTTATTTGTTTACTTACACAGCAAAAGGTAAGGAAGCTTATGAAAAGAAAAAGAATAATGAAAAAAAAGAATGGTAACAAGGCTCATGGTAAATATTGCTGTAGAAACTCCCCTGAGGGATCGTACCCCAAATCCTGAAGCAACTGCGCACTTTACCAGAAGTGAAACCACATTATGATGAGCTGATGGATGGGTTTCCATGCACAGGAAAAGAAACTGTGGATGGTTTTAGGACAGGCTGGGGCTACTTTTCATCATCACCCAGAGGCAGCCGCTCAGTTTGCTTCATCCAGTAAGGAGAAGAGGCAGAAAGAGACAGGATACTGGCCTTGTGCACAGTTATAAAAGGATGGAATATGGTGCAGGAGGAGAAAAGAAAAAAATGGAAGCCAGGGAAGCAAACGAAAGGCAGAAGCATAAAAATCTTTTGAGTTAGTGTGAAGCTACTGAAATCTTTAGGCCTCTGAAGATAAGTGGATACAATTCTTCCTCAGCTTGTTTTTCTTTCAGCATTTCACATCATATATCTTTCTCTGTTACAAGTGAATGAGAGGAGTTACTTGCCTTTTGAGAGAACTCTTTTTTTTCCAGCCCAAGGCATGATTACTCAAGGAAAGGTTCTTAAAACCCCAGTAAATCTTAGGAACCCAACAAATAGTCTCAATATATTTAATGTTTTAAGCAATGCATTCAATGTTTTAAGCTTTCCTTTAAGATGACACGTTTCTACTGCTCCTTTAACATTAACAAGAGAGATACTTTGTTGCATCTGTTAGCAGTCGGCCGCTTAACAATGGCATTCAAAAACTGCACCAAAAATTTGGGGGTTGCATGCTTATGGGCACCTTGAGATTCTTGGCAGGTCAGGATTATTTTAATTGACGTAATGAGGTAAACTTACTGTACAAACAGGAGAGGCTGTTTTCAGGTTGAGGCACATTAGTTTGCCAGTAGTAAAACCAAAATTGCAGCATGTTATACAGCCATCCCTAGAAGATACCTACCAGTTGATAAGGTTGTGCAATAGGTATTGTTCAGAATGGTGTGCTCTTGTCTCCTACTTCCTTAAACCTGCTGCTTCCCTCTGAGCATCCGGAGCAGCTGGAAAAGTTTGGGCACAGACTGGTGGCTTGTCTCTTTGTGGGTTACATGCATTAAGAATGAAGTACAAAGGAATCTGGGCTAAATATGTTCATGAGTTTACAGTGTGTTCAGGATGTCTCCGGTGGAGAGGGAAGTTAGGAGGATCAAAATGCTTTCTTTAAAATTTAGAGCCTGAGCTGACTTTTGAAGCTACAAGAGTAAGTGCTTTTCTGCATGATTAGTTTAGGCTGTGGCAGCACAGTTGTGGATGATAAATACAACTGGCATAACCTGCTGGTTGTGCTTCTGGGGTGTTGATTTTGAATACAGTTCTGTCTGTCAGGGGGAATGTGTGGGTGAAGCTTCCTGTGGGCGGCTGCAACTCTGAACATTTGCTCCATAGCTCCAAAATTGGAGCATAGCTGAGAGGCAGGAGGACTTCTAGGCATCTGTGGGATCCTGCCTGCTTTAAAATGTATTTCTAAGGCTGTTAATGCACATAAATCATGTAGCCTTTCAGGGACATCTGGGTTTGTTTTAAACTTGCTAGGTATGATATACTGTTGGTGTAGAGTCAACAATCTCTCCGGAGCATTGGAGTGGAGAGGACTCTCAAGCCTCGAGCAGGACAGCCCCTGTTGGGAAATGGAACCTACTTCAATGCCAAATTGATATATTTTGGATCAACTGCATAGGCGTAAAAAGATAATCGATACAGATAGGAGGCAGCTGGCTGGTCAGAAAGGGGCACTGCAGCAAGTGCTGTTTGGGCAGGGACAAGCAGGGTCGGCGGGGTCTCTGTGTGAGCCACTGCCCAGACCCAGCCTCAGATCAGGGACAATCCTGACTGCCCTTGGCTCCTCTCCACTGTCAGGGAACACGGAGGGAGAGGAGCCCAGCCGTGGCTGGGAGCAGAGGAGCAGCCTGCGTGGACAACGTCTAGTGTCAGGGACCACCTCCAGCTGGGATGGGACTTTGTGGTTTTCTGGGCTGTTTGCTCCTCCTTGCAACCTCCTCCTGCAGGATCTTGTTAGTCTGGCTGCTTTATGCATCCCAGCCCTACTCCCTCCAAACTCTTCTCTCTTTTTTATTTTCCTCTCTCTGATCCTGGCCTAACTATCCCCCACCCCAGGGCTTAAGGTGTTTGCTGCCCTGGTGTAATGTTTGCTCTTCTTGTTCTTCAGTCCCCTTCTCTCCCATTCAGTAGCCACACCTGTAAGGATGTAAACACAGCCTTACATTGTTTTTGTATGCAGTGATCAGCCTAGTGTTAATAATTCTCCGTGGCCCTTGTTACCTTCAGAACTGCATCTATGGGAGTGGGAGGCTGGGTCTGTTGGGTAGGTTTATTTTGAAGCTGGTTATATTTAAACCAGATGAAAGGGCAAGATGTGTTTAAAACCAGCTTTTAGTCACTGGCTCAAAAAGGATTAAAAAAAGTATATACACAGGAATAATTTGAAAGGAATAATTTGAAAGGCGTCTCAGGTAATATTAAGATGTATATATCTGCTAACTGCCTGGGTAAATTAGAGAATTAATTGAAAGGGAACGTTAGCTCATTAGCTGGGCAAGCTAATGTCAAAAAAACCTGAAGCTTTCTTTTAAGACTTACAATGATTTCTTCCCCTGGAATAACATACTAATGAAATGATGCTTTGGAAGGCAGCCTTGGAATGCAGACAAGTGTTCTGATAAATTATCAGCTTCCAAGCTTCCATATATTTTTAACTGCATTCTGAGGTTAAATTTTAAGCCATGAAGTGAGGCTCCTCCTGCCACCCTACACTTTCACATTAGAGATTAAACATCATGCTTTAAAACACGTTTTTGGATATGAAAAAAACCTTGACTGTAAAAGCATTGTGAGCAGTCCTTAAATATGTACAAGTGTTTATATATTTTCATATCTTCTATAATATTACTAAAATTTACTTGGTGAGTCCAAATGTTTGTGGATCAAAAGGAGTACTCAAAACTACTCAGAAGAGAAAGGGCACCTTTGAATATATACTTCCATATAGGAAAGGTGGATATCTCTTAGCATTTCAGTACTGAAGCTGTCACACTGTGTGAGAGGGAGGAGGGCCAGGACTTTGTTAAGCATTCATAAGACTGAGCCCTGAGTAGCAAAAAAGAGCCACCTTCCTGGAAAGAAAACATCCAGAATCAGTGTTACTGTATTTGTTTCCGTTTTGGGGACTTTGAGAATTGTTTACCATCTCCTCTGAAAACCACAGAATTCCTCCAGTAGAGAAGGAGGAAGGCTTTGAAAGAATCAAAAAGTCCTTGATGTTCTCGTGATCCCATTAATCCTGGGGATGAGAATTTGATGTGGGTGTAAACCTGAAAGTCAAATGATTGTTCCAAATTTATTTAGATTTAAAACAGTAATCTGAATTCATGTCCAACTCATATTGAATGCATACCATGAAAGTTAGCTTTTTTTTAATAATTATTTGGGCTTTTTTTTTTTTAATAATTATTTGGAAAATATAATCCTCTAAAAAACACTGCACTGCAATTTAGTGTCCTAAACCTGCTTTCAGGTGTCCTAATTCTAAGCTGTAGTTTATCATCCAAGGATTGATAGAAACCTACTGCAATTGCTGATGTGAAAAGTAAGAACAGATTATTTCTAACAGTACTTGAAAGAGAAATGTGTAATGGTGAACTTCAAAGCCAGCCTCATGATCACAGGTATATGGTTAAGATGGAACATATTTTTATTTTTTGTTTTGTAAAATGGTATAATAAGTATTTCTGAAAGTAAAAAATAGTATTTATATTTATAGTATTAAATATATTTCAGAATTTATGTACTGTGGTTTGATCATCACAGGTCAGCTTTAAATGTGCAGCTTACTTGAGCTATAAACCACAGGCTATGTAAGTGTTTTGGAATAAAAAAATTATGCATTTAGCGTTCAACAGTGTTGCTAATTTAGACTAGTCATTGGAAAACAATGTTCTCTTTATTGCATATTATTAAAACATAAGTGCTGCCATTTGACTTTATAAACACTAATAAAAAAATGGTGGGGGTAAATGATTTCTTACTGTTTTTAAAGAAATACACCAAAATACCTGTCAGTCTTTTCTAATATGTGCAGCCCTGTGTGCAGGTTCATTTTAATTTAAAGGGAGATTACCCTGAAATTAAACTTCTGGCTCTGAAAGGGGTAACTGGAAAAGAAAGCCATATATATTGCTTGTTCACAAAACAACTTGAAAGACTGAGAAAGTGTGGGGGAAGGTGGGGGGAGGTATTTCCTGGGTTTAGTTTTGGTTTTTGGGAATTTGGAAAAGTAAAGATTTGAGAAAGAGAAGGTAAAAAATAATGTTTTGTCCAAGGTTAATAAACTAGTTTTATGATAGCCAGCTGTGTATTTGAACAGTACCTGCATATTGCATATTTTTTAAATGAAATGCATGATATCTTTGAATATCCCTTGAGAGAGGACAACTTTTCACTTTTCAAAAATATTGTGATTTTATGCAGCATCTCAATGCATTACTTATGCCATTTGAGTGTCTTATTAATGCCCTTGGGGAAGGGGGAGCTTTGTCCCTAAAACTCACTAACTGTAAGCTCTCAGTATCAATCTTCTCTATTTTTCACAGTTGCTTTGCATCTCAGTTCTACCAGGGGATTTGTGGCTAGTTTTTGCCTATGCAAACCCATGATTCTCCTCTCTGCTGCTCTACTAACAATACTGGATGGCTGAGAGAATATTTTCCTGTCAACTCCTTTGCTGATCAGTGGGGGAGATGCCATGTTTCTTACAAGAGCGGAGATACAAAAGCTGATGAGTCCTCTCCAAAGAGAATTTAATTTAATGTCTGAAAGTTGCTTGACCAGATATTATTGGCTTGATGGATGAGAGTCCCTCCAGAGCACATAGGGGTAAGCTGCCTTCATTATTTATAGGCATTCATTAAAGTAAGCAGAAAAGCTTTGTTGATCTTTCAGATTCACCTTTGAGGAATTAGAAGAGTCTATTGTACTAGATCAGAGTCCAGAAATATTTAGATGTTTTTTATGAGGATGAAGTATCAAAAATATAGTAACATTATAAGTTAGAATATTCTTGCCTATATGAACAGCCTTTCTCAAAGTATGCTTTCTTCATGAAGGCATAATTTTTTTTTTTAATTTTATGGATGACAAAGAAAATATTTAGCTATCAAGCCACATAGGTTAGTCAGGAGTAAATATTCCACTTAAGTAACTTTATACCTACAGTCCTCACTATCTCACAGGCTGAAGAGCTATGAATTGCTTTATCCAGATTAGAGTGACCCTTGCCAATTCATGGTGCAACCAAAAGCTTGTGCTCACAAACTCCATGCATATTGTTTGTGGAGCAGTCCATCTGTGAGAATTGAGAGGTGGGAAACAAGCAAAAGCATTTTGTCTTCCACCTTTCTGCCTGCATACAACACGCCAGGGAAAAATTAGAAATGTTTTGCCTGCAAGAGAAATGAGCCTCACTTTCTTGGAGTAATGTCTAATAGCTAGATTTGCAGATGCCAACTAACTCTTTAGAAGAACCCTTTCCAGTAAAATATACAGGGAGGGGAGTGGGTGAGTGTCAGAAGAGAGACTGCCAGAAGACTGAAGCAAATTTTGTAGAATGCCAAGCCACGTGTCTTCTATCCTGGTCCCTTCTGAATTTCTTAGCAAGATCCCTCATATTTTGTGGAAGCTAGAAATAAACTGATAGGTAAACAATCCTCTAAATAGATAATTTTGATCTGTTGGCATGTAATGTAGATACAGCATAGCAGGTGTGACTGGAAAGGAAAGGGGGTGGGAAGTGTAGGCATTAATTTAATTAATCAAGTTAAGTCTGTCCTTTCTGACTGAAAGTATCTTTCCACATATTTTTTTCATTCCATTGTGTACCAGTGTGGGGCTTTTTAAGTTGATGCTCATATGCATCTCATCATTTTACTATTCAAGTGCCTCTTGTTCTAAATCTTCTTCACTCCCCTTCTGCCTGTTTTCTATCTTTATGCTCTTGTCTTTCAAATCACATATCCTGCCAGATAGCATGTGGTTATAAACCAGCCACATTGTCCTCATTCTCAGAGAGGGGATATTGAAATGCTCCAGTCAGGGATGCTCTCTTTTATTTTCCTGTAACAAGAAATTACAACTCCTGCAGATGCAGGTTGACTCAAGGGCAAGAACATGGAGGCACCAGGTCAAAGCAACAGTACCAGCTATGCTTGTTCACATCTCTTCAAACACTGGGTGAAGCATGTGGCCTGGGAGGAGCCTTGCATCACGTTAATTGATCTCCCATTTCATTTGGCAGTTGCTCTTGCTGGAGAATGACCATACGTTCTCAGTCAACACAGCATTATTAATTGATAATACTCAAATGGGTATGTTCCAAGTCAAGTTAAGCACCTTTAATGCTTAATACCAAAGGTTGTAGAATGCCTTACCAGCAAAAACGTGCTGAACTCCTTTTCTATATAAGGCAGTGCTGCTGTCATGAATTGTGCTGAACATGCTACCATTTAAATGATGCTATAGATCATTACATGGTCAGACACTGAAGGATATCCAGGACCCTGACCAGCCTTGGGCAGGGCTGCAGTCAGAATTCCCTGGTTTCTGGAATGAAGGACCTCATGGGACAGAAGGGAAGGGAGGACAGTCCACATGAGTGTAAAACACACAATACCTGCCCATGTTTTTAGTTCAGATCACAAGTCATTTCCACACCACACCTGATAAGTGGGTATCTGCTAACTATATCTCAAGTTTGTTTGTGGCTTTAGAAGCTGCTTTCACTTGTTGGGTGGCTTTTAAACTTCTGTTTTCACTGGAGAACACAGTGTGAAGGTGACCTTCACACTCTTCTGTCTGTCTCTGTATTTTGTGGTTAGCAGGAATTCCACCCCATTTCTACATCTGCAACTGGAAAAGTGCATGACCAGCTGCATTCTCCTTATCCTGCTTGGTGTGCTTGTGCCATGGTGCTGTGGCTTTCACCCCCATGCCTGCTGAGCACACAAAAACTGAAGCTTCAAGAGCAATTTTAACATCTCTCAGGCATAAAGCCTGTAGGTAAACACCTTATTGGTATATTTCCTACCATTTAACAGCAGAATCCCCACTCCCCTATCCTCCCATAACGGATTCTGCCACTAGTTCCTCAAAGAATGTGGTGGATGATAACCACTGCTGGAAGAAACCATCTAATCTAATCATGATTACATAGTAGCAGAGAACATAGGATACATTTCACTTACAGGTTGAAAAGCAAAATATACCGTGGTATTTAAAATAAACTACATCTTCTTTTGGTCAACTGAACAATCTCTTTTTGAAACAGCAGTATGAAACATTGCAGTCATTCATCTTAAAAGGTTTTGTTTTCCTCCAGACTACTCTTCTTTGTATGTATTACCTTTTTTGTTTTAAAACTCAGATTTTCTCAGAAGAAAGGTGCTGCATTGAAGTTCTTTAGCTGAAAGTATATGTCCTACTTGTCAGTTCCATTAAAATATTTAGATGGCAATGGGTTTATGATTAGATTTCAAATTACATTAATCATTCACCAAGCCCAGAGAGCAAGCTGATCTGTATTTTTGTTAAGAGCTTGTGTAGTACTGAAAAGTACTTTCCCAGACAGTTTTTAAGAGCAAAAGCCTGTGCAGCATAGTGTCTGCAGCTCATAGGAGGTTAGTTTTGCTTGAGGACAAAAGAGTTCGTTTTGTGTTTTTAAAAAGGTAGAGTCATATAAGTATGTCTCCTGATAAATGAGTGTCTTACATGTTTTAGATCTTACATGTCCTGTGTCTTAAAATGGTATTGGGTATATTCTGGTTGTGTGGCTTTTTTGAGGTTCGTTGGGGTTTTCTCCTTCTCTCTAAAGGGAGCAATATTCTGTTTCTACAAATGTCCAGTTAAACTGATTTTGTGCCAGAGAATCATGGAAAATGAAGATCATGAAGTAAAGAGCTACCCTCTAATCAGAGCAGCTATGCTCTGCATGGGTGGGGGATCCATGTCTCCTCCTCAGTGAAAGGAGAGAATGGAATCCAGTGGGAAATCTCAGCCACCCATGAAATTGCAAAACCTCTGGCTGCATCCTGTGTTTCCTCATTCCACCTCTTGAATCAACTTGTGACCTTGCCTCTGTAGAGCTGCTGCTCATTGCCATGCCTGGCTGTGCCTACAGCCTGCAGAGTCCCACTGGAGCAGAGGGCTGTTCTTGCTGTCCTCACTGGATGACACCAGATTGCTCAGGGAAGGCACTCTTGTTACCAACATGCAGTCCTCTCATTCAGCTGTCCAGCTGCATGTGATTTAGTTGTGTGGTTTTACTTGAAAGAAAGGAAAAGGCTGAAGGATGCTGTATATCACATATTTTCTAGGTCTCTAAGTCTCACCTTGGCATGTTTTGGGAGGGGGGGAGTGGGGCTTGGGGGAGTTTTTTTGGGTTGGTGGGGTTTTTTTGTTTTTGATTTTTTTGTTTTGATTTTGGTTTTGGTTTTTTTGTTGGTTTGGTTTTGTTTTGTTTTGTTTTTGAGGGGTTTTTTGGGGCTTTTTTTGTGGTGGTGGTTTTTTTCTTCATTTGTAAATTGTATTTGCTGATGGTCCAATGTAATCTGCAAGAGTTCTGCTTGTATTATGCTCAATAGTAGAAAAGAAGTCTTTTTTCAGAAGTAGATCCTCACTGTTAGATTAAAACATTCCTGCTCACAGAATAACTTTGTGGATTTGATTTATTCCTTTTCAAACATACGGAGAGACTTCAATCAGTGATGAAATCTATACATGTTAACAATACTATTTTGTCTCAGTCTGTAAAATAAGCTTTTGGTAACTTTCAAACTTTTAAGTAAAGTTTTTAATTTTACTTCTACTAGGCAATAAAACTTTGCAGGGTAATGTGAGGTAATTGCATGGATGGGTTGATTTGGAGCTAGATAATTTCATGGTTTGTTCACTTGGTTAGAGAGTAGGAGAGACAAGGATGAGAAAAACAAGAAGAAGGTATCTTAAAATGCCTGTTTTGAATTTCTTGCCTAATAGTGGCTGGCATAGAGGCACATAATTTGAACTTCAATAATTTAACTGCAGTTTTGTAGACTCTTCCATTTTGGAAGATATTTATGATTGATTGGTCTTTTCTGACTTCTCCTGTTGTCTTTCTGATGCAGCTTTATTTGGAAGGTCATTGTTTTAATTTTGGGCTTTCCCCTCTAAAAATACTCTGGCAAGTAATAACCACAAAACTAGCTTCTTTTGAAAACCCTCCCACTTAAGCTGTTAAGAGCTTGAATAATATTGTTTATCACTTACATGGAACACAAAATGGAAACAACTTTTTTTTTATACAAGGATTTTTGCAAGGGGTTATTTTTGAAAGAGTTTGCTGTGGTCACTGAAGAAAAAAATAAATCTGCCATCATTTTCAACTCGGGCAATAAAGGTTCAGATTTTACTTGGTCAGGAACTTGTTTGTTTTGATTTATTATGAGGATAAAAATTCAGTCTGAGAAACCTCATAGTTTCCTATTTGAAAGAGGCTTGGGTTAGAATAAGATCTTCCAGGTGATGCTTAGAAAGTTGCGGTGTAGCTGTCGCAGGGGGATAATCCTGACTTCAACCAGCTACACAGTATTGCTCTGACATAATTTTGGAGACCTTTATGGATGAAATTAACTTGAAGAGGGCATGCCCGGTGCGAAGTGCGGGCATTATTCCTGCCGAGGAGCGCTCGCCCTGCCGGGGGCGGCTGGCGCTGGAGCCGAGCAAGGGCAGCAGCAGCAGCAGCAGCAGCAGCAGCGCGCAGGAAGCCCGAAACTGCAGGAACCCAGCACCTCCTTGCTTTTTGGGCAGCCCCTGCTCCCAATGCTCAAAAACAGCCACCGCAAAATGCATTTAAATTGGCTGGATTTGCTCACGTGTTACACGTGGGATGTCTGAATGGCAGGCTGGTGCCAGCACTGCATTTTCCTCATCTTACAGTTCAGAGCAGAATTTTGGAGCTCTTTGACCTGTGGTATAGCAGGACAGAATTGGTACCCTGTTATGACAGTTTAATTATTTGTATTGGTTCTTTGTGCCCTTATTGATATTGTAAAGCACATCCTTCCCTCAAACACCTTTCCTCTGCTGCCTGGTCACCCAAAGTATATTAGGAAAATGTAAAAAAATACAAGGACTTTTGAGTTCTTCTGGATGTCTGTGATAATAATAATACCATTTAAGCACAGAGGAAAAGATGTAACTGTCAGTTTTCCAAACACCCTGTAGTAACTTATTGTCTGACTGAGAAAATGTAGAGTAGTCCCATGACTGAATGAAAAGTCAACAAGTTAATTCCTTAAGTGAGACAGGTTTAGGTATTTTTCTTCTTTAGAAAAGAAGTGTGCTACCTACATTTATCCTCCAGCCATGGGCTGAATTCCATTGTAATGAAGTGAAACTGTTCTGATCCAGTTTTACCTGTTTTTCAACTTCCTATTTCAATTTTCTTTTACTTGTAATCTTCTTTTCATGCTTTACTCTTGCCCAGAACATGGTAGCACATAAGCAAATACATCCTGTTAGCAAAGAAACAGCAAAACAACACAAAAACTACTGCACATAGTTTGTAGTTGGTTTTTTTTAGCACAAATTTACTGTCCTGAACTTTGCTGCGGGATCTTTCTCCTCTAGTAGTCCACCCACTTAAGGCTCTGTTTAGACTTAAAACTACATACAAAATGTTACTGGTCAACCACTCTGTTACCAAAATAGTTGAGATCAGCTGGAAAACTGTGATTGCAGCATACTCAGATTGGCATTCTTGACAGTTGTGTCATTTGTTTATATTTCCTCCTGTTGTTGGTTTTTCAGACCTTAGGGCTGGAGGTGTTCAAGATGCATGTCTTAAAATGAACTTTTGTGAGAGTGTGTCTGTGTGTCTGTCCATCCACGTGTGCATGCATGTATTTCAGGTTTCCAGCATCAGGATGCTATAGCTGCTGTGGCATTAGCTGCTATATAATTGCTAGTATTTATTTAGGCTTGCTGCAATATTTCCTTAATGCAATCCTTTGGCACTCATCTTTTCAAACTTTTCAAAACAGTCCCACCTCCTCTTCTCTACTGCAGCACAAGCTGTAAGGACAGGTTTTCTACTTTGGCATAGCAAAACCATATAACCTGTACTGGAATACAGAGCAAAAGGGAGAGAAACAGAGTCTTGGGAAGAAAAGTAGTTTAAGTCAAAGGCCTGGGCCCTGCTGAGTGTAGGAGTACAAGTCATTTTCATTTATTATTCATGTTGTTTCAGCTTTAGTTTTACATCAAGCCTCGTTGATAAGAAATTTTGAATATGTGCACTTGTAAGTTAGTAAGGAAGTTAGAATTGGGTCTCCAAAACACTGTCATTGTCATCTGCCCACAGACAGGAATAATAGCAGGCAGTCTTCTTGGGCTGCTGGCAGGGCATCTATGATATGTTTGTCTGAACAGATAGGTCATCCAGAAGTGTCTTTTGATTTGCTCAAAATGTGTCATATGTGGGGGAGTGAGAGCAGAGAGGTGCTTTCGCACACCCCCAGTCCCTGCTGTTTGGATCACACTGGTGACCTGAAAAGCACTCCCCCCCAGTCCTGCTCCCAGTTCTTGGAAGCACCCAGGACCCTCGACCTACTCCCTTCACCATCACATCCTCAGCATGAGGAGGGAGTGTGGATGTCCCAGCTGTGCTGCAAGCCCTCCTCGCTGGAGATCTTTACATCTCCTAATGCCAGGACCTGTTCAAAATTGTTTTATGTGCTTCTCCTGCTCCCTCAGCCCACGTGCTCTGAGCGTGCTTTTGTTCACTCATCCTTCAGTGTGTGTCAGGCCCAGCTCTGCAGAGGGAGCACTGTGAGCTGCCTGGCATGCCAAGGCATGACCGTGCCCTTGAAGAAACGCATGAAATATCTGTGTAGGCTTCACAGTGCCAAACGCCTCGGTCTCTCTTGCTGGTTTCCCTCCACATCAATTCCAAACAAATAGTTTGCTTGACACAAAAAATGATGAAGTTAGCTTGAAGCCTGACTTGGAGCCAAAGCAGATGTGCCCATCCATGTCTGGCACCAGTGGGGCACATCAGCTGGTGCCTGACTGATTCCAAAACCTACAGCTTGGATAGTGGTGGCACCGCCGTTGGTGCCCCAGTCTGGGCTCCTGGCTGCTGTTCCCAAACCTAGAATTTTTCCTCCCTCCACCATATCCATGTAGCCCCTCCCTTGGCCCATTTACAGCCTTGATCACACTTGGTTGGTCTCAGCTCCTAGGTGAAGTAATAGGTAAGGAATATGAAAAGTATATAAGTTTTTCCTCCTGACAGACAGGCTCTGGTGCCCACATGGCCACTAATTACCCAGCACAGCCATACCTGCCTTTTTTAAGTTCTAACTGTGACACCACATGGGCTGTTCCACGTTTTATAACCTGCTGCAGGCTGAGTCAGCTGAGGGATCCTGGCCAGTAGCAGGGTACTGCTCAAGTTTAGGCTGTAGCTGCCATTACCACAACACATAGGAACCCCATAGCCAGGCTCAGGATCCCGTGGGAAACCACAGGTCTCCCCTAGATACGTCCAGCGTTACTCCAGCATATTTACAAGCTTCCCCTTTATGCAAAAAAAGAAGTAGGATGATGTGGTATTGCTGAGTCGATAGACACATGTGAGGCAAGAAAGTCGAGTTCAGCCTGCAACACAAGTGGTTTTCATTTAGCATCTTGATTGGCATTACTGTACTCTGTATTTGCATCATATGACTGCAGGATTTGGAATGTGCCTGCCTGTAGACAGGGCTTCTCATTTGCTAATTGCCTGCTCTCCATGCTTTAGACCTGAAATGTGTGCAGAGTTTTTGAAGGCAGAGATTGCCTACTACAGGTGGGTCTTTGTGCTTGTTACATTGTCTGGAAAAGAGTTCCTTTGGATGTTATTTTGAAATTTAGGCAGAGGGGGAGATGAGAAATTTATTTTTCCCCTACTGCATTCCTTTCTCTTTCCTGACATGTGTTTACACCCTGGATTTCCACCTTTTTGCGGTTTGAGTGTTCCTGCTATTCGGTTTTTCTTTTGTTTTCTTCTGTTTCATTTAGAAATATTTTTTTTTCTCAAGCATTTTCTTCCTTCTACACCATTTAACAAAATTAATTGTTGTGGGATGATCTATGCAAGTACTTCTAAATTTCTTCTACTGTACAGAATTATCCCTATGCTCTTTCAGAAAACAAAAAGGCAGAGAAAAAAACCCTAAAAAAAAAAGAGTGAACTAAACCCAAGTGATTCTTGTAACTGAGAGACTCTGTGAATCTGGATTTGCAAACTAATGACTAATTTCCCTAAGTACTTGCCTACTCCTAATTGCTTCTAGATGAGATTCTTGGATTGCTTGGAGCAGGCACATATTCTTTAAGTGCCTTACATGGCTACGTCATAAGAGAATAATTCAGAATTATGTGGAGCTAGTGAGATGTACTTACCCAGGATTAAATTTGGCTTCTGTGTTCTTGGTTTGGGGAGGCCAAAACAGCTTGAAGATGATAGTCAACCGGAGAATACTCCAGATTTTCGTAGCAGAATCATCACATACTTTACCCTGCTTGCCCTTGTGGAAAAGCTTCAAGGTCTTTGGGATTCTTGGCCCTTCTCTGTTCTGAAAGTTTTATTTAATACAAGCTAAATGCTGTGTATATCTCATCAGGGCCCTGTTAAAATATTGAAGAATGAATGATGGGGGTGCTTTAAAGAAAGGCATCAGTCCTGCTGGGAAATATTTGCTGAGCCTACTCCCACCTTCCTTAATTGTTACTGTGCCTGTATTGTAAGAGAGAGTCCCTCCTGAGCACTCTCAGACCCTGAGCAAACACATCTCTTCCCCCCAAAACTTGTTGTGACACATCTGGTTTATATTGAGACTGCTGGGTTTCTGCTAAGCCCTCCAGCACAGAGGAGTCTTTGAGACATTTATTCTGCATTCCAGCTCTGAGCTATTTGCTAGGGGAAGAGAAAGCAGTGCAGTGTCTTCCATTAAAATCGAAGAGCGTCGTGTAGG